>JAHDVF020000433.1:0-493321 GCA_022606425.2 Lepidostoma basale
AACAAACTATCACGCCGTTTCACCGCAGGGGTGGCAGAGAGAATGGACCGCCACACTACTCTATCCTGGCAAACCTCTCTAGCTTCCTCCACATTCATACAACGAGTCATACACGCACGTCGATTCCTCCGACTTTAACATGACCAACCTTTAAAATTTGATTAATTTGGTCATGCCATGTTTTCCTCGGTCTGCCTCGACTTCGTACCCCATTTACATCATTAACGTATACTTTCTTAACTATTCTTTCTCCATCCATGCGTTCCATATGTCCGAACCAACGCAGCGATCCTTTCATAATTTTGTTCATTATACCTTCTTCCACTCTACATTCCTTTCTTATATCAGCATTTGAGATTCTGTCGTATATCGTTCTACCACACATACGTCATAGGGACCTCATCTCTACCGCATTTATTCTACTCTCATCCTTCTTCTGCCAGTTCCATGCTTCGCTTCCATACATTAGGGTTGGGACCAGAACTCCATTGTGAACGGCCGTTTTCGCTTTCATTGATAAATTCTTGTTTCCAATAACTATTTTTAAAGCTCCATTCACTTTGTTACCCGCACCAACCCTTCTTTCGACGTCACTATCCGTTCGGGCATCTGCTGTGAATATGCTACCTAAATACACAAATTCCCTTACCTGTTCCAAGTTCTCTTCGTTCACACTTATATTACAAACTGTCATTTGCTCTTCCCTTTCGAAAACCATCACCTTTGACTTTCCGACATTCATCATTAAATCATTTGACTTGCATACCTTATACATTCTCGACACCAAGACTTGTAATTCGTCCGCACCATCCGCAACGAGAACGGCATCGTCCGCGTAAAGCAGACAGTTTACAGACAGATCACTCATCTTAGCACCAGCATTTATACCTTTAAGTTCTTTCATACACTTGTCCATATACAGATTGAACAACCAAGGGGACATCACGCAGCCCTGCTTAACACCCTTCGTGCTATCAAACCAGGACGTGATGTCCCCATTTACCCTAACACTGGCAGTGCTCCCTTCGTAGAGAGAAGCAACCGCCCATATCAGTTTTGTGCTCACTCCGTATTCGGACAAGATTGACCACAGTTTTTCTCTGTTCACTCGATCATAGGCTTTTTGCAAATCGACAAACGCACAGAAAAGCTTACGGTTTTTGGCCATAAACTTCTCCGCAAGCGTTCGAAGTGCAAAAATCTGATCCATACATCCTCTTCCGGTCATAAAAGCGCCTTGAACATCCCATACTCTTTTAGTCGTCGTCTTTTTTACTCTTCTATTAAAATTCGGCCGTAGAGTTTACCAACGGCGCTTAACAGACTTATTGCCCGGTGATTTCCGCAGTCCATACGAGACCCCTTTCCCTTATATAGAGGCATGATAACAGCCCTCCTCCAGTCGAGCGGCGTATATTCCTCCTCTAAACACTGGTTAAAGAGTCTGTATAACCACGCTGCAACAACCGGCCCACCGTTTTTAATAAACTCCAAAGCGACACAATCATAACCAACAGCTTTTCCACCTTTCATACAGCTTACAGATTTTACTATTTCGTTCAAACTTATTTCTGTCATATCTAAAGAGATATGACAGAAATAAGAAATATTATTCGTGCAACTCACATTTGTAACGCTCCTTCTCATTGAACTCTCAGTCATTTCACTGCCATATACATCTTTAAAGTATTCCATCCATCTTCCTTGTATACTGTCAAAATCAGTAATCATTCTTCCCTCACAACTCAAAATTGCTTTCGCACAACCATTTTCGGGAGGATTCCGGGCTTTTTTGACTTCCTTCCAGAACATTTTTATGTTGCTCTGAAAGTGACTCGTCATCTTGAGACCGTCTTCCTCCTTCAGTTTATCCTTTTTCTCTCTCACTTTCAACTTGACATTCATCTTACAAACTTTGTATGCTTCTTTTGCTCTTTATATTTCTCGCAATCTCTTTTATCCACAGATATCATATTTAACCATGCATCCTTCTTTTCTTTGACCAGAATTTTTACACAGTCATCCCACCAAGCATCTCCATTCCTTCTTCCTTGCACACATGTACCACATACCTGTTTTTTTTTAAATATAATATATTTATTTAATCAAAGTATGTACCATTGCTATCTATGCACTTTTGCCATCTCATAGGTAGTTCATCGATCCCTTTACTAAAAAAAACATTCGGACGGGAATCAATAAAATCTTTGAAGTCGGTTTGGACTGCCCCATCGGAGTTGAATTTTTTCCCTTGCAAGAAGTTATCCGAATTTCGAAAAAAATAGTAATCTGTTGGGGCAAGGTCCGGAGAGTACGGTGGATGTCTTAGACATTCCAATTGAAGCTCTTCTAATTTGGTAGCCGTCTGTTGTGCAGTGTGTGGTCTAGCGTTATCATGAAGCAGCAGTGGCCTAGAGCGATTAACCAGCCTCGGTTGTTTAGCAGCTAGCTTTTCCATCATGGTTTGCAGTTGCTGACAATAGACATCTGCCGTAATCGTCTGGCCAGATTTAAGAAAGCTGTAGTGAACGACACCAGCACTAGTCTACCAAACGCTCACAAGTAACTTTTTTGGAGTCAATTTTCGCTTGGGGCATGGTTTGGCTGGTTCGGCAGGGTTCAGCCATTGCGATGAGCGCTTCCGATTATCATACAGGATCCACTTTTCATCACAGGTAATGATTCGATTCAAAATCCCTTCATTATTGTGCCGGTTGAGTAATGCAACGCAGCAGTCAACGCGCGTTTGTTGATTTGCTTCACTCAATTCGTGAGGTACCCACCTTTCAAGCTTTTTCACCTTCCCAATTTGCTTCAAGTGGATTAAAACAGTTTTATCACTAACACCGCAGCCTGCAGCTAACTCGGACGTGGTTTGCGATGGATCCGCTTCCACAATAGCCTTCAATTCTTCATTATCAACTTTGGTCTCCGGCCGTCCACGGGGCTTGTTCTGCAGGTCGAAATTTCCAGAACGAAAACGTTGGAACCAAAAACGCACTGTGTTTTCTTTTGCGGCACCGTCGTCATACACATCATTAATCCTTCGAGCCGTTTCTGCAGCACTGGTGCCACGGTGGAACTCGTACTCGTAAATAACGCGATATTTCAAGTTTTCCATTTTATAAACTGAGTGACGCAAAGAAAAAAAACAATTGAGGAAAAAACAAATGAATTATAATTTTCGAAACACAAATACTTGAGTAAATAGCTGTATAAATTTGAATTTGGAATTCCTAACCAAAGAGAAGATATTTGAGATCAAAGTTGCCAGTACGGCAAAACGCCAATTTCATATGTAAGGCCTAATATGTTTTGTCGATCTGACTAAGGCATTTGACAGGGTGTTGTTAAGAGATATTGTAAGAAAATTACAGGAAGGAGGAATATCCAATACATTGATAAAGACTGTCCAAGATCTATATACCAATTGCAAAACGAAAATTAAGGTTGACAATGAACTATCTAGGGAAATTCCTGCAAGCAATGGTATAAGACAGGGAGATAGTTTGAGCCCCTTTCTGTTCAATCTTATTATGGACGAAATTATAGAAGAGGTAGCTGGCCTGGGACTAGGTTATAAAATGGGCGGTAAAACTGTGAATGTCATTTGCTATGCGGAAGATGCCGCATTAATAGCAGAGTCTGAAGATGACCTGCAAAGAATGTTGTACAAATTCCACACAGTATCCCAAAGGCTAAATATGGCTATATCAGTCAACAAAACAAAAAGTCTCACTATATCTAGGCAACCTGCAAGATGTAAACTGACTGTTGATGATATACCTGTGGAGCAGGTGATGAGTTTCAGGTATTTGGGAGTGGAGATCTGCAGCCAAAGTGACCTTTATACCGAAGTACGTGAACAAGTCAGTAAAGCCTCTGCCGTGTCAGGATGCCTGAAGAATCTGGTCTGGAAAAACAAGCACATGCGTATCGACAGCAAGATCAGAATCTACAAAACATGCGTGCGACCTATCATGACGTACGCTGTAGAGACGCGGGCCGACACTGTGCGAACCAAGGGACTACTAAGAACATCGGAGATGAAGGTCCTAAGATCAATTACTGGAAAAACTCTCCGAGATCGTGTCCGCAACGTAGACATAAGAAAAACTTGCGAAATAGAGGATATCGTTCAGTGGAGTAGATCCAGAAGAAGATACTGGAGGGACCATGTAGCCCGAATGGATGGTGACAGACTCGCATATACAGCCGCTTATGAAATCCCTTCCGGACACCGCCCACCTGGAAGACCGCCTAAGAGATGGAGGGACAGCTGGATCTCATCATCCGACGAGATATGATTTCTGTGTCACAGATCGTCAGATCTATCAAAAGAAAAAGAAGAAGAAGAAGAAGGTTATGATCTGTATTTCACAGAATTTTTTTGAGTCGTCAGCAAATAATAGAAAAATTGTAAACCTTTTTTCGTAAGACATATTATTAATGAATGTCGTGAAAAGGAATGGTCCTAAATTGGACTCTTGTGGCACCCCTGATAAGGTGTGAAAGACTTAAGACTGATAAAGTCCATATGACACATATTGTATTGAGAGCTAAGGTGGCGTGCACCATTGTGTCCTTGTATCGAACCTTATGTATGGAAGTGAAGCATGGAACTGATAAAAGAAGGATGTAAGTAGAATAAATGCAGAAGAAATGAAATCTCTAAGACGAATGTGTGATAAATATTATATGTATACGATAGAGTGTCAAATGCAAATATAAGAAGTGAATGCGGTACGAATGAAAAAGGGTCGTGACACGATGTATGAATGTAGAGGAATCGAGAGAAGTATGTCAGGACAGAACAGTGTAGCGATCCATTCTTTCTGCCTACCCCTCCGGGGAGATGACGTGATGGTTAGTTAGTTGGTTGTATTCGAGATGTTTGATAGCTTAAGAAAAGCTTGATAAAACCTAAAGAAAAGCTTAGTTAGTTGTATTCGAGATGTTTGATAGCTAAAGAAAACCTTGAGCAGATTGTCACTAAACCCAATCCTTTGAAGCTTTCGAAGCAAGGTCCCTCCCTATACGAATAGTCTCTTGGTGCACTATAAAGATAATAAGCCACCAGTATTACATTTGTACAAGAAACTGTTATCGAACATTATAGTGAAATGAATATGAGCTCCCCTGAGCTAAATCACATTTCTTGTGTAACGCCTCGCCTGCGCCTGCGCCTGTAGCGCACTGCAGCGAAAGCGAAGTGGTTTTAAAACTAGAGTTCGTTAGAGCGAATGTTTTTAAATGAGTCATCGCACACACTACGCGGAACGAAAGGAGCCGAATTCATTTCGCCTGACATGACGTCCGAAACAAATTCGTACTTGTCATACTCGTGCAGAGTTTCCCGTCCACTTCGCTTTCGCTGCAGTGTGCTGCAGGCGTGCTACACGTGTGCATGAATAAGCGACACCTGTTTAAACTTAAAGAAACTCGTTTATTAAAACACAGCGTACCTATAACGAGGTGGTCTAAGTATCGTACCTATATTAATTTGTAGTGTTCAGTGTTGCGCTACAGATGGCGATAGAATGAAATAATTTCGTCCAGAGACAGTCAACACAACTTGTGGAATGAGATTCAACAAGTTTGGATTCCCCCTTGCAACCCTTTGGTTTTCTAAGTTTTAAAGCACCTAAATGATGTTATTATATGTTTATACATATCTGTCTCCGTCGAGTGGGAACGTCTGTAGGTGGATTGTAATTTAGACCAGCGTTTCCCAACCTGTGGTAAGCGAACCATTGGTGGTACGCGAGTTGCTGGTTGCTGGTACAATTTAGCATAATGTACTACCAAGTGGGAAACGTTGACTTAGACGAAAGGTCAGTTGAAATTTGGGAAGCTACAATTTTTTCAAGAATTTTATAGATGAACGATAGGTTTAACCTTTTGCACTCTGACCTGCACATTCTGGAAGATTTCCGGAATCTTGTTGAGGTTTTTTTTAGTAAAGGAGAAACAATAATTTTCTTGAGCAAAATGGGGACTTGTCCTGCTAATAGAGATACGTTTAAAAAATACTAAAAATGGGGTAGCATGATGACATCAAAACAAACAAAAAAATCATACAATTTTTTTTCGTTTTCATTATTTAAAATGAACTTCTAACGAGAAATTTTAATTAAAAACATTAATTATATGATGACATAATTTCTTGAAGGAAAAGAAAAAAATAAAAAACAACAATGAAACAGATTTTGAATGCTGGTGAATTGATATCAAAACATTATCGTATGCTCAGATTTAGCAACTGCGAAGTATTGCCCTGCTTAGCAGTATGGCACTGTTAATGTGTTTATCTTGTTGGACTTTTTCAATAATTTCATCGGTTTTCTCAGTGATTGGACGACCAGAGACTCATCAAGATTACCAGAACGAAAGCGGGCGAACCATTTCCGCGCAGCAGATTTCGATAAAGTACCCTCACCGTACACCTAGTAATAATTTTGGAAGTCGTGAGTTTGAATCGAGTCGTTGAAGGTGTGACAATGTGTGACGTGTGTTTTGTTGGAACCAGGTTCTTTGATTTTAGCCTGAGAAGTCCTTTTGGCAGTAAGAGAAGGGTTTCTCTGATGTTCATAAAAATATGGACCTCTCGCTGATAATGATACCCATACAGTAACTTTCGGCGAGTACAAGGGCTTTTGATGCTTCAATTGCGGGTAAGTGTCACTCCAGTATCTGTCATTTTGTCGCTTAATACGACCGTTCAATTGAAAGTGTGACTCATCCGAAAAATATATGTTATTGAAACTCGATAACCTCTCTCTAGCATTTCGTAAGCAAACTGCAGTCTTTTAGCATAGTCACTAGACTTTCATGCCTGTACAACTTGAATTTCGTGAGGGTGTAAATTTAGATCCTAGGGTAGGATGCGATTTAGAGATATTGTGGGTACATGAGACAGGCCAGGTTGCTCTAGAATAGACTAGAATAGAACACGCTCTACGTTTCCCGGTTCTCTCGATGTCCTGGGTCGGCCGGATCGCTTGGATTGTTGGAGCTTGATTTGCGTATTGTATACAAAATGTTCGTCTAGCTTGGGTCGCAGAATCGTTGTTTCGATAGCACTCGTGAACCCTGAGCGCACGTTGTATGATGTAGCTGAGGTGCCAGGTGAGGATGTCATGGGACCGTATCCCTATTAATCGTCCGTTCATTTCAGAGAGATAGTTTGCAATAGTGGGAGTGACAGTGCGTTTACAAAAAAACCAGACGCTGTTTTTATGAATGGAAAAAGCAAAAAATACTTCAATTATATTTTATATTCACACATTGAAACAAACAAACATAATTTTTATTATTACCAATCAACGTTATCAGCTTCAATTGTAATAATCACAACAATTAAGTCCATAAAATTTGAATGACGCTTATTGATATTTCTTGGAAAATAATTAAGAATGTGACTAATAATCATAATGATACTGTACAATGTTAAAATTTAAAGAAATTACAATAGTTTTTTTTACTTAATTATTTCAAATATCTGGTGTCCCGGCTAATGGTGTCTCGAAATACCTATTTTTCTGGCAAATTTGTGATGTTATTGGAATTGAAAAACAAAACCACAAACATACGCATGTCCTTCCGCCATTAAAACTAATTTATTTTCCTAATTTCGAGATAGTAGCAATTTTCTAATCACCGAATATTTTAAAAGCAAATGCCGTACACTCCACCTAGTGAGACCCGGAGACCGTTCTACGAGTACCTACCTATAACCAATTTAGGAGGTGTTGTGAATATTAGGTAGGTAATATAAACTATCCATAACTAACCTTACTATCGGTGGTGTCAAATCCTATCTGGAATGTGACTTGGTCCCCTATTGAATAATATAATATTATTTGCGTGTCTAATTCTGACTCAACCAGGTGCGTGGTGTGACTCCCGCTTTAGTCAACGGATATGCCATTCCTGAATGTTTTATAGAAAATAGTCAGCGAAGAACTGTATAATCTTTTACGAGAGATGCGATACAGCTTCCAAAGAGAATGGAAGTTAGTTCGACTGGCTGACGGAGCTGAAAGCTAGAAGTAAGCAAGTTGCACAAATTGACGTGCGTTTGAAATCGAGAAATTTTCCGACCACGTTTATGATCCTGCTGGAGGCAAAGAATAATGATACTCTCCTGGAGATAGACTTCTTAGAGGATGCCGGAATAGTGATGGACCTACGCCAGAAGAAGTGGTACTTCTCAAGTATGTCATGGAGAATGTACAATTTTGTTGACAAAGATTATGACGCAACAAAAAGGAAAGATCGTTAAAAAGAAAAAGAAAGGATCAAATAGTTGAACGGTTCTCGCAAATTAAACCATCCGCGTGTTGGAGAGAAACGCGAGGAAGTAAATAAACCTGCTGACGAACGAGATGAACCTCGCAGATTCGACGTTGCTTCCGTTGTTCAAGTTTGTGATGAAATGAATGTAAAGCCTATTGAAGAGGATCTACATCAGATAGAGAAGGATCTCTATGAACGAGGATATGGCCCCTCAAGAGAAAGTATTGTGCCGAGAATCGGTATTGCCACGATTTGCACAAGAGACTTTCACAAGCGAAAATGGAATCGGCAGAAATCATATAGAAACGATAGCGGCCAAATGAGAAAATCAAGCAATAAAGGACATATATTGTTGACGCCCATGGTGAGAACATGGAAACCAGGGGGAGTCAAAGGCAAGGAACTGAACAGAGGTTTATTGGAAACACCCATAGTCAGTCATTGCAGTCCTGGGGGAGGCTCCCGCTTGAAGAAAAGTTATGAGAGTGTAAATCAAATCAAATCAGTTTATTAACTCAATAGACATTACAAACAGGAAAATGTTTAAGGCATCTATTAAGTACAGGTAAAATATTAAAAAATACAACAAAGTACCAGGAACGCATTAGAGATGGTTCGACATTAGGAAGACAAGATACTTTCTAAAGTCAAGAGTATTTGTCCCTTGAACGTACTTTCACTAACATGAAAGACGTCGATCTCCGAGGAGACCGCGTTCAGCAGACTAATTGCTCTTCCCACCGGTGTCACCAGAGGCAGATTGGTTCTGGCGGTCAGAAATGGGTTATTAGATGTCCATCTCTTCGAAGCTGTAAAGAATTGGTTCCGAACATTCCCAGAAGAAATGCTGTGGGATAGAGCCACGGATAACTACCATACTCCCTCATGTAGAGATACCTCAGAATTTTTTTCTGAACCCTCTCCAGCATAACGGAATATCTCGCTTCGTGAGGACTCCATATCACAGAACCTCTTTCGAGTCTGCTCCGAACCAATACGTTGTATAGGATTCTGAGCACATTGGGATCCCTGAAAACTCTTCCGGTCCGGACGATGAACCCCAACATCCTCAGTGCAATGCAACAAATCCTCTCGATATGTGCACGAAAAGTCAGCCTACTCTCATAGATGATTCCGAGATCCTTCATCGTAGATACATGTGCCAGTTGCTGGTTGTTGCTCTAGTAAATGATAGCATAACGCATTTAGAGACATTGAATTGCATTGAATTGCAATTGAGAGTGTAGAGCCTTGTAAAATGAAAACAAAGCCAAGGAAGACTGAAGAATATTCAAATGCAATATTGATGAGGGAGGATTCTGACACGGGACGTTTTTCAAGAATGGCAAAATGTAACGAGATAGAATTTCGTAAAAAAAAATTCAATAGCCATCACCCAGATATGAACCAGAACTGACTCACACTCTTAGGCCTCTACGCGGGTAGGTACCTACCATCTACGGGCCTCGTAAAAAGTGCAGAAACCGATGAAACATGTCACCCCCATATATTATAATATAATATAATAAAGCTTCACGAAAACTCATCAATATTAAGTGTGTAGTTATTAAAACACCGTCTCTACCAGTCGGGCAGTGTTTCAGCGAGAGACGATTTTTATAAAACATCGTCATTGTTTTAATAGCGTTATTAATTACATTTAAAGTCGTAAATTAAAACACGGCCGGACTGTGGAATTGAAAACAAAAGTAATGGCGTACGTGTAGAAGCGGAACCAACAGGGGCTACAGGACGCCAATAACGTAAGTTTTACGTTCGTAATCTTTATTTCAAAATTATCATCGAGGTAGCGAGCGCACAGTGAAGTCATTTCATGCAATCAATACGTACCTACATATTAAAATAAAATAATTAACAATAACACTTTGTTTATAATTTTATATTTTCATATATTCAGAACTAGTTTAAGTTATTTCAAAATGGCGTCTTCGAAACTTCACACAAAAAATAAAGTTTTCTGTATTCTGGCCATCGTTTTAGTTTAAAAACAACTTCATATACATGTATGTGTATACATCATCATGGGTGTTTTGTTGTTTTTTATGGTGCTTCAACATTGAAAAATATCAAACGGTGCACACTCTCATATCCATGTTGTGCTCGCTCTGCACGCCTTCCCACCAGCCGGCCAGCTAAAATGACAACCCCTGCCTGAACGGGCTCCATGGCTCCCGTGCCGCCGCCACTATAACCGCCACTGACCACTATAACCGCTCCATTCCCTGCTTCTCAGGGCCATCCCCGACCCTTCCACACTCCTTGGGTTGAACCTTTTCACTGGAACACTCAAATAATACAACAGTCTTGTTTGTGTCACACACACCCACACAAAACTCTTTATTTAATATTCAAGAAGACATTTAGGTATTCGATTTATCAAAATTTAGAAAGGAGGAACTTAATATGTTTAAAATACACATATAGAAGACCTTTGTACCGCTAATAACAAATAGTTGAATGACGATCATATACTACGTGTATCTGGCGCCTTGGCACACCCTCACGGATTTCAACGGCGCTCCAGTGAGAACCGCTCCCTGCAGTAGTCTATCAGCTGAAATGTACAATGCAAGCTACGAGTATAAGTTAGTCCAAATAGCATTTTAGAAATGAATACATTTTAGAAGAAATGAGAGAAGTCACCTTCTGGCCGCCGCACTCGTCGGCATGAGCCACCGAGCTGCAGAAGTAAGAGGGCCCCCAAGTGCACGGATTTGAACCAAGGGGCTCCCTGCATCAGATTAATCGAGTTTACATTTCGGAGGGACATAGAGGAAATGGGTAGTTTAAATGTGGCCTGGGTCCCATGGACGAGGGACGGGCCACTGTCCATATGATAATAGTTGTATTATAGAAATAATGCGTGGGAAGATTCTCACTTACTGGGGATGGGTCTGCTGACCGTGACACGACAGGGCACCTGAAATACGAGATAAATCACGATGAGTGCACCGCGCCGCACCACACACCAGATATGCCTATAATAATAGCAAAGTAAGGTAATAATAGGTGTTAAGCACTCACAGAGAAAAAGAGCGAAGACCGCAAGTCGACCGGTTCTAGTCAGTCCCATTGTCAAGTATTTGTGAAGTGATTAATCGATATTTCTCAGTATTTATGCACTTTTGTCAGGCTGCTATCGGCAGCCTTGATTGCATTCGCATTGTTTATGTTGCTGGCAGCTTTAGCGCTATTAACGAGTACTACCTATAATACTTGGATCCGTTACGGATGCTTTATGACCGCTTCACAGTCATTTCATGTGTTCACTTCATTTATGACAAACGGAACATGTAAGCAAAAATGGGTTCATTACAATCAGTTTATGGATTTACTCAAAAAATATTAAAAACATATTTATAGGAACCCTCGAGAGATGCTTCTACTAAAGTTAAGAGTATTTGTCTTCTAAACGCTCTTTCATTAATATGAAAGACGTCGATCTCCGAGATAATCTTGTTCAGTAGACTGATTGCTCTTCAACCAGGCATCATTAGAGGCAGGTTGGTTCTTTCAAGCGGCAGAAAGAACAATCTATGCTGAAAAGAAAAAGACCCACACCCTCCAAAACGGCTAAGTTCTCAAAATATCCCCTGATTAATCTAAAGAAATGTATTTATTATTTCTTGAACAATGATGTAAAACTATATACTAAATTATTAATATGTATGAAAAACGATAGTTTTCAAGGAGTTTTATTACGAAAAGGCGAAACATGTCATACATAAATATTATAATAAAACTCCTTGAAAACTATCGTTTTTCATACATATTAATAATCTAAAGAAATGTGTTATGGGAAACCCGTCTCTTGGAAGCTGCAGAGAATTGGACCCCAACATTCCCAAAAAGAAACACTGTGGGATAGAGGCATGGATAACTATCATACTGCTTCATATATAGGATACCTCAGATTTTTTTCTGAACCCTCTCCAGCATAAGGGAATATCTCACCTCGTGCGAATGTATAGTACTCTGAGCACATTGGGATCTCTGAAAACCCTTCCGGTCCGAATGTTAACATCTTCAACGCTATGCTACAAATTCTCTCAACATGAGCGTGAAAAGTTAATCTACTCTCATAGATGACCCCGAGATTTCTCATGTGATTAGGTACTGTGACTGCAGGTAACAATATTATTAATGTCCGACCTAAGGCATAAACAATCGTTAGGATTATTTATTTCTAGAAATAATTTCAGGTCATCGACAAATAAAAGAAATCGCGAGAAGTTTATTACCTTCATGAATATCGTGAAGAGGAGTGGGCCAAGGTTCGAACCCCTGAATACACAAGAAAATGTTCCGATTGAAAAATTCCGTACGAGACGAATTGTCTTTCTGAAAAGCATAATCAGCTAAGAGAAACTAATTTGAAATAGCTTTGCTATAAGAATGTCGTGGTTACAGTATGAAAGGCCTTTGAGAAGTCGTTATAGGAGCAGTCAATTTGATGACCATTATCCAAGTCCCTTGTTATATGTTATGTGAAGACCATGAGATTTGTTTCAGTAGAGCGCCCCTTCCTGCATGATATTCTACATAAAAGATTATTTTTTATAAATAGCAAAGTTTCTGGTTGTTTGTGTGGGACACGCAGAGAGCATTTCTTCCTCGAGTATGGAGTGGGTATCTGTGCCTACTCCGACCTATCGAGTCCTACGCATCGCCCGAACCAGAACTGGCTGTGTTTGATTTGATGACGTCAGGGGCATCTCATATTATAGAATGCAATGCTTCTTGACTGGTTTACTTCGCGTGAGTCTTCTAGTCGACAGAACCTTGAAAACACTCGGCTTTCTAGGCAGATAGATCACAATGCCCGATCTCTGTGTAAAGAAGGTACCTACCTACCTACCAAGTCTCGAGTGTTCTCTCCAACGATGATGTTTATTGTAGGAAAATATTTGTCAAAAGACGTAATTCGCCACAGATCTCCGCCGGTGATGGCTAATGGTAACAGGTACCTAATGTTCAATACGCCGCGTGTGATAAACAACAATGATAGTAGGAATGTCAGGAAGTTCCTGCCCAGATAGGACGGCTGCGCCTCGATCTATCGAGGAGGTCAATTATAGCGGCATGGCATATAGGCAATTATAGCGGTTATTACCGCATCCATTATTCCCCCGGGAGCGTGGCGGCGGAAGTCTTATCGCGACTATAAACCCGTAAATATGCGCGCACTTACATATCATAATTGCGCAGGCAGGGCAGGAAGGGGATGCGATGAGTGGAATGCCTGAACAGGCAGGCAGGCACAGCAGTGGCATGGCATGGCGCCCTCCGCACCGCTCGTGCTGCACGTCCTGGCGGGACTCGGACTCGGACTGGGACTAGGCCGGGCGACCCACTGCAGCGGTATGAGATGAACCTCCTCCTTTCCTCCTCGCCGTAGACCGCCGTGCCAGGAGCCGCGCTCTAACTAACTCCGCTGTATTCCAGATAATGGCGGGACCAACATCACCGAGACGGCTTCCGAGGACAGGAACTCCAGCGTGTCCGACATCTATTTGAGGTATTATTATGGGTAAGTAACAAATACCTACACATATTATTTCTTGTCTATTTCGGTTTCCCCTCTTAGGAGGAAAACCGCTGATTTATTACGCTACGATATGTATTTTGTATCCCTTTACTGAAAACGCGATGTAAAAATAGGCCGAAACCAAATCTTGCATCACATTTACCGCAATAATGATAACGCGCTAGTATTTCTCAAGTCAAAATCACGTTTTCAACAAGTGCCGCTTTACAAATACCTACTAATATGACGTGTCATTATGTTTTTGCGATTAAGTAGATATTTTTTCATCGTTATAGGTATATTGATTTAATGATAACTCAAATCAAAATATGTACTTGAAAAACAAAGTGATTAATCAATATCAAATCACTATTTCTAAAGTGGCACTAGACCAAAGGTTTTCAACCTTTTTTGGATCGCCGCCCCTCTCCCGCACCTAATAGTAATACCTACTAAATACCATATTGTCGTACATTATGTATATCTAATCCTAGTTGGGTCCCCAGGCCCACCATGTGCGACTACTGGGAGGGGCGCCTGGCGCGCTGGGCGGAGGCGCTGGGCTGCCCGCCGTACCGAGAGGAGGCCCCGCACACGCTCTACATCCACGGCTACACGGAGTCCCCGCTGTCCGCCAGCGTGGCGCGCGTGGCCCGCGCCTACCTCGCCCGCCCCCCCGGCAACTTCTTCCTCCTCGACTGGTCCAACATGAACCGCGAGCCCTACTTCTTCAACGCCATGCCCAATACGCCCAAGGTAGGTACTGCACACAGACTGATATCTCTGTCTTTTTATCGTTCATCTGCTATTTAGCGTCATTACTGCTGTGTGTAGCTGCTTATCAATGTGAACGTGTGCAAGATAATCGCACAAATAATAAGTAGCCGGAAAACATCCGTCAACCGATCACTGTCGTTTGTTACAATAGCCGCTGTCATGAAACTCTGCTGGATTCCAATATCTACAATATTATAGTTATTCCTTCTATTACTGTTGGAAACAATTGGCGCAGTAGCACTCTTTAGTTAACAATAAATCTCCGTCACTTGTTGAAACACGGCCTTCCGCTGTTACAGTATACTTAGCATTCCCATCCGTTGCAGGTAGCAAATGAAACGGCGCGAGTCCTGGGCTCTCTGATGGAGAAGGGGTTCGGCGGGGGGCGGCTGCACCTGGTGGGCCACTCCCTGGGCGGACAGCTGGCCGGCCTCATCGGGAGGGCGCTGATGGACAACTACGGGATCCTGCTGCCGAGGTGCCCGCCGCCCATCTCATTACTACTAGTCTAGGCCGAGTCTGACCTAACCTAACCTAACCCTCATATTATACAATTCTGGCAGGATTAGCGGCCTCGACCCGGCAGGCCCAGGGTTCGACAAGAGCCCGTACCCCACCCCGCACCTGGAGAGCGGAGACGCGCAATTCGTCGACGTGATCCACACGGACGGCAGCCGCTTCGGCACCCACACGCGCAACGGCCATGCCGACTTCTGGCCCAACGGGGGCCTGCTGCAGCCCGGCTGTGCCCTCGCAGAGGGCTCGTCGCAAGGTATGCCAATCTGTTAACCCCTACCGTATTCCGCACGCCCCGCGACAGAGCGGACAGCTGCTGTAACTCTCTTGTTTGCGCTTCAGAATTCTGCAGTCATCACAGGTCCTGGCAGTACTGGGCCGAGTCCATTCACAATCCGGAGGCTTTCCTGGCTTACAGAATTCCCCCCGTGGGGAACATCCGCCTCACCCCCCTGGCGACCGGCGAGGGGGTGAAAGCCGCGGATGACGCAGGGGAAGGGGTTCCCGCGTGCCACATGGGAATGTCTGCTAATGAAAGGTATACTTTACGGGAATCCATCGATGCATTTTCTAACAAATTACCCTAACAGAACCTCGAATTACCTACTCTCTTACACGCTTCGAGGTACAGGAGCAAAATGGAGCAACTGGTCGTAAACATCCAACGAGAAAAGATAAAATATTATGTCTCCATTTTGAGTAAAATATTCCAAACAACGAACCAACCAACCCAATATTTATATTATTGATTGATGGAACGATTAGATACCTACTTATGTTTGTATTATAGTTGTCTTATGCTACAATATATAATGTTGTTCCAGCTGCCGGGGAGACTACTTCCTCATCACGGACGGCGTCTCCCCGTACGGGAAGGGACGATGACACCGCTGCAACACGCACGTGACACTATTGGCAGGGCTTACCTTCGTCTCTTGATCACGTGTTTCACGCAGTCCGATGAGTTTACACACAAATGCGCATTTTTTAAGTAAAACAATTGTACAGTTTGAATCGGTTTAATTGTACTCCACAAGGCTAAAGCAAGAATATAAACACATCGCACTACTGACCCCAGATTTCGAGGATGAAATTAAAGCCGTGTCCGCGCTGGGACTTGAAGTGCAGGGTGACTTCTTGGAAGTTGACGCCCCCGGCGTACAGGCTGGCGTAGCCGCCGTCCCCGTTGATGTACTGGTCCAGGGCGCGGATGTAGGAGATGGTGGCGTTGTTAGTCTGGCCGCTGGCCGGGAAGGCCACGTCCATAGTGACGATCTGCAGCACGGCGTAGGATTTCTGGACGATCTGGTAGTGGAGCTGCCGGTCATTGAAGTTCTTGTTTCCCATCTCAAAGTGGTTGCTCTGCGCCCCCGCCCAACCGAGCAGCGCTGCCACCAGGACGGCCGCCAGAAGCGTCGCTTTGTTGAACATTTTAATAATACGTTTTCCTAGTCAGGCTATGTTGATTCCTCTAATGATACTCTGTGTGTCCAACGGCACTCTTTATATATAATAGCACCTGCATGCATTGTGAATGTATGCGATAACGATATGCTTCAGATGCAAATCTTGTTTTCACCGTTTCAAGTCATATTTATTACTATTGCATATTCCCTACATATTATGCGAGTATTTGGAAAAACACTGTCAACACAAATCACAAGTCCTCACGTTAACTAACAAAAAAACAATTGCCTAGATAGTAGACCAATTCACGTTTATTTTGTACGTAAGAATACATGTTTACAACAGTAAATGTACAATAAATTGTTGACGATAAATGCGTGTCCAACAGCTGACTATCTTATCTCCCTATATATTTGTGGCAATATCTCGATTACCTATCTAATTCAGACTTTACATTATTTTCAAACCATTTTCGTTTCCTCCAACCTTTCATACTAAGCCGTGACGACCTCGTCACAAAAAATGTGGCGACGACACGCGTGTCGGAAGATAATGCGTTTATTCATCAAATGAGGACTTTCTCTTTTTCCTTGGAAAACCTCCGTTTTTGCGATTTTTTAAGAAACCTTCTTACCGACGTTTCAGTGCCTACACTGAATTTCCCATATATTAGAATTTTAATATTTTGAAAACGCATTATCATTGCCACCTCAGTCCAAGTCTCGTAGACGATTGGGTAGTGCTAACAATATATGATACTATGAGACGACCGGTGAGTTGTCGCTTTCTCCCGTTACCTGCACGTTGTGTTACCTGCACGCTTTAGGGGAATATTAATTGGTACTAATTATTACTATAATACGTTAGTGTACCTACGGAGAGAGTACCTATATCCCACTGGAGAACTCCCTAGAACGATCCCCGCTCTAGGTTGTAATCGAGCTGTTTTTTCATCATCCCTTTTAATTTTCAAAATTGAGAATTTTACGACTTCTTAAAAAAGTCCATTAGTAAAGAAATAGTGCGAGTGACAGTGCGTTTACAAAAACTAAGTGCTATATTTTAATGACTAAAAATAGGCAATTTTTTCCAATAACATTTTACATTCAAGCGTTGAAATAAACACACGCGTATTTTAAATAAAAAAGTGCTCAGCTTAAATTGTAATAATCGTAAAAATCTGATTTAAAATATGAATGTTGTTTATTAATATTTATCCATCGTAAATAATGAAAAAGTCCAAAGGAAACAAGAAAAAATATATAACTTTATAATCTATTGTCATTATTGTTAAGTGATTTAAGTCGGCAACAATCTTCTATATACAGTGAGACCTGGATAATTGGACCTGGTTAAAACTCTATAATTGGCCAAAAAGTTACGGTCCCACCCCCTTGGAGCACTAAATTGTAAAAAGAAACCTGTTTAATTAATTAATCTAAACCTCTGTAATTGGAGAGCACTGCCTTCTCGACCTCTGTAATTGGCCGGAGAGTACTTCTGTAATTGGAGAGCACTGCCTTCTCGACTTCTGTAATTGGAGAGCACTGCCTTCTCGATCTCTGTAAATTGACAACTCCTCGGAATTTGTTCTGTACTTATCGAATTTGGTCCATTTTAGATCGCAATGTTTCACAAACGTAAATATAACGGCCTTGATTTGAACTCGAAACTAAAACTAATCCAAGAATTTGACGCCAGTAAATCACACGAAGATTTGTTGCAACATTTTTAGCGTGTAAAACAGGCCCACATAACTGATTTTTTCAAGCCACAATAATTAAATGTATCGTTTGTATGTGTATGCACGTAGGTATGTATTATACAATTACAATTTACTTATTAATCCATTTTTATTGATTGTTTTATGCATAAATCCATGAATTGTTTTTATTGCTTTTCTGTTTGTGGTTACAAAACCTGGTTAAAAAAACAAAGCACAATCTGGTCCTGGATAGTTGAAAAACTGGATAATTGGAAAACCTGGTTAATTGACCATCGTAGGTCTGGTCCCTTAGAATGCCAATTATCCAAGTTCCACTGTATATTAAAATGAATGTTTTGTCTGTCTGTGCATCTGTCCACGATTTTCTCGAAAATTGCTAAACCGATTTCGCTGAAAATTTCACAGTTTGTTCTTATTTGTCCCAGGAAGGTTTTGAGAGTAGTTTGAATGAAATCCAACCCTCTTCTTCTTCTTTTGGAAAAAAACGATTGCTTTGAAATTTTGTTATTTACCGATTGCTTCGAAATGTTGCATTAGAATACGTGAGTTCTTTTTCTTCTTCTTTTGAAAAAAAAAACGATTGCTTTGAAATTTTGCTATTAACTATTGCTTCGAAATGTTGACAGAACGGTGCATTAGAACACGCGAGTGTTTTTATATACTCATATTTTTCTTCTTCTTCTTTTGAAAAAAAAAAACATTATTTGAAATTGAGGTTTGGAACCCATCACACCGCGTCTCCTGCGGGGGCGAAAAGTGAAGGACGGAGTGCCGCATCGGTTAAAGTGTGGCAGTCCATTATTTCTGCATACCCCTTCGGGGAGACGGTGTGATGTTTAGTTAGTTAGTTACCGATAGCTTTTAAATTTTGGCGCAATGTTACATTTGAATACACGCGTGTCTTTATATACTCTTCTTCTTCTACTTTGAGAAAAAACTGATTGCTTTTAAATTATTATTCAACGGTCGTCGTGGATTTGTCGATCATTTTTAATGTTTACATTCTCATTGTGGTTTCATATTATATACCTTTATCTACAACTGTTTCATTAGCTGAAAGTGTCAGCGATCTTCAGGACCTCCTTAATCTTGTTGACGAGTCCCGTGAAAGATTGGGGCTAGCAATAAATGTCAGCAAAACCAAATGGATGACATTCGGACGGCTTGACTAGTGGGTCAGTATTGCATTTGAACGGCCGTAACGTTGAAAGGGTGGAAAATTTTAAATACCTCGGCAGCATACTAACGCAATCTCTTGACCCAGATGTAGAGATAAGATGCAGAATTGAGGCAGCAAGAGCTACGTTTAATAAAATGAAATCACTCTTCTGCAATGATAACGTAAACTTGAAACTCCGCCAGAATATGATAAAATGCTATGTGTTGTCTGTTTTATTATACGGGTGTGAAACTTGGACCCTGAAAGTTAACTCAATGAACAGACTGGAAGCATTTGAAATGTGGCTCCATCGCCGAATGCTCAGAGTTCCCTGGACAGACATGGTTACCAATACCGAAGTCCTGAGGCGAGCTAGAGTTGACAGGGAATTGTTATCAACTATCAAGGTTCGAAAGATCTCACATCTGGGTCATATACTGCGTGGGGAAAAGTACCACCTTCTCCAACTGATATTGGACGAGAAAGTTGAGGGACGCCGAGGGCCCGGAAGGAGACAAATGTCCTGGCTGCGAAACGTGAGGGAGTGGACCGGCATCCGAAGTATTGAGGAGCTGTTCCGAGCGGCGCAGGACAGGGACAGGTTCGCCGAGGTGATCGCCAACGTTGGGGGGATCCGACAGGGCACTTGAAGAAGAAGAAGAAGATCTACAATCTATATAATATGTATTATATATAAAAATGAGGGGTCCTCTTCTTCTATTCTTTGAACTCAATGGACTCGACAACCAATTGACAGACCTTGGTGATATTTTCACTGTTCATTAATATTACTTCGGTGAAGGTACGTAAGTACTTAAAGCGAACTTCAACTATCTTCTTCTCTTTTATGTTTGTAAGTTCGTTCCCTGTGCGTTCGCGCATCATTCATCCGATAGAGTTAAAACATTGTACCTACCTACAGTTAGTTTCGGTAATCTTGGCGTTCAAATGACATTATCTTCTTCTTCTCTTTTATGTTTATAAGGTCGCTCCCTATACGTTCGCGCATTGTTCATCCGATACAGTTAAAACTTTGTACAATTGTTGTCGGTAATCTTGGAGTTCTTCGTTATGTTTGTAAGTTCGTTCAAACACACATGGCACAAGAAAAACGTTCCTTATCAATTTGCTGTTCGCTCTCAAATTGGGATTGCTTTGGCTCTTCTGTTATCAGGTATTGCGGCTACATTATTGGATGGTGGACGAACAGCGCATTCGACGCTCCAATTGCCATTGACTAAACAGTTTGCCGAAGCCCAAACGTGTACTGTTTCCAAAGTTTCTGGCATGGAAAAAGTGCTACAAACGTATAAATGAATTGTCTGGGATGAATCTACCATGATACATAAAAAATTGCTCGAACCGCTTAACCGTCGCGTTGCCATGTGGTCAATTGGGTTTCCACTGCCAATTTAAAGTTGATTTTCTTAAAACCTATGGACCCTAATATTATAAAAAAAATTGTAATCCTCCATTGAAGTGTTCTCAATATTTCGTAATAAAAAAAAAGCAAAAAATTACTTCCTTCATCCCAAAAAAAAATATTTTCTAAGACTGCCCTCACCTTCATTCGTGTTAAGGTAGAATTTGTTTTGCTAATATTTACAACTTTATCAAAAGTGACAAATACTTACTCGCTGTTTTGAACGTATTATAAATTATATGTTTGGCCTTTTCAATAGGTACGTAATAATACCGACTGTGGACGGAAACGCAGCACGCAACTTAATAATATCAGAACTGTGAAAATATTAACACTTTACCAAAAGGGACAAATATTAATACGTACTCGTTGTCTTGAACGTACTATACATTTTGCCTGGGTGCCTTTATCATACGTAAAACTTGTCTCGCCCCGCCGCGGCGCGGCGCGGCGGGGCGAGACAAGTTCATACTTGGTGTCAGTTGCTCATATGCTGTGACGCATTCCATATCAGAAATCGCATGGTTCCAGAAAAAAATTAATAATGATATGTTTTTCAAATAATCCATGTATGTTATAGATATCGATCTATTCCTAATGAAATTCCCTACAAGATGACATAAATTAAATTTTGATTCATCGAGTCATATGCTTGATATTTAGATAAAGTTAGCGGTAAACTGAATTGACCACATGGGAGCGAGCGTTTTGTTTTGAACACGGTACGTTAAGGGTTAATCGAACTCTTCGAGATTTATGAGCGAATGCAGAATTATTCAATGGAGCTCTCATTTTATCAGCAGGTGACTTTCGATAGGATTTACCAGTAATATTAAAATCAACACCACCTGATGAACTCTAATTACCACCAATTACAAAAATCACTAACGGCTTTGCGAACGTGCTATTTTGACAGCAAAACCCCCCAATGTCAATGCAATCAACTACGCAATCCACGAATAAACTGTTACGAAGAAGTTGCTGTCACGGGGTGAAAATGAAGATTACTCGTATCTCACTCCCGATCTCGAAGGACCTCCTCACAACGTGTTGCCCAGTGTTTACTCGCTAATGTAATTATTATTATGTTAATTGAGATTGCTCCGGGATGTATAGTGATATGAGATTGAAACCAATATTTACTATTTACAATTATATTTAATGATACAAAATAATGAAACAAGATTACTTATGAACTAAAGGAGAGTTACATGCTATTCGTTGGCCAACGAATAGCATGTAAGCATGTAGCACGAGGACTGCCGGAGGCCGCACGGCACAGAAGCATCACGCGGATGATGGACCGCGGATAGCGCGGTTCCCCCTCGCAGCGACAGCAGTGGCCAGCATCGGGCCTCCATGATGATAATCTGGCCCTTGGTTGCTGGCGCCATGGGCCACGTATATCACGATCTCCTCCTCGTTTTGATTCACTTCCACCGTAGGTCGGTGACGGACTACTCGCGATCTTTTTCTACCTCTGCGGCGCGCATTCGCCGGGGATTGATGTACCCCCCGAGGGCCGGGGACAGACTGACTCGCTGGTCGGGCGCGGACTCCAATCCGCAGGGTGGGGGGGTTAGGTCATCCCCCCCCCCCCCCCAAAGTGTGGCCACTCACGAAAATTGTCAATTTATTTCTTTAAACACTATTATTGTTTTTCCTACCCACTATTATTGTCTTTCATAGTCTTATCACTAATTAAAATTAAACTTAACTAAGATCAAATAAGCCTCCAGAGAGAAAACGTATTTTCGGTCATGTAAAATTTGTCCAGTGCAATCTCACCTATTATGGCATGAAACATGGCTATATCAAAATTGCCGGGGAATCTATCACCAACAAATCGATTGCCAGCGTCATCAATATCAAATCGAGTTTTTAAATTCTTTGGATCTCCCTGATGTGCCACCGAACAAATTATCTCTCAAAATCGGCGCACCAATAATTGTCTTCTTGGCAACCTTAATCCACCGCAATTGCGCAGTGGAACTAGGCTCGCTGTCAAAAAAGTGATGCCAAACGTCATCGAAGTTACGATTCTTAATCGCAATTCAAAAGGAAAAGATGTATTGATTCCACATATTCCCACCGTCATGCCATTTGATTTCAAATAATTGCAGTTTCCCATTCGCCTTGCATTCTCAATGACCACCCACAAGGCATAAAGTCAATAGCTTCAAGTCTGTGAATTGAATCTGGAAAATTCATCATTTTAACATGATCAATTATATGTTGCATTTTCACAAGAAGGACAGCCGAAAAAAGATACAGAAGACGAAAATACTAAAAATATTGTATATCCCAAAGCACTCGAATGAACTTTCTCAAATTTGATTTACGAAACAATCAAATCATCGACATTTATTTATTTTGTAGGTACCTACCTACTAGCTGACCCGGCGAACTTCGTACCGCCCCAGAATTAATAAATGTTGTGTTAACTTATTAGTTGAATTACATTAAGTTAAAATTATTAAAAATGAATTAAGTTCAAGAAATGTGCAAAAATCAAAATGTTGGATTTGCTTCGTTGAAGCGAATCTAAATGATTCTACTTGTTGCACTTATTTCTGTTAAACTATTATATTTGCTGGATGGGATGCACTCGGGTCGATTACCTTGCATTACCGAGCACCTTGTGATATACGTCATTTTTGTTTTGTTGTCAGGTGCGAGAACAAGCAAAGCGGATGGATGGCGGACACGTGAACATGCTACGTACAATTGACCGCGATAGTAACATCCATTTTCTAGATTCCGGCCACAAACACCCAAGGGATTGGTCTTGTGACGATGTGGGATTGATCGTCATGGCGTATAACACATAAGTAGCTCCACAAAGCCGATGATTTGAGGCAAGCGTTTATTTCATCGGCAGCAGTCGATCTTAGAATGACTGGTTGTGTTTGGCGGAAATCGCCAGAGTAGAATCATTGCGCCTCCAAAACGTGTCGATTCATTGCGCAGATCTTTCATAGTTCGATTGAGCGCTTCCAATGCGCGTTTGTGCGCCATTGCTAATTTATCCCAGGAGATGATTTTACTTGCTACCAAAACTTCGCCATTTCTGAATGTTTCGGAATCTTGCATGTCGGTTTTTCAGTTGTTTGAAGGTTTAACGGCAATTTCAGCGCTGAATGAGCCGTTTGGCATCTTTCTAGCAACGAGGCCTCTATCCCAGAAGAAGCAACTGCTACAGCGATTTCGGATCTCGCACGAACAGTGGCCAAAATTAATGACGTGAGGGAATGTCTTCCCAGTTCCACCGGGCGCATCGAGGAAAAATAATGAGCCACCATTTCCAGTGGTGCATTCGTTCGAACTGATTGGTTCAATGCATCTCGATCATATTCACGTTCACGTTCAATTCTCGATTGAAAGAGTCGTTCATTCCACAATCCGGCATTAGCATTCCTAACTTGACTAACAAACTGCCGCACATGAGGTAACACATGTCATGTCTTCGATCAAAAGCAAAGCCTGGTTATGTGTCTCATCATTCACCTCGAGATCGGGATTCCCTGAACAGACACAAATTTGATGTAAAATGACTTCCGACATGCCACCCTTGTGCCTACTTGTTCCACAGTTCACGTGGATTCGATGAGAAGCATGTCGAAATAATGAAAGCAAATTATGTGCGTATCTGACTTGGAAATATAGAAACAATTGCTTCATTGATTGCACATTCATTGAATTGCAATTGAGCTGTTGACACGCACCACGAAATGTTGGGCACAATATAGGTACCTACCATTAACAGTTCGAAGTGATTCAAATGATGTCGGCCCACGAACAACCGCAAGTAGAAGCATTCGTCACTCTTCGATGAACTGTGTAAATGCAACCAAGAGCATTCGATGAGAGCAGCATTCGTGCAAATGGATCATTTTGGCAAATAGAAAAGAAATTGGTCAATGTTGTCGCTGGAGGTGTTTCAGCACGTTGAACAACATTTGATGCGTTGAAACAAACACGTTGACCATTCTCCAGATGACGTTCACGAATGGGGAATGAGAATATATGCCAAATCACCCTTGCAGCTCACATAACCACCAACTTGATAGTGCGTGATTTCATCGTCGGTATTGGGAGTTTGATGGACTTAACTGAATTGGAATACTCCACGTTGCAACGCGCCTTGAATGTTTTGGAAAGAAGTGGCGAATACGGAACAATCCAAGTCGTGATAGTTCTACTGTTATCATCGAAGAAGAAAAGGTACATCGATGATCTTAGGATTTAAAATACTTCGTAACCTCATTGATAGCCCATACCTAGTGTATGTGTGAGTGTTATCACCGGACAGGTATGCTCGCGCTAGAAGACACAATCTGTTGTGCATATCGCATGGCAGAACAAATGTCATGGCGCAGCATACAATAACCCGGGGTATGGTGACCTTGAATGAGGCGTCAGTCGATGTGGACATTCTCCAAATGACCTATGTTATGCGTCCTTTAAAGATTGTATAGATACACACCTATCAATTTGCTGATATATGTGTATTATTTATATTAACATGTATATCTGTGTTATCTTAACATGGACATATGTATTTTAATTTGTATTTTTAATGTATGTATTTTAATGTAAAATGTACCATATACAGTAATTGGGTTCTAAAAACCTGTTGTACACAAAAAGACTTCAATTAGGTATTTTATATATCATATGTACTTACTCACATCGAGAACAAGACTGCTCCAATTGAGAACATAGTAGAATGATTCATCAGCACATATTATAATTACTAATTATAAAAATAATCTTATTATTACTCGAGAAAAAATGTCATATTATTCCAAAGATGCTTTATCAATTCTACTGATAGGATGATTCAACCGAGATTGGATCTATTATGAAAGTAGGTCTGGGACTGCCTCCTAGCAAGTCTGGCGGGCAGCCATACAGCGTACGTTGGGACTGTTAAGCTGGAATACAGGGACTCGGCACTCAGTGGCTCCATCTGTTTGAATGTTGTTACATAAGGAGCCTGGATAGATGACTCACTTCCTTATCACTGAAAGTGAATATCTAATTGTTATTTGATTGAGGAATGAATCAAATTTAAAAGAAAAGATAAGATTGGTGAGGCTCTAATGATGGGACATTTAATTAATCTGATAATAATATAGACAAGATAAAGTCGCTATAAAAGTAGCCTTCAACAAAGTGGGATTATTAGTAATTAAACAAAATGGCTTTCAAGTTGACCGTAGTACTGGCCGCGCTCGCCCTCGCAGGCTGTGCCCTGGCTCAGAGTAACCACTTCGAGATGGGCAACAAGGAGCTGAGTGACAGACAGCTGCACTACCAGATCGTGCAGAAGTCCTCCTCCGTTCTATCCATCGTCACCACTGACATCGACTTCCCCCAGAAAGGCATGACTAACAATGCCACAATCACATACATCCGAGCTCTGGACCAGTACATCAACGGAGACGGAGGATACGTCAGCCTCCTCAGCGGAGGCATCAACCTGAAGCAAGTGACCTTGCACTTCAAGTCGCAGAGAGGGCACGGCTTCAACTTCATCCTGGAGATCTGGGGACACTGACTTGGCCATTATCCGGTGTAAATACTCTTATCTTCCTTTCTATATACAAAGATGAGTGTATCAAGTCTAAACTAACTCCTGTCTTGAAGTATCTGTACATATAATTTTATGCAAACATTCTGCTCTTGACTGCTGTGGAGCACCTTTGAGGATTGTACAAATGGATTCAATCTTCAGTATATGTATTTTTTTATGATAGACTATTTTCATTTATTTTTCGCACTGTTCTGTTATTTCAGTTATTATATTTATGATGAATTTTTTATGAATTAAAACAGTTTTTCCCACTTTTGAGTTTATTTTTCTTGACATGTTTCAACGGCTTACACCTTCATCATCGGGAGAACGATATAATCTTAGAGTATTGTCTGCTTTCCACCTTCTTCAGCGTCAAGGTGCATTGAAATAAGAATATTGAAAGATGTGCGCCAAATTTAATGAAAGATACAATTGTAAACTTTTCATTCAATAAAAAATCTTAACAAAGAAAATACATAGTTATGGAATGCCTCACTAAAAAATGCAAACCTCTGCCTAGCGAGTATAGTAAAACTGGTGAAAAATTAAAACTTAATTAATAGCAACTACCACCCCCGTACATCGGATAAACACTCTCTGGCTCCTCGCATTCTCCACGTGTGGTATCGTGCATGCAGGTGCGTGTGAAATAGCTGAATAAAGCCATAAAGCCATCCAGGTCAAAGAACTATATCAACCTTCCACAAACAATCATCTGTTAGATCAAATGAATACATGTCCAATTGTCTTCTGGGCAAGTGTCAAAGAACAAATTTCAGATTTAAAGGGGGCTTTAGAATAACTTTGATCGTGTACTGCTTCCTTTAACATAATTGGGCAGTATTTCACAGTCAGGTTTTCAAGTTTATGAGCTACAACTATGGCTGAAAGTGACTGTATAACCGATACAATACTATGACCGAAACTATGAAACATTGCACCAAATAAGTAGTCGGCCATAATCCATTTCGGGAAGCAATATCCAACCTTCTTATAGGGTGATGGACGGTGTGGTCCAAGAGGAAGGTAACTGATGTTGACTAGTAGGGGATGGGCCCCGACTGGGGAGGGCGCCGCGAGTAGTCGAGGCCAAGGCGGCTGGCCACGGCCTGGATGGCATCCAGGCAGGTGTCCAGCTGCTGACGCGAGTGCGCAGCCGAGAGGCAGAAGCGGATGCGGCCCATAAGCAGCGGCGTGGCGGGGAAGCCCACCCCCACCACGGCCACGCCCGCACTAGCTAGCTCACGCACCACACACCCGATGTTGGAGTACAAGTATACCAGCATGGGCACCACGGGAGAGTCCTCGTGGCCGTAGATGATCACCCCCATTTGGTGTAGTCGACGGCGGAAATACCTGAAAGTGAAAAAGTGGTTTTTCACAAAATTCTATTGCTGAATGTATCAAGAATGTAAGCAACTGTTTCTCAAGACTCGAGCCCACTCTTCCTTCTCCTCTTCTTGTAGTCTGTTGCTCTGTCAAATGTTCTTATATTCAATACTAGAATTTGTCTTTTTGCTATCAATAGGATCCACAGTTCTGCCATACACAACAACAATCAATTCATTGATCAGAGATGCGTGCGAGCACAGACCTGGTGTTTCGAGCGAGGGCAGCGATGCGCTGGGCGCCCTGCGAGCCCCCCTGCAGGCCCATGATGATGCTCATGCTGCTGATGATCTGCTGTGCGACGGGGGGCGACATGCTGTACGCGTACACCCCTGCGTGGCCGTGTTTTCTGATGTAATTGATTAATTTCTGTAATCAAAGAATATGACCTTTATGTGAATTGGAATTTTGAATTGAAGCCACCTTCCTAACACGGATAAACCTAAAGAGACACTCACCCTGGAACCAGCGATATATCCTCCGGCGGAGCCAAAAGACTTGGTGAAGGTGCCCATCAGCACGTCCACCTGCGCGGGATCCACCCCGAAATAGTCCGTGACACCGCGGCCACGCGGGCCCATGGCACCCACCGAGTGCGCCTCATCCAGGTAGAGGTAGCAGCCGTACTTATCCTTGATGGCCAGCACCTGCGGCAGGTGCACGACGCTCCCCTCCATGGAGTACACGCCCTCTACAAGGATGAGCACCTTGCGCCACGGCAGCCAGGGCTCCCCGGGGCGGCCGCGCCCCGCTGCGATGGCCCCCCGCACCACCTCCTCCAGATGACGCATGTCGTTGTGCCGGAAAATAGTGACGGTGGCGCCCGAGAGCCGCAAGCCCAGGATCAGGGAGGCGTGATTTCGCTCGTCGCTCACAGCCAGGCAGCCGGGGCCCAAGAGAGCGGGTAGAGCTAGTGCATTGGTGGCAAAACCCATTCCCACTATCAGTGCTGCTTCAGTCCCTAGAAACCGAGCCGTCAATTCTTCCAACTGGTGATGGAGCTCGCAAGTCCCGAGCTCCGCTCTCGGGCTAGCCACCGTGACCCCCAGGCTCCGGGCCGCACGCTCCGCTCCCTTGACGCACTCTCCCTCCCGCTCCGAGAAGCCCAGGTAGTTGTAGGAGCCCAAGTTGATACAGCGGGTCTGCGTGCCGGTGTAGTTGAAGGTCCAGAAGTTGTCAGAGGAGTCTCGGTCTTTGAGAGTGAGTTCTGCACTGGGAGAAGAGCAGATGGGCCGATTCCAGCAGTCACGCACTCGCCGATACACATAGCGAGAGTAAAACTGGTCGAATTGGTTATACAAGCGCGGGTAACCCTGAAAAATAAACAAGTTAATACGTTAAATTGACAGAGTTTCATAAAGGTGTAATATATATTATTAGTGTAAGATTATTGCTGTACTACGCACTTCTCGGTCATACTCCTTAGCCACCTTGGGGGTGAAGAAAAGCTGGTTCAGGGAGCCCAGCAACATCAGAATGTAGAACCCGAGGTAGGTGAGGCATGTCATAAGCAGCGAGCATTCTTCAAAAGACTCCTTGGAGCTGACTTCTACAGCTCTATCCCCTTCATTCTACAAGTTACATATATAGTATTACATAATTAATTCACAAATGTTGAGGAAATATTACTTGAATTCTTTTTGTATAGTATCAATTAAAGATTTAATTTACATTTCTTAGTTGTTTTTTTTTATCTATCATTAAATATGTAATAGATTTGTTTTTCTTTTTTCACAGAGAATACTTAATGAGTAATTATTTATACATTAATTTATTATTCACCCATCAAATAAGAAAAACCTAAATTGTTCCAAAGGGCAATTATAGTAGTAATTAAATCACACGTAGTTTGGAAGAGAAGGAAACATTATTGTGAATATATTTATTTTAAAACGAGACGATCCATCACCACTCTATGGCGACCATCGAGGACTTGCTACAGTTGAACTCTTTATTCTACTTGAGATAGCTTCTGTTACATTCAGTCAGATTCCTCAGTCAGTTCAATAAAACACCAGATATCCAGAGATACTTCACACTTCACTTTTATCAGGCCCTCACATATCTCTCTAATTCTGGTGTTCCTCGCGCCATCTCTCAGTGTCTTGGCTGAGATGTGAGGTTGAGGATATTATAATATGCAGCTGACAGCCAAGACACCACCAGAATCCCCTATATTGCACTACATAATCAGCCTCATGGGACTCGTCCTCATGGAAGACCTCCTAAAAGATGGAAGGACAGCTGGGAGTCTGCCTCACAGGGGGAGCAACACCCTGGAGAACAGACCACATAAGTCTATAACAAGGAAGAAGAAAAAATATAAATAATTATGATTTTTTTATGAACACTGTTTTTTGTCATTTTTAGTAAATATTTATTGACATCATCGGGAGACCAAAATAAACTTTTTATTTATTACTCGTATACTCGTTGCTACTCTCATTGCTGCTCATTTCCTTCTCGCGGCCATGGAGGTAATTATTAACTTTCAAAACATTTTTAGTCAAATAAAGTCAAAAGAAAAAACTATATCAAGTACACTCGACATAAGAATGAGAAAGATTAATATTATTGAAATTAACACAAAAAGATTCCACTCAAATCAGTTTAACCTGAAACGAACAGTAGAGGCAGAAATAAAAAAAACGTTTTGGAATTTAGTTTAACCCATCAGCTTACAGAAAAATATAGTATTTATTGTTCCTTGAACAATGGTGTAAAACTCTATATTTAATGACATGACATGTTTCGCCTATATAAATATAATAAAACTTGAAGAAAACAGATGTTTTAATTCATATTAATTAAGAAAAAATAGTATTAGTTCTTACTTCATACTGAAACAGGACCCCCGATCCAGGCGTGAGGTAAGGCGATGGGTTCATGTGCCAATGCATGGTAATTAGAATCAATATTGAATGGCCGGCCCTTTAAAGTTAAGTCTCGTGCCACAGGGGATACATGCCATCTCACACTGTCCAACTGACAAGCTCTACCAACACATATTCTGAATTCATGTTAATTGTTCTATTGCAGTAATAAAAATATTACAATTTTACAAGTTGATTATTTAAAATATACAAATGTGGACATTGGTGTGTTCTAACCACCTTCATATGTCACTTTGAAAATTCTAGGCTAAATGATCTATGAAGGTGATTAGAAGTTGAATAAACACATGTTGGCACAGTTAATGAAAGGCAAAAATGGGATATGCAGTGTAGTTAAAAACAAAAATCGTTGAAAAAAATAACATTCAACGAGTTTTGCAAGTTATAGAGTAGTATACTAACCTTATACAAGATTTTTGGCGAAGATTCTTGGAGCTTTCTCGCTTTTCTGAGCAAATGCTCGTTGTCTTCGATTAAACTATTTCTTCTCAAAACAGTATTGCTACTCATATTCGGAAATGTGTCGGTAATCTGAGGATTGGTATTTTATTATGCAATTCAAGATGCACGGCCTAGGCGGGTTTATACACCAATGAACATGACATTGGCCGTAATTAAAATAAGGAATTCGTCTACAGCGCACTCAATAAACACCAATGACTACCTAATGATAAATGAATTCAAAATTACAGAACTGATACCAAGAAAATATGAACATTGGCCGCAAAATAGCGTTACGGCCCCGACGAAAAGCACCATGTACCATAAGGACCAGTGACAGCCCTCGATCCTCTTCTTTTAACTAATATAACTTCAAAACAAAACTACTTTGTCGATGGGTGTATTCCAAGTCGTATATCTATTCTATGGTAAAAACACTTGGACTTGAACTTGGATCTTCTGGCTTACAGAGGTTCAGCTCATGTGGCTATTCCTCTTAAGTCTGATGGAAACATTGTTGGAAGGTGATTTGGTGGGTTGTTAGTTTATGCTAAAAACACATTTTTGAAGTTTTGTTTGAAAAATAATTAAATTCACTAGTGTATTTTTTCTACATAATAAATGTCGAATTTGTGCTGTTTAAATACATAGTATTTTATGTTTCATTAAAACCCTAAAAGGATCATAAAGATGGTTAGGACACATGGAAAGAATGGTAAAAAAGTGTATGTTCACGATGTAAATGGAACTAGAAATAGAGAAAGACCGAGGAAATTCTAATACTGAGGAAACGAGAGAAGTATGTCTGAAAAGAAAAGTGTGACAGTCCATTTTTTCTTTTTGTTATTTAGTTTTTTTAAACGCTCGTTTTTATCTTAATTGAGAAAAAATAACAAGAGTGAATAGTCACACTTAAGGGATCGTTCTAAAATACTATTATATTATAGATATTGATTCAAGGGTTATTAAGCCCAACGGTTAAACTTTTGAAAAACATAAAAAAACATCTGTATATTTATTTTATTTTTATTATTATCAACATAAACAACCGGCGAACGGAATGCCTTAAAAGGTGATATGTCGTTGGCGGCGTTGATAACTCAATTGAGGCTCATCTAAAACTTTTTTTTTTCAGTTTACCGGTGGCTCTAGCGCAAACTACGGAAATGAATATTAATTTATAAATAACAAAATGGCGAATATTTTAAGAAAAGAAAAAATAAAATAAAATGGAGTTTTTTCACTGATTTTGGTCAAAAAAAAAAAATAAATCTACATTTTCATTTGGTTGTTTTTCATTTGGTTGCAGCTTGCGATGAAGCTATTACTGTGTAGAATTTATGAAGATCGGTTTAGTGGTTCCGTGGCCGACCGAAAAAAGAGAGTTTTTAGAAAAACTTTGCACTTTAAATATTCCGATAGCATTGAGAAAACTAGGAAAATACTTAATAATGCTGTAACCAGCCGTTTGATCAATGTGCACATCGAGGGTAGTATCTTTTGATTTTTTTTTCATTTTTTGAGCAACGTAAAGGTTGTGAATATAGTTAAGACTGCTCCGATCACTCTCAACTTTTAGATATACTCGTATACTTATACCTGTATACTTTCGAAAAATGTAAAAAAAAAAACGATTTTTTAAAGTTATAAACCAGAATGATCCCTTCACTTTATCTATTGAATTTAACGATATGTGATATATTATAATTGAAAACTTATTCTTATTTTTTGTTTTTAAATGAATCCTGGTAACATCAAATATGATTGATAATTTGGACCACCACTGGCGAATGGGAATTTCTTAATTTATGGACATTCCAAGGTTGCGCGATGTATAAAAACGGCTTATTTATTTTATTTATCTACAGTCAATTAAATAATTCATTCAAACATTAAACGAACTAATCACCAATCTTCAGTCTTTTTTATGTTATGAAAGGCGCTCGTATCAAACATGGTGTCTGTTAAAAATGAATCCTCGCACTCGTGAAGGTACTCGTTTAATTGTGTAAACAAAAGTATAAGTAATTACAACTCGTTAGAACAACACGTTAAGACAACTCGATAAAAACTACATTCTTATATACATAACTCTACTACAAGTTAATACAACAATACTTCTCGATAAAACTACACGTAAATAACAACAATACTCTTTTTTTAAATTAATATTGCGCTGCAGTTCATGAGTAGGTACGTTGTGACACATACTAGCGCCATCTATGATAAACCTTAGTAAATAGTCCTGCTCTACGTTTTACACATTCCACCCACCAAGGACTTGTCCTTCAAACTCGTAATTAAAGGTTCTCTATTTACTTATCTAATACTACCACCGTAAATTGCATATAATTGTACAATAATATTTTAACTAGCTAACTTAAATACAATTTATTTTATTTATTTGTTTTTTTTTTATTTTTTTATTTTACCACCCACCGTGACAATGTGTGTGTAATCATACTGACTTAGTCAGTACACAAAGCTTATTAACAGGACGTTTAAAATAACCTCCCTTGAATTTTACAGTTACGACCCTCGTCACATTATCAGGTCCCGGGTGTTTCTCAATTATTTTCCCTAAGAGCCATTTGGCCGGTGGAATGTTATCGTCTTTTACAATAACTATATCACCTACCTCAACTTCAGGTTTCTTAGTACACCATTTATTTCTCTGATTTAAATTGGTTAGATACTCTTTCGACCATCGTTTCCAAAAGGAATTTAACATTTTTTGCAACATTTTCCATCTATCTAAAACATTTACATTGTGATCTGACTGGTCAACGTCACTTATGTTTATTAATGGTTCCCCTACCAAAAAATGACCAGGTGTCAAGGGGAGAGGATCGTCTGGAGTATCGCTTAAAATGGTCAATGGTCGCGAATTTAAGCACGCCTCGATTTGTGCCAACAAAGTAGAAATCTCTTCAAAGGTTAAAATATTATCGCCTATGACTCGTTTTAAATGAGCTTTCACAGAGCGAACACCCGCCTCCCAAAGTCCACCAAAATTTGGGGCTCTTGGAGGGATGAAATGCCATTTTGTTGATTCCAAACTTAATATCTCGGCTATTTCATTAGGTAGCTCAGATTTGGCGCTGTTGAACATGTCCCTTAACATAACATCGGCTCCAATAAAATTTGTACCGTTGTCACTGAAGAGATCTTGACAGTGACCTCTTCGTGAAACGAATCGCCTAAATGCAGCAATAAAACCCTTGGTAGTTAAATCGGTCACCGCTTCGAGATGAATCGCGCGAGTCGCCATGCACACAAACAAACATATACGAGTATATCCCTTATAAGATTTAGCTCCTCGCCCTGGTGAAAATCTAATGTTAATAGGACCTGCGTAGTCCACTCCTGCGGTCTTGAATGGTCGGCTTGGTTTAACTCTGGCCTCTGGTAACTGACCCATCAATTGGTTGCTTGCTGCCTTTGAATATCTCAAACATTGTGTACAATTCCTATAATATGTTTTAACCATCTCTCGTGCTCTCAATATCCAGAACTTGGATCTCAAAAAATTCATCATGACTTGAGGTCCCCCGTGTAACGTCTTCTTATGGGCATCTGCAATTATTAGTCTACTCAGATGATTCTTAGCGGGCAAAATAATTGGGTGCTTTTGACCATAGTCCACAATAGCCAAATTTATGCGTCCACCAACTCTCAAAATGCCATTTTCGTCTAAAAACGGATGAAAAGTATATAAGGCGCTCTGTTTTGCAACATAACCCTTTACTTTTAGTGAAATAATTTCTTCATTAAACTCGACATCTTGCACTTGTTTAATGCATATTTGCAAAGTTTGGTTCATCTCCTCCGTTGAAACGAACTTTGAAAATGCTGTCCTCTCATTTCTCGACAACTTTAGTGTTAAAAATCTCCGGCATCTCGAAATAACCTTTAACATTTTAGTTAAATCTGAATACTTCATCCAAACAAAATTACACTCATTGTTCATCGTTGAGAATGATTTAATTCGTTCTTCTTCATGTGTATCAAGTATTTCAGGGCTCTCTACATTAACAACTTGTTCTGAAAGCCATCTCGGGCCGTTCCACCACAGTTTGTGACTATTCAACTCGTTGGGTCTAAGGCCTCTTGATGCACAATCAGCGGGATTCATGAGAGTTGATACATGTCCCCATTGCTCGATGTCCATAATTGTTAGAATGTGTGATACTCTATTACTCACATAAGTAGCCCATCTATTAACTGGCCCACGTAACCAAGCTAATACAAACGGTTGAATCAGTCCACGCGTACAAATCCTGCTTGGGGACGTCCAGCACCTGTGAGGCCTCATGTATGAGTTTTGCAGCTAACACCGCTCCGCAAAGCTCCAATCTTGGTATTGACACCTCCCTCTCGATTGGCGCGACTTTAGTTTTAGCTGTTACAAGCTTCACGTGTACGTGGTAAGTTGTATCCACCACTCTCAAATACACTGCTGCTGCATAAGCTACACTTGACGCATCCGAAAATGCATGAAGTTCAAGTTTAGATCCTTTGGTTGAGCCGAGCCAACGTGGAATTGAAATATTTGTAAGCTGCTTCAAATTATGTCTAAATTTTAACCACTCAACCATTAATTCGTTTGGTAACTCTTTGTCCCAATCAAGATTTGCTTTCCACAACTTTTGTATGAATACCTTAGCAGTGATCACTACCGGTGCAATCCAACCAATAGGATCATATAGCCTGGCAATGTCTGAAAGTACCTTTCGTTTAGTAATAGGTTGTTCGGGATCCCTTAGATTAACTCTGTACTCAAAATTATCTGTCAGTCTGTTCCAACAAATCCCTAACACCTTCATCATATTGTCACTTTTTATTGTCATCATTTGCTCATTACTTAATTTTTCTTTCTCGATGTGGTTCAAAAAGTTGTTATTATTGCTGCTCCATTTCTGTAATTGAAATCCACCATGATTCATTAGTTTACTCATTGACTCGTAAATTTGTAAGGCTTCAATCTCAGTTTCGCAACCTGTCATGAGATCATCCACATAGAAATCAAGTTTTGTTATCTGTGCTGCTAATGGAAACTGATCTTTCTCTAGTTCTGCTAACGTCTGCAGTGTCTTCACGGCAAGATATGGTGCGCAAGCTGTGCCAAATGTTAACGTCAACAGTTTATAATGTTGGATTGGCATATCAGGTCTAGGTCTCCACACAATCCTCTGGAAATCAGCATCATTCTCATTCACATGTACTTGTCTGTACATTTTCACAAGATCTGCAACAATGCATATAGGATTTCTTCGCCATCTAAGTAAGAGATGACGTAAGTCCTGCTGAAGTTTAGGTCCAATATGAAGGTCGTCGTTTAGTGACACATTATTTGATCCCTTACTCGAGGCATTAAACACTACGCGAACCTTCGTCGTATCTTTATCCTCGCGTACGACAGCATGATGAGGCAAGTACACTGCCTTAGGGTTGTTAATCTCGTAACTGTGAACTGGTCTCATGTGATTTAAAGTAATGTATTCCTCCAAAACCTTATTATACTCGTTTAAAAGTATCGGAGTTTTACTCAGTCTTCTCTCTGATGCAAGTAGTTTCCTTTCAGCTATGTCGCATGACTTTCCATACTGACATTGCGGATCGGCTGTTTTAAACGGTAACCTTACAACAAATCTCCCGTCTTCACGTCTTATTGTAGTTTTATCATAAAACTCTTCACAAAGTTGCTCTTCTCTAGTTATTTTTTCCTCAATACTGTTAGGCTCGTTCTCAATTTCCCAAAATGTTTTTAGTATCTCGTCTTCGTTTATTTTCACGTGTAAGGTTTTAATGTTTTCAGTACTTAGTTGTTGTGATACTCTTCCAGATAAAATCCACCCGAATAAAGTGTTTTGTGCTATTAGGTTTCCGTATTGACTCTTCTTAATCCCATCTAGCAATATTTCTCCATATACGTCAGCTCCGAGTAATAAATCAACCTTACCTGGTGAGGTGAATCCTGGATCTGCAAGAGGTAAATTGGTCAGCTCCAGCCAATCGGGGATCGGTACTTCGCGTGAGGGTAAAACCGAAGTAAGTGATTTTAGTACATATGCATTAACTCGTATTATTTTTCTAGGCTCGATACGCGATTCGACTTTGAGACTAACTACGTGTTTGACCACCATTTGACCATCTCCCAAACCTGACACCTTACCATTTACATTTGTTCGTTTCAGACCTAACAATTGCACAGTATCTTCAGAAACAAAGGAGGCTTGCGAGCCTTGATCAAGTAAAGCCCTAATTACAAAATAAGAACCGTTTTTACAACATGTTTTAACAACAGCAGTCGCTAATAGTACATTACTCGTATTAGTTTTTAAATCTCCTCTCGAAAAATTTGCTACTACAGTTGCGTCGTTTATTTGGTTAGTTGTTTCACTCTTAGGTTGTTGTGCTTCTCCTCTGGAACCCTCATTTTGCCTCAAGTTATTATATGCTTGTTTATCTTCGTCCTTGAAATGCAGCAACGTGTGATGTTTCCTACCGCATTTACGGCAAGATGTAGTTTGACGACACTTATACACTGGATGCGTTGGTGCAAGACAATTAAAACAAAGTTTCTTGGCTTGTACTATATTTTGCCTCTCAAATGCTGGCTGCTTCTTGAATTGATTACAATAGTATATGTAATGTGGCCCGTCACACATCGCACATAGCTGTTCAGACGAACTTGGCTTCACATTCACAGCGGAATGAAACGCTCTAGCTTTCACTATTTGATTTGGATTTTTATTTTGCATGTTTGTTTTAGCAGTCGCAGGGTTTTTACTTGTATCTACCATTTCCAAACTTCGAAATCTTGTTTCCATAAACTTCTCCAATTGTGACCATTCTGGTAGGTCCTGTTCTACAGTACTCACATGATTCTCCCATTGTCTGTGTGACTCAGTGTCTAATTTTGACACAACCAAGAATATTATTATCGCGTCCCATTCTTTCGTGTTAATTTCAAGATTATATAATGCCTTTAGACATGATGTTGTAGTATCTAAAAGTTGTCTTATGGAGCTTGCAGACTCGTGTTGTAGACTTTTTTGAGCAAATAAAGTCTTCAGAATGGCATTGCAATTGTACCTTTTATTGTTATAACGTTTGGTTAATAGATCCCATGCTTCTTGATAATTTGCTGAGGTAGTCGGAAAATTTCTCAACAGCAGTTCAGGCTCTCCAGATAAGCTCGTTTTTAAATAATGTAGTTTCTGTACTGGCGAAAGTGAGCTGTTTTCATGGATTAATGAAACAAACATGTCGTAAAAGGATTGCCACTCGGTATATTTCCCTGCAAAAACGGGAAGTTTAATTTGCGGCAAGTGAGCCTCAGAAGTACTTTCCTTAGTCTTGGGCACTGTCGTATTATTTGCCTTAGTAGTACTTGGGTTGTTCATAGTGAGGTAATCCTTAAGAAGGGTTTTGTAAGTGATAACACCTTCTTGAAACGTATCCTGCACATCATCAGTGAAATATGGTAATGTTGCCTTCTGCTCTTTTGTAATCGATGCGACAATTTTAAAATGATTTTTGTTAAATGCTTCTTCTAATTTATCCAACGTTTCCATTCTAGCTGTTAAATAACTAGATTTTGCTCGAGTCTCGTAACTTGCTTTTTTAAGATTCCGCTCAGCCTTTTTCAATTGTTCAAGAATCTCCATTTGACCTTCAATTAAATTTTCCATTTTGATTTTCAAGTACACAAATTTTTATTTTTAAAAGTAAGTTCTAGTTTGTTACTAAATTAATTAAGTTCTCAAACGTCACCAATATTCAATGCACTTTTCGATTCATATAAATTTAAAAAGTTTTGCAAGTCCAATTTGAATCACTTCACAAATTGTAACAAGTATTTAGAGTCCAAAAAATTGCTAAGTCACGAAATTGTTACAAGTCAATTTTAATTAGAATTTTTTCTCAGTATATTTTCTCAGAATAGTTCACTTTTACTTACAATTTACAAGTCCAATGTTTTTGTCACTGGTTCACAACACTTATTTCTGTCTCACTTGTTCCCTGGTTTCGGCACCATGTTAAAAATGAATCCTCGCACTCGTGAAGGTACTCGTTTAATTGTGTAAACAAAAGTATAAGTAATTACAACTCGTTAGAACAACACGTTAAGACAACTCGATAAAAACTACATTCTTATATACATAACTCTACTACAAGTTAATACAACAATACTTCTCGATAAAACTACACGTAAATAACAACAATACTCTTTTTTTAAATTAATATTGCGCTGCAGTTCATGAGTAGGTACGTTGTGACACATACTAGCGCCATCTATGATAAACCTTAGTAAATAGTCCTGCTCTACGTTTTACACAGTGTCAATAATAATTAAATAAAACGATGTTTTTTAACTACTTCCACTTTTGTCTTTATTTAGACAGCGACCGGTTTCGCCAGGCTCGCTGGCATCGATAGACTGGTCTGTCTGTCGGACCAGTCTGTCGATGCCAGCGAGCCTGGCGAAACCGGTCGCTGTCTAAATAAAGACAAAAGTGGAAGTAGTTAAAAAACATCGTTTTATTTAATTATTATTTAAAATGAACTTCCATCAAGAGATTTCAGTAAAATCATTTGATTATGGTGTCAATATTTTGGCTATTGGAATATTAGTTCTCAATAAATTGTTAAAACTTATTAGTTTTCAGGAATATTAGTTCTCAATCACTTGTTTTTTTTCAAATCGGCGCTAGAATTGAAGCTATCCTCTAATATATTAGTTTAAAATTTTCTCGCTAGGCAAATTATCTGAACTAGTGGTGGAAACCCAAGTAAAACTATTTATACCTACCTATCTGTATTTTGGTTCTAACAATATTAAGGCACGTAATAATTCTAAAATTCTGCTCCATCTTATTTCGTATAAAGAGTGGATATTTTTCTTTTATTTACGATTTATTACATCCGTGTGTATTTGATATCGCGGTTAGCTGGAATACTTCATCGAATCTAAGTAAATATATGAACCAAAGATAGCTGTGAGACTTTACCGATCTACGAAATGTCAATTACAAAAGTACCAAGGATCACAGAAACGCTTAAATAAAATATAATTATTGCAATTGTCATCTCCTTCGGCGAATTTGAATGGCGCGGCAAGCAGACAGACACTACTACGAGTAGGAACTAGACGGGCACTCGGGTGACGGCGAAGGGAGCCGAGCGCCGATGAGTCACGGCCGAAGTGCACGAACACGAACGGTATCGTTCTCCGGTGACGTTTGTCGGGAACGGGCGGTGCGACTCGAGATTGTTGAAATAAACATAATCGTGTAGACCAGTTATCCCAAGATGGAAGCTCACGAAGGAATAATAAATACAGATCCCATCAGGCAGCCCTTCGCCGCGAGTGCGGAGTCCGACCACTCCCCGGCCCAACACGACGGGACCGCCGAACACTTTCTACGAGAGAGAGATTCCGTGGATGACTTCGAGCATCTGGACCGAGATGCTTCTCCCGCGAAGGAGAGCACTCCCGAGGAGGCAACCTTCGGAACTCCGGAGCGTCTCGGGGGGGCCGGGGAGGGGGCGCGGGCTCTGCAAGCCTTTCTAGACACGGAACGCGAAGAGCTGACTGTGGAACCCGCGCACCTGCCCGCCCCGCTGCACCCCGCCCCGCTGCACCCCGCCCCTGCGCCGACACCGGCGCCAGCACCGGCGCCTCCAGTTCCACCCCACAAAGAGTCGCTGTACTCCGACAGCCGGGAAGACCTGAGCGACGAGGAACCCGAAGGCCCCCCGACCCCGGCAGCTCCCGCGCCCGTCCCTGTCCCTGCACCTGCAGCGGCGCCTGCCCCTGCGCCGGCAGCGGGGCCCCCGGCGGCCGCCAGGGCCCCGCCAGCAGCCGCCCCGTCCATCCTCCAGGAACTGGGAATGGGTAAGCGCTCGCCTTCCTTCCTCCCCGGCGTGACGTCACCGCGGCTCACTGCGTGACTCACCGCGCCGCTGGTGTTACCGTACCGTATTTGGGTGTACCGGCTATACCTAGACTATATTATACACGTACCGTGCATACACAGTGCAACAACTTCCGGGGGGTTGTTTTAAATACCTGCAACTACCTCCGGCAGAGGCTTATATAGACTGCAAGGTCACTATCTCTCTTATTATTCTTGCAGTTTTTTAAAACTATTTAATTAAATAAGAATACGGTACAACAGTGACATGCGAAACAATAATTGGAACAGTATAATATTTTCGTACTTACATTAAATTAAACAATTACTGTTCTTATTTGAAATTTCATGGTAGAAGTTCACGTAAATAATGCAAATAAAATGAAAATGTTAAAAATCGTTTTAATATGTTTATTTAGTTTATTAACAGTAGATTTTAACTAAATGTACGTTTTAAAAATATTTTTACAATTTAATTTTTCATTATTGCAAAATACCTAAACATTTATTTGTATTATGAAATTTTAGCGTAAATGGAATAGAAACTATTCTAGTATGAATCAAACTCGCACTCCCTCGAGTTCGTCTCATTATCTCCGCGTTGTTTCTACTTATTGTTCTCCCAGCAGTCCATATATCCCCAAAGCACCTTCCTTCCTTCGACAATTACGCAGCGCAATAAAAGGACCAAGTGAACCAAGCCCAGTATCCACGGGCGGCAGGACGAGCAGCGTACATAAACTCCTCGCCAGAAACTTTATTCTATTTAAATTACCTATTAACATTCATATCTCGGTTCGGCGACAAACAACTCGACTAACATCAAGTGAAGAGCCTACACACGATGTATTGTGTGCATTTCCTATTCCCGTTCTCCGTGGCTACCATCGGCTCCACTCGCTCTGGGGGAGGGAAGCTCATCTCCACGGCGTATATAGCCACTCCGTTCTCTTATTGTGCACGGGTTCCATCGGTACATGTACGAGTACATAGCTCCTGCCGAATTCCGGAGTGTTTGGCTAACAACATAGCTGTTGAGGGAACAAAGGAGGAGTCGCGCATGCGCCCGGGTAGGAAGACTCCCAACTGGCGATCGATCGCCCCCCGGCCCCCGCCGCCCCTGCCGCGACCAGCCAGCCCCATCCCGTCCGCCCGACAGTTGCGACTCTAGAGACTCCGCACCCCGGAAAGGCATATCCCGTCGCGCAATCCTGCTCAGTACATCCATGTCTCGCGGCTAGTGATGAGCACTCCTCGCGAGTCGGTTCATTGTGCGTGTAACTGACTGACCGAATCTGCGAATTCCTCGCCAAAGTATTTCCGCGATATTCATGTAAACATAGGTATATTCAGAGGGCGAGTGTGCGCGCGCAAGCAGTGCCAGCAATCCGGCGCCCCAGGCGAGCCAGGAACAAGAGCCGTTAGCGACCATGGGGGGCCCCGACTGCGGGGGAAGCTGCCTTCTCTCCGTGTTCAGCCTGAGTAAGTGCAGCCCAGGGCCGACTACCTGCCCGCCAATACTGGGTCACTAGGCCGCCATTGGGCGATTGGAGAAGAAGCTTCGCTACCGTGTCGGCCATTCGGCGCTACTCGGGCTCGGAGCCTCGCTGTTTCTATGCTAATTGTATTCTAATTAGCGCAGTTTCTGCTCCACTTCTAGGGAGAGCGTATACCAACCAAATTGGTACACAAGTCACAAACAACATAGATTTCTGTTTCTTTGTTACAACGATTTAAAAATATTATATCCACACAGCAGCGAATTGTCACTTACAGCAGGGCTTGTTTCACGAGATAGTCTTGTCTGTGATGTGGTCCCTCCAGAAGCGTCTTCTCTGCCTAATTCATCTCACTATGTCATCAATATTGCAGGTTCTGCTAATCTCCTCGTTGGTAATCTACCTCTAAGGGTTCTACCCACGATAGGTCGCAATGTTTTCATTTTTGCAGTTCTAAGGAGATATTTCGCTCTGACAGTGTCTAATCTTGCTTCGATTTCGTAAGTCATTATGGGCTTGATGCATGTTTTAAAAATCCTGACATTGCTTTCCACTAGCACGCGCTTATTGTCCCAAACAATGCCCCTCAGACATCCGGAGATAACTGCTGCTTTATTAGTCTGTTCTTTGACTTCATAATACAGATCGCTGCAACTAGATATCCCACGACCTGTTCTATGAGTCTATCGTTCATATATACGTCTATGATATAGCGATAATGTCACTATCATAAAATATACTAAAACATCTAGAAGACGGACGTTTTAATAACTTTATGGTCGCACACTATAACTACCTCCGTTTTATATTAAGTACAATATATGTTTCAATTGCAATTCAGTGCAGCCAGTGGTAAAAGAAAATTATAAAACATAATGCAGTGATTTCTGGTTTGTATCGAGGAGAAGGGAGCTGTCTGTTATTACTCGTACAAGTGCAATACTCGCGAGTGTAGGTCGAGTGAGTGTATCAACTGTGCCAACCCTTAGCTCCCCTCCCACTAACACCTGCGACTAACTACTAACCGAACCTTTCCTTGCAGATGCACTCTTCCTCCACCCCGAGCGGCTGCACCCGCGCGGTGAGTACCTCCCTGCCTACTACTGCAGTAATGTTAATGAACTAGCTAACCAGCTGATGCTCGGTTACTTTATTAGTACCTATTCTATAATTTTACAATTTTATATATTATATTTTTTGTCTGTATGTAATTATTTCTTAAGTATTATCTTCTATTCGTGTGTTCCGTGGTGTGCGCTAATATAATATTATGTAAACGTAAGCCGCCAGTTAATAAGTATTAAGTCCAAAGTGGTGCAAACATATTACGATGTTTTTTTTTTATTAATATTTGAAGATCTCGTTTATTTATTGATAATTGTCCGGAAACGTTGTTTTTAAGGAGAACTTATTGCGTCATTTAAAACATAATTATTTCAGAGTGGATTGGGTGTTCCCCTTATTAAGCTCATCAAACAATATCCCCCCACACGAGGCCACCGCGCACCGTGGCCACCGAAGACAGTGGCCTTAGCCTTAGTCCTCGAGACATTCGAATCCCCTTAGACCCTTGGCCGCCTGCTCGTGGTGGGCTAGGGACAGATGTCCGCAGTTGTTCTGATTTGAGGAAGTTTCGGGACCTTGCTCGGTTGCGACAGATTGCGCACGCGCGTGCGATCGATAACCCCGTTTAGCTACTCCAGGCTTAGTGGCGGCGCCACACCAGCCCCCCTCGCCTCGTGGACCACACACCACCACAGTATGGTGGACATGCATACTATATACCTATTACATCAGGCTACCTCCATAGCTTGCTAAATGTGCGGACCGTTTCATGTTCCAGGCCGACTAAAATAAATGAACCCCTATGCCCATTGCCCATGCCATGCCAGTAGCCGGATATCTGGGGACCCAATTTTTTTTCACCAAATATTTTCTGTTTTCGGAAAGAAGTTAAATTTCCAAAAGATCCTTTATTGCATTTATTATGTTATAATATGTTGTCAAATAATTGGCATCGAAATTGAATAGGAGGATTTGGTTTTGTTTTTAGATTTTAGACATTTCCATAAATTTGGTCCCGTATGGTCCCGGTCGCTTCTTTTGGTTACAATCATTCGTCAAATAAAAATAGCGTAAAATATCACAACTGACCCGCAGTCGCATTCGGCATGGCACTTAGCTGATACCTATACACCGCAACGACAACAAAGTCTGCGTAACTACGTCCTACAACCTGTACCTGTACCTGTACATGCACTGTATTTTGGGGACAAGTCAAGTTCGTGGTCAACTTTTCATTTAATTTCGATGTAAATTATTTGACAAAATAATAATATCATTCAATCTATGATACTAAAGAGTGTTAGAACATTAAACACAATGATGTGCACACGGGAAAGATCGGTGAGGAATGCAGTAAGACCAGATTAAAGTCATCGTGGAGGAATAAGCGAGATAGAAAGAGTGATCAAGGAAATCCGCGGAAAGCGGAATAGCAATAAATATAGTAGATAGGTACCTAACTCCACACTCAATATTGAATACGAACGTAAACATCTATTTTCCGAAAATTATATTTAAAAAATATATATTTCGTCTTTTATAATTTTGTTCCTTCCTGATATCGGTATTTGAAATTCTGTCGTTCCTCGTTTTCCCACACATATTATAAATACATACATCGCATTGTATAAATACATCGCATTGACAGAGAAGTTTCTGGCCTAAAACCGCAAACTTTTCTGTGCTTTTGTCGATTTGCAAAAAGCATATGATTACGTTAATAGTGAAAAGTTGTGGAAAATATTGTCTGAATATGGAATAAGTACAAAACTGATCACGGCAATTGAGTCGCTATACACGGAAACGTGATATGAACCTGGCAAAGACCAAGGTAATGGGCACGGAAAGGCTTGAAATCAACGTGGACGGCAACAGAATTGAGAATGTCCAAGAATATTTATATACCTGGGACACAATATTCGATTGGGCCGAGATAACCAAACCGCAGAGCTAAAAAGAAGAATTGGACTAAGCTGGGCAGCTTTCGGAAACCTGAGCTACATCCTTAAAAACCGGAAAATACTGATCAACCCGAAACGAAAAGTCTATGAAGCCTGCGTTCTGCCAGTTGGTACTTATGGTCTTGAAACTGTACATTGTTCAAAAAAAGTGCCGAGAAACTACGAGTGACCCAAAGAAACATGAAAAGAGCCATGTTAGGAATAAGCCTAAGAGACAGAGTCAGAAACGATACGGTGAGAGAAAAAAACAAAGGTCACTGACATCATCCACCGGGTGGCGACTCTAAAATGGTAATGGGCGGGTCGCGTAGCCAGAAGCTCAAATGAAAAATAGACAAGAAGACTGGTGACTTGGAGACCGTGGAGGGCGGAGAGAAGTGCAGGGCGACCGCAACTACGGTGGAAGGATGATCTAAACAGACACGTCGGAATAACCTGGATGCAGTCTGCACAGGACAAAATGACATGGAAGCAAATGGAGGAGGCCTTTGTCCAGGAGTGGACGGGAATAGACTGAGGAAGAAGAAGAAGAAGACACGGAAAGCACTGCTAGTGTCAGAGTAAAGGGAGATCTTGCTGCCTGGTTTGATATCAACAAAGGTGTCAAACAGGGTTGCGTAATTCCCCGTGGTTATTTAATCTATATATGGACAAGTGTATGAAAGAGCTGAAAGGGTTGGATGTAGGTGCCAAAATGAGCGGAGTGTCAGGAAGCTGTCACTTATATGCGGATGACGCTGTCCTACTTGCAGACAACAAGCACGAACTACAAGTCCTAGTGAATAGTATGTATGAGGTATACATGCGAAATGATCTGATATTAATAAGTCCAAGGTAATGATTTTTGAAAAAGAAGAAATCATGACATGCGTGAATGGTGAAAATTTGTAGCAAGTATATGAGTTCGTGTATTTAGGTAAAAGAAGGATGAAAGTAGAATCAATGCAGTATAAATGAGATCTTTAGACGAATGTGTGGATACTCTGTGTATGATAGAGTGTCGGATGAAAATATAAGAAGTGAATGCGGTGCGAATGATGGTGTTATGAACAAAATAATGAAAGGATCATTAAGATGGTTTGGACACATGGAAAGAATGATAAAAAAAAAGTATATGTTAACGATGTAAATGGAACCAAAAATAGAGGAAGACCGAGGAAAACGTGACACGATCAAATGAATCAAATATTGAATGTCGGCCATGTGAGGAGTCAGAGAAATCGACGCGCGTGCAGGACACGATGTTGAGGATTCGAGAGAAATATGTCAGGAAAGAAGTGTGGCAGTCCATTCTTTCTGCCTACCCCTTCGGGGAGACGGCGTGATGGTTAGTTAGTTAGCATTGTATAAATTATTGTCATTCCTGCCGAGCCCAGCGGCCTCTGACCGTTGTCGAACGGAAAGCTTTATTAAATTACAGATTTCGAACGGTTTCTTAACTTTGCGCGTGACTAGTGACCGAGGTTTGTCCAAAGAGGTCAGCATTAGCTCATACGTTACGCGTCACAACAGACGCGGCGCTAATTATAGCGCAAGTAGAATAGGTACCACGTTCTTTTCGTAATTAATATTATACTTTTTATTTATCCTAGAGACTCATAATCGGCCATGATGACGCAACGGGGTGTACCCTCGTGCATATTCGACGCACGATGCAGCACTTGCCGTGTTCGTCACACTTCACGGTCGATAGAAACATTTGTAGTTAGCACACCTCCCTGCAGATGGAGATTGTCGAAGAGGATACCATGGCCCCGAGAAACGTGGGTACTGCTGTATTATAACTTCATTGAGTGTGGTGCTTAGGTACTTCTTAACTAAACGTCCCCAGCTCACTCGTCCCGCCTTCCCCGCGCCGCGCCGTTAGCTGGCAGTGACAGCATTCAGGGATACCTGCTCGCAATACCGCGGGTGATGCCGTTGTTGAAATATGACCTTTCACTGTCTTTACCAACCAGATGGTGCATTGTGCACCGCCCGCCCCTACCGCCGGCCCCCAACTATTGCGGGATTAAACGATCACTCGCTGAGCCGCTGGTGCGGGTGCGCAATCCCCGGTGAATTTCGGCATCGCTTGCCAATCTTCGCTAAATCGGAGATTGAAGCCAAAGGTGATGATTGTACTGATAAAGCATCTGGACTGTGCGGGTACACTGCAATTGAGGTGATATAGTTAGTGACTTATTGTAACATTTACGTCTGGCCATGGCCTCCGCAGAATGGGCATGGACTAGAAAGCCGCGTCAAGCAAAGGGCGTGGACTTGGAAAGAGAAAGTGAAAGCCGCGGCCGAGCTGCGGGAGTGCAGGAGCGCAGGAGTGCAGCCACCCCGCGACTGCCGCCTGCACCGTGCAGTGCGCGTCAGCCCCGCGGGCCACTATTAGCGGCGCGGCGTGCCCGTGACGCGGAGGGCGGGGGGAAGGGCGGGGGCTACAGCTAATTGCGGCCGCCCGGGAGCCAGTCGTCAGCCGCGGCTCCCCCGACCCGGACCGCAGCGCCATGGATCTCTCCTTGTTGGCCTTCTCCTTCACGCGGCCCGAAGGTGAGTGACTGTCTGCTGCGGCCCACGCCCCCCGGAGCCCCGAGGTCCTGGAGCCCGAGGCCTCGGAAGTGAACACGCGTCGGGAATTATATCGGCGGACTATCGAACAATAACCCACTTGGCAGCGGTCTCAGATGGAATTAACTAAACCTTTTTGTAACTAAATTTACCCTTTCTCTTCTCGCGCGTCTCCAGTCAAGTACTCGAGCTCGAGCGTCGGTCCACGGCGGGCCCCCGCGCCCCGGGAGCAGGCTCGGCCCCCGGGCCCCGCTGGCTCCATCCTTGAACAGTGTTGTGAAACTTCCTTGGCGAGTACTTCGCTACCAGATTAGTTAACTATCCGAGACTCTATCCCAAATGCAGAAATAGTCTTTAGAATTTACTTGTCTTCCTTCGCAATGATTACTAACGCTATTAACCCCCACTGTGCCGCCGACTTCGTTTGTAGTAAAACATTTATCTCGAACTGCGGCTGACTAAGTTTACAGCTCAGACGGGTTGCCCCAGTTCATAATATTATTACGCACAATTTAGTAGTAAGGAACTAATACAAAATCGTTTATAAGATATAGTGACATTGGAGCTGTAAATGTAGGCAGTAGCAGAATGGGGGTTAAAGCATATAAAAAGTGAGTTAAGAAACACGAACGTCTAAATAACTTCGCCTTAATGAATATAGAATGTAATTTACTTAGAGAAATATATGTATCCAGTGTTATTTTAATTTTTCTCACATTCAATCGGGAAACGTCTGTTCGCATAAGTTGTGTTATATTTTATTATCACACAAAATCCAGGGCTCTTGGTAACATTCGCTACATGCCCCGTGAGGGACAGTTGCCTGTCTTTTGGCGGGACGTCATATTTATGGGACAATGTCAATCGCTGGGGGCGGGTTGTGAAGAAGCTAGAGAAGATAGGATAGTCTTTTACATTATTGTTTCTTGAACCGCGGTGTAAGTAACATAAATCGCCATGCTAGTCAATATCGAATACACCATTGTTCTGGAAACGACAGGAAATAGGATATATTATCACGTTCGTGATGCGTAATATTTACAATTTGCCACAAGTTATTTGTATCGAACGTACGAGTGTGAGGCCCTCGCTGTGCTGGCGGCGTAAAGGGATGTCCCGAAGTCCGTCTCGGGAGAGAGAAGAGAGTGGCGGCCCACGTCGTGCGAGCGCACCGCCACGAGGAGAGTTCCGGCTGACGCGGCGGGCGGGCCCCCCGCGCCGCCCGCGCCCCCGCGCTCCGCTGCAGCCCGCGGGCCAGTCCTCTCTCCGTCCGCGCGCTCCGCGGTCGTCTCCCCGCACTCGCAACAATGGCCCGACGCAACTTCCCAAAGGGGCTCCAAGTGTCCGAACTGCCCCCGCGGGGTCCAGGTGTGTTGCGTGTCTTCCCTTCCTCTGACGGACGCGCATCGTCCAGCTTCGCTCGACCATTAGCCATGTAGCCAGCCGTCCGTTATATTCCGAGTGAGACTGGCCGCGCGCTGCGTGCATACGTAGCCGCGCACACCTGCCGCGCTGCGAGGCGAGGAGCCGAGTTGTCACCGCCACATGGCACCTGGCACCTGGCATCTGGCACGGCGCACGTGTCGGTGTTTATGTCGTCTCTTATCAGATTCTTGTTGGATCCCCTTTCGGGCGAGACCTTCAACATGATTGTTTTACTTTTAATTTAGTATACGTAAGAAGTTACGAAGCGCGTTTAATGTCTGTTTAATACAGCACGCGATAGTATGTGCAAATCTTCGCTGAAAGGATTTATCTTGTAGAGAAATATAATGAATGAAAACGGTAAATTAGCGGTGCGTAGCGAGAGTAGGAATGTGAGGTAACATTCATTCCGAGCTCACACGTTTTAACTTAATGCTTTTCAGAACAAACGGTTTTAAATTTATTTTTTCCCCGATTACCGTGATGGTGTCCGAGGGTGTTGAGTGTCGAGTGTTGAGTGAGTGTTGAATGTTGCAGTGGAGGCGCTGGTGTACTGGCGCTGCCCGCTGCGCTCGGCGGTGGCGCTGGGCGGCGGGCTGCTGCTGCTGCTCGCCTTGGCCTGCTGCTCCCTCATCTCGGTGGTGTCCTATCTCTCCCTGCTCGCCCTCACCGGCACCTTCTCCTACCGCCTCTACCGCAACATAGCGCAGGCCGTTCAGAAGACTTCTGATGGCCATCCTTTCAAGTAAATATCTTCCCTTTTATATGGTTCCTATTTACTTCTATATAATGATACTGTAATAAACATTTGATAATGCTTTAGCAAGTTGAAACGTGTCATTCCATTAAAATATAATAAAACTTCTAGAATGCATATGTTTTCATTAATATAAACACAAATAATAGTTTGTGTACAATACCTATTATAATAACAAATATAAAATAATCTCAGAAAACTTTAGTTAAATATTTGACATTCAATGGAAAATGACTATTCAGCCCTATTTCTATTTTGATCCACTTGATGTGATATTTACATAGTATGCGTGTGTGTGAAATGCTGTTCCAAGTAAATAAACATCCTTCGTTTGTAATTTTAGTTTTTAGATGCGTGTTTATTGAATATCTAAATGTTTGCTTGCAGGGAGCAGCTGGAGATGGACCTGAGCGTGTCCCCCGAGCGGGCACAGGAGCTGGCGGCCTGGGCCACGGCGCACCTCAACGAATCCGTCAACGAGCTCCGCAGGTCAGCTGGACTGTTCACTTCAAATTTACTATTTTCGCACTGTTAGGTCGGCTTCTCAGCTACGTGCAATACATGTCACGTCCTTCTTTCGCAGACTGTTCCTGGTGGAGGACTTGGTGGACACACTGAAGTTCGGAGTGATGCTGTGGTGCCTCACCTACGTGGGAGCCTGCTTCAATGGAATGACTCTCCTCATCATCAGTGAGTTTCTGCTCCTTAATAATGCTCACATGATGACTCCATCAATGAAATTGTTGATATAATGCGCACACTGGCGGTGATTGCAGGCTATGTGGGCTTCTTCACGGTCCCCAAGGTGTACGAGACCAACAAGGTGCAGATCGACGCCAACCTGGAAGTAGTCAGCGCCAAGTTCCAAGAGTTCACCAACAAGTGAGTAGCCTGTGCTCGTACTTACCTAGCCCGAACCTATATACCTGAACCTGTACATCGCCCGCCGCCATCTGATAATAACACAAGCGTTTCTTGCGCAGGGTGCGAGCGGCCATCCCCATCGGCAAGAAGGCGGAGAGCGAGAAGGACAAGTGAGGGTGCTGCGAGGAGTGTATTATTGTATTCAATAAAGTGGAGATTTATTACAAGTTTTTTATTACTCTTCATTCTTTCATTCCCGTTGATAAGAATGCGGAAAATTTGGTGACAACTTCAGTTCCGACTACCAGATATAATAATACTTTACGAGAAACATTCCCGTTGACCGGAAACCTTGGCCCTTTAGTTCTCTTATTATTCAAATATATTTACACAAATTTTGTTTGCTTGTTAAGAAGTTGTACTATTTAGATGTAAGGAGTTCTTTTGTAAACTTGGTATGTTTTAATGTAATTGTTAAGTCTTCATTAAACAAGATTATTACGCTTTGGATGTACGAAGGTCCACCGCCTACCCATGTAGGCAGGGCCCGTACGGCCGCGAGCTGCTCGCTTGCTCAACGTGTTACTTAATGTTCTTTGTTTACCGTTATATTTATTGTTTAGGTATAGAGGAGAGGCTTATTCAGTCGGGTAGCGAACCACATCTGAGATGTAAATACTATTGTGATGTTTTCAATCCTCGGGTTGATGTCTGTATATTTGAAATCTATCTGTTTCTTTTCTTTGGTACTGTATGACCTACACTTTCTGATTTCGCCTTGTATCACCTAAATTTCAATAAATTGGAAGTATGCTTTATATATAACCATTGTATCATTCGCCTCCTCTCTCTACAGGAAACACCCAATGGTGCACAGCCAATCTTCAAAAATATGTATTGTATCGTAAGTAATCCTTAAGAAAATAATCATTTTTGCCATGATTGTGTTACATATTTCATCTCCTGCTAAAGTTTTATCAGGGGTGTGTGTACTATATAAATTTCTGTTTATCATACATACCCATGATGTGCCTAATTTAGTACGACTGATAAATAGATTACTTATTGTCCAGGCTTGGGATGTAGGAAGGGCCGCGCTAGCAAGCTACGGTGGCAAGCTGAACAACAACCTGTCGAGCTGTCATGGCACGCAATGGATTTACAATCAAACTTCTCTATCCCGACAAACCTTTAGATTCCTCCACAAACATACAGCGCGTCATACACGCATGTCCATTCTTCCGACTTCTGACATGGGTGACCTTTCAAATTTGATTAATTAGATCATGCCATGTTTTTCTCAACTCCATACTCCGTTAACCTGTCTTTTTTCATCCATGCAATTCCATTTGTCCAAACCAATACGGTGACTCTTACATAATAACTTACAAACCATAACGCCGTCTCACCGGAGAGGGAGGCAGAAAGAATGGACTGCTACACTGTTCTGTCCTGACATACTTCTGTCGAATCCTCTACATTCATACATCTTGTCATGCACGTACGTCGATCTCTCCGACTCCTCACGTGACCGACATTCAATATTTAATGGATTTGATCGTGCCACGTTTTCCTCGGCCTTCCTCTATTTCTAGCTCTGTTCACGTCGTTTACATATACCTTCTTCACCATTCTCTCTTCACTCATTCTTTCCATGTGTCCAAACCATCTTAATGAGCCTTTCATTATTTTGCTCATCACACTTTCATTCGCACCGCATTCACTTCTTATACTTGCATTTGACACTCTATCATATACAGATTTACCACACTTAGACATCTCATTTCTACTGCATTAATTCTACTTTCATCATTCTTTTGTCATACATAAGGGTCGGCACAAGAACACCATTATGCACTGCCATCTAAACTTTTTTGGATAAACTTTTGTTTGCGATGACAACTTTAATTGTTGTTTAAGTTGCCTGCCCCAACCCTACTTTCAATATCCTTCTCCACTCTTCCATCCTTTGTAAACATACTTCCTAAATAAACAAATTCATCCACTTGTTCCAGATTTTTACCATTCACTCAAATGTTACAGACTGTCATGTTTTCTTCTTTTTTGAAAATCATTACCTTGGACTTATTCACATTCATCATCAAATTGTATCACTCGCATACCTCATACATACCAGACACCAGGGCTTGTAGTTCATGTTCGTTGTCTGCAAGTAGCACAATTTCGTCCGCATAAAACAAATAACTTACAGACACACCGTTCCTTTTTGCACCTGCATCCAAACCTTTCAGCTCTTTCATACACTTGTCCATATATAGATTAAACAACCATGGAGACATTACACACCCCTGTTTGACACCTTTCTTGATATCAAACCGGGCTGTAAGATCATACATAATTGTGTTCATAATACTTTCCTCTGCTCCACATTCCTTCCTGATATCGGTCATGCATTGTTTTATCACACATACAGGTATGTCTGAGGGATGTTATCTCTATCGCATTTATTCTGCTTCCTGTCCTTCTTACTTCAGTCAGATCCATTATTCACTTCCATACATAAGGATTGGAACCTAAAATTAATTGTGAATGGCCATTTTTGTTTTCAATGATAAATTCTTGTTTCACTTAAAATGAAAATATGAGAAATAACGCAAAATAAACACAAATTAAGTACATTTAATATATCATTTACATAGCATCCCAATTCATCATATAAGTATATAAAATTATTATCAGAATGAATATATCTGAAGCAAACCAAAATGATTAGAGTTCTTCTTCAGCCATCTTCCCTTCAATCCTGGATATAGGCCTCTTCCACCCGTCCCTGTCTTGTCCCTTACGCATCCAGGTCGTTCCAGCTATTACTTTACTTTATAATATTATATCTTCTGATTTCGCCTCCTGCAAGAAATTATTCTCCCAATGAACATGTTTAGAAATAATTAAAAAGTCTTGAAATATATATTTATAATGCCCACACCGCCTGGACAAGAATAATACTTTAAACTAATTATGGAGATGCGTAAGTAAGTAAAAATATATTTATTCTACTTGTTTGCTATACGTATGTGCAGACAGACGGCGCTGTTTTAATCCCTGACAGCAGGACTGTAGACTTATAGAATATCTAATGATGAAGTAGAAAGTTTTGTAAGGCGGATGAATGCGTAATAAATAAAATTAATGGATGAGGGAAGAATGGTTAAAAAGATGTATACCTACAAGTAGTATGAATGGAAAAAAGTCGAGGAAGGCCAAGGAAGACATGGCATGACCAAATTAATCAATTACTGAAAGACAGCCATGTTCAAAGTAGAACCAATCGACGTGAGTGCATGGCACGATGTGTGTGTGTTTTTTTTTATATACAACAGGTGTATATCTATCCGTCTCACACTTTAGTAAAAGTGGCGTCACTATCTGTCTCGCTTACACTTCGAAAAATGACTCTTAGTCTCTCAGAAATAAATGTTCAAAACTGGATTTTATTACAAAAAATTTGTCCACACCTAATTTAAGAAATAATCAAGCAAGTGTCATACCCTTTTGGAATTCTCATTAAATGCGCCAACTTTTAAAGTTACTTGCCAAAATAGCATAGTACATTTTATTTTCAGTACAGTCAGTTAAAATTGGGCGTAGTTTTAATTTTGAAAACTTGGTTGGGAAAAAAGTAGCATTTACTTCCAAGCTGGAGCAGTGAGCTATAAATTTTAGGCAACAATTTATAGAAACATTATTCAGGATTACATAATAAAAAAGTAAAGATTTGTAGAAACGGGAATTAAATGACCATCAGGGTGTTGATTTTCTCTATTTTTTTTAAATACCTATAATTGCAAAAATATAAAACTTAGATTTTTTTTACATTTTTTTCATAACCAGCATGACTTGCCCTATCATCTGTTTCCGGGTTGACTTCGTAATCTGGCACACTGTATATATTTTTTCAAAATTATTTTATGGTGTTACGAGTATTATTATGTACGGTGTTATATATGACGTTAATGAATACTTCATTTTATATCTTCTTCTTGTCCTGTCACACCTCCGTGGTGCATAGGGCCTCAAGGAACCTTCTCGACTCAACTATCCACTCGACTCTATCGTAAGCCTGATGCTTAACATTATCTCAAGAGAGGCCTGCTGCTTTAATCTCGTCCTATAGGGTTCTTCTCTAGGTGATCCTAGGCCTCGCTTCCTCTTTCCACCCATAAGGAACCAGTCTAGTGCGCCCCGAGCGATACAGGCTAGGTTCCGTCTCAGGGGGTGACCGATCCACAGCCATTTGCGTCTAGCGACTTGTTCTCCGATTGGCTTTTCGCCTGCCATGGCCCAGATAATGGCATTTGACACTATTCGGGGCCAAAAGATCTTGTAAATTGTGCGAAGGCATCTATTATATTTATAAACACCTGGGGTTTTTCAAAAACGTTCCACGGTAGATTTCCAAGTCTCACATTCGTATAGCAGTACGCTTTTAACACTACGGTTAAATACTTGGAGATTGAACTTTGTCGAAATGATACTGGAACGCCATTCAGGACGAAGTCATTGTTGAGTCTGCTGTCTACATCCTCTTTCGTACCTCCCAAGCCCGCTATCATACTACCGAGGTAGAAAAAGCTAGTCATGGTCACAAGGGGGACACCGTCGAGCTAGATTGGGGTGGAGTAATTTGTGGACACTCGTAGGTTCATTGTTTCGGACATGTTAGTTTTGAAACCCACTTTTGCCGCTTCCTCGTGAAGTCTACGTAGTTTCCGATCTGCATCCACCCGGTTTATCGAAAGCAGATGACCTCTGTCTGCTATTGATTTTTTAATAAAAATTAATTATTGTAAAAAAAAAAGTTGTTCATCAACTATGATAGGGTCGAAGCACCAGTATTTGACCGCCCCCCAGTAAATGACCGTTGGTTAATAAAACAAAATATAATAAGAATTGCTCTATGTGTCCAGTCAAAAAACTTTAATCCCAAGAAACTATAACAAAAGAGGTAGGCAGAGACAACTGTTGGTAAGAAACAAAACTATCAGTTTTGAACTGTGCCTTGTCAAACGGTAAAAGTGCGTCTTCCCGTTGTTGTTCTGAGATTGTTAGTAGTTTTTTATAAGGAAAAGTGTGGTAAGTGTTTTTTTAATGTTATTTCTTATGCAATTCTTTGAATATTTACATATTTTTATATGTTAGGGTGTTTCATAATGTGACAATGTAACAAAATCTATGTATTGTATCAATATAACCTGAAGTGGTCAATTACTGGTGATTGTGCTATTTTTTTAGAGAAATATTAATTTTAATAGTAATACTCATATTTCAATAAAAAAAGTTAGAGAATTTAGAGAAGTCAATGTGTTTTTTATTGTTTTCTTTTATTTTGTACACTGAAATAATGAAATTAATGCCTTTAATGTGGATTTCAGTACAAGCTGAACCTTAAACGGTCATTCATTGGTACCTATATTTGCACAAAAAAAATACAGAAATAATACCTTCAACATAATTTTCTTTTAATGATTGTAAGCAACTAAAAATTAGCGTGATTCCTTTGATTAACAACCATTCGCAAAAGAGACTGAGTGTCCTATTTTTTAAATGCCCCAATTGAAATATAAAGTACTTGTGTATTAAACTGTCTAGTACCTACGTGCTTGCATATTGTTTTTGCTTGGTCTACGCGTGTGTTTCCCATCATCTGTCAACCCCTAGCCTTCTTCATTCGGATGACCTTTGCAAGGTGACCGCGATATTCAACATAACTATAACTCGCGCCTAGTTATTTGACCGCTGCCGGGTAGTTCAAGTCGCTCGCGCCCCTCGGAACTTCTCGTGTCGATTACAAGCTTCCGTTCAAGTCGCGAGTTCACCTAGTCTCTTTAAAATGGCTAGCGTACAATCTGATCATGACAAACGAAAGCAGATAAGTGTTAGAGGGATCGTCGCCGTCGAAAATGTAACTGAGGTGAAGAAGACGTTCAATAGGCACCTGCACTACACCCTGGTGAAGGACAGGAATGTGGCCACCCCCAGGGACTACTACTTCGCCCTGGCGCACACTGTCAAAGACCACCTCGTCTCTCGCTGGATTCGCACCCAGCAGCACTACTACGAAAAGGACCCCAAGGTACGCGCTCCAGAGGTGACCTTGGTGACCTCGGCCCTTCTGACTGGGCTCTCGTCTTCCGGCCAATATTTATACCAGATACCTCAGCAGAATTAATATTTGTACAAGAGTTTGCCGCATTTGTTTATAGATTGTATAATATTGATAAAGTTATGATTTTCAAATGCCTCACAACACGGTTAAATAGGAGACTGCCTCGTACTGAATATACATATTCTCCCATCCTGGTGGACTGCGTCAGGTGCAGCCCTCTTACTAAATGTTTATTTTTAACTAGAGCATTTTCTGCAGCGTCTGTGAGATGATTAATTCAGAAAAATATGGAATTTTTCTTTATTAAAGCTAATTTTTTTCCACTTTTAAGTTTATTTTCTCGACATTTCCAATGTTAAAGGTTGAAACCTTCGAAACAAATAGTGTTTCAATTCATAAAATAATCTTCATTATGGAATTCCAGTGTTAATGCCTTAAGTTTATAAAAAAAAATACTATTATACTCGCGCTAAGTATGTAATTATTTAAGATGCCTCAAGAGTTATTTGAGTACATTTGATAATAAGAGTTCCAATAGCTCGAGAGTGCGACATTCAGATGCCCTCACAGCAGCTTGGACAGCTTGTATTCTCATTAGACACAGATAACAATCCAGCGGCCGCCTAGGCACTCGTCTTGCAGTCATCGGTCATTGAGGATTTGCACTCGTCAACAGTAATCTGGAGACGTTGCCCCCGTTGGAGATGCACTCTGATCTCCTCTTAATAATTAGTTTACTTTCAATAATTAGCACATATCTCCAGTGGAGGTGAAATGGTACAAATAAATAGAAGCTGTTATTATACTAGTTCTGATTAATAGTTATGTTTTTATCACCGAAGCTAGCCTCGATAGCGTTGTTTGTTATTTACAAATGGATAATTGCTCCAATTAGATGTTATTTTAATTGCTCTGGCTACAATTAACAATTAACTTTGTTTTGAAAATGATGAGCGAGTCTGCGGGTCCTTGAACTCTCCGTATCTCCGTCTGACTTAGGCCCCAGGATGCTGGATCATCTGTTTCTCCCTTTTCCAGCGTGTGTACTACCTGTCCCTGGAGTACTACATGGGCCGCTCCCTGCAGAATACCATGATCAACCTGGGCATCCAGGGTGCCTGCGATGAGGCTCTGTACCAACTGGGGCTGGACATCGAGGAGCTGGAATCGCTGGAGGAGGATGCGGGACTCGGCAACGGGGGCCTGGGTCGCCTGGCCGCCTGCTTCTTGGACTCCATGGCCACCTTGGGCATGGCCGCTTACGGATACGGTCAGTCTTACCTCGCAGATTGCACCTCACTTATCACATTACGGTTCTGGCAGCAGTTGCTTATTGATGTCTCATCCCCCGCAGGTATCAGGTACGAGTACGGCATCTTCGCGCAGAAGATCCACAACGGGGAGCAGACTGAAGAGCCCGACGATTGGCTGCGTTTCGGAAACCCATGGGAGAAGGCACGTCCGGAGTTTATGCTGCCGGTGAACTTCTACGGGCGTGTGGAGGAGTCGCCGGAAGGCCGCAAGTGGGTGGATACGCAGGTGGTGTTCGCCATGCCCTACGATAGCCCCATCCCCGGCTACCGCAACAACGTCGTCAACACGCTTCGTCTCTGGTCGGCCAAGAGTCCCATTGACTTTAACCTCAAGTTCTGTGAGTATTCCTTCCTTCCCTTCCCTCTCTCCTAACTGGGAGGGTATTTGGACATGAGCTCACCTTTGCCTTTGCTTTCAGTCAATGATGGAGATTACATCCAGGCTGTGCTGGACCGCAATCAGGCGGAGAATATAAGTCGCGTTCTCTACCCCAATGACAACTTCTTCGAAGGTCGCGAGCTTCGTCTCAAGCAGGAGTACTTCATGGTGGCTGCCACGCTTCAGGTGGGTGATGCTCACACGGGGGGGCATGAGAGAGAAGGCTGCTCTCGCACCGTACTAATATGTCTCCTTGTTGCAGGACATCATTCGGCGATTCAAGTCTTCCAAGTTCGGATCCCGAGAGCCAATCCGCACCTCCTTTGCCACTTTCCCGGAGAAGGTGGCAATACAGCTGAATGACACGCACCCTTCCCTGGCTGTGGCGGAGCTGATGCGGGTGCTGTTGGATGTGGAGGGCCTGAGCTGGGCTGAAGCCTGGACTATCACCGTGGCCTCCTGCGCCTACACCAACCACACGGTTCTCCCCGAGGCCCTGGAGCGTTGGCCCGTGTCCCTGATGGAGAGCATCCTTCCACGCCACATGCAAATCATCTATCAGATCAACCATCTGCACATGGAGCGCGTGGTGGAGCGCTGGCCCGGGGACTTTGACCGCATGCGGCGCATGTCCCTCATCGAGGAGGATGGGGAGAAGCGTGTCAACATGGCCAACCTAGCTATAGTGGGCTCTCACGCAGTCAACGGTGTCGCCCGCATCCACTCGGAGATCATCAAGGCTGATCTGTTCCGTGACTTCTACGAAATGGACCCTGACAAGTTCCAGAATAAGACCAACGGCATCACCCCGCGTCGCTGGCTGCTGCTGTGTAACCCCGGCCTCTCCGACCTCATCTGCGAGAAGATCGGCGAGGAGTGGACCGTGCATCTGGAGCAGCTGGCGCAGTTGAAGAAGTGGGCCGCAGACCCCAACTTCCAGCGCGCGGTGATGACTGTGAAGCAGGAGAACAAGCTGCGCCTGGCCGCCGCGCTGGAGAAGGACTACGGGGTGCGAGTGAACCCCGCCTCGCTGTTTGACATTCAGGTGAAGCGAATCCACGAGTACAAGCGCCAGCTGCTCAACTGCCTGCACATCATCACGCTGTACAACCGCATCAAGCGGGACCCGCAGGGGGCGCACTGCCCGCGCACCGTCATGATCGGCGGCAAGGCGGCCCCCGGCTACCACACGGCCAAGCAGATCATCCGCCTCATCTGCGCCGTGGCGCGGACCGTCAACAGCGACCCCACTGTGGGGGACCGCCTCAAGGTGGTGTTCCTGGAGAACTACCGCGTCACCCTGGCCGAGCAGATCATCCCGGCCGCCGACCTGTCGGAGCAGATCTCCACCGCCGGCACCGAGGCCTCCGGAACTGGCAACATGAAGTTCATGCTCAACGGCGCTCTCACCATCGGCACGCTGGACGGAGCTAACGTGGAGATGGCGGAGGAGATGGGACAAGAAAACATGTTCATCTTCGGCATGACGGTGGAGGAAGTGGAGGCGCTGAAACGCAGGGGTTACGATGCCCAGCACTACTACAACACCAATCCCGAGATCCGGCAGTGCGTGGATCAGATCCGCGGAGGCTACTTCAGCCCCGGCAACCCATCCCAGTTCCAGGACCTGGTGGATATCCTGCTCAAGTACGATCGCTACTTCCTGTTTGCAGACTACCAGGCCTATGTGGACATGCAGGACCGCGTCAGCCAGCTGTACCAGGAGCCGGCCAAGTGGGCGGAGATGTGCATCCACAACATCGCCTCCTCGGGCAAGTTCTCCAGCGACCGCACCATCTGCGACTACGCCACCGACATCTGGGGCGTGCAGCCCACCTGGGACAAGCTGCCGGCCCCGCACGAGAGCGTGCCCACCAACTAACAACCTAGTCGTGTCCGCATCGTCTCGCTTACTCTCGCCACTTCGCCGCCTTCAAATGGCAAGGAGACGATGACGTCTAATGCATTTTACAATTGTTGCTAGTCTAGGAATAAAACACGCTGCGCATGGTCAAGGGAAGTCGTATATTATTCATATATTTTGAGAACAATATAAGCCACTTAATTTTTAGATTCGTGTTAGCACAAGGGCACTCAGAGCCGTGCCATCTTACCTTTAGGATATTTTCATTTTAGTGAGTGCCATTTTCTCTCTAACACTATTGCTTCTCGCACACCCCTGACACTGTTCTCTCTTGTTGCAAGGAAATATATATTGTAAATATATTATTGAATGTAGATGATTATAACAATGAGATTCGCTAAAAGCATTTTATAAGTGAATTGACTGAGAAGAACTGTAAATGGTTCGAGCAGCGGCAGGTATTGTAAATAGCCACGGAGCTGCCCCTTGCGGGTTATTGTCTGCACGTCACGCTCGCGTCTGCTACGGGCTCTCTCATCGCATATATACTCTATATTATATTCTGTACATGTTGGTTATCCCTTTAATATAATTTAATTTGAATAAATAAATATTTATATCTGTTGGCACGGAGTGTTTCCTATCAATCCCGCCCCACCACAGTCAAGTCTAAGGACACTTTATTGCACGGTTGCGAGGGAGCCGTCACTCCTCCAGCTGCGGGCCCGAGAGGGTGTGTCTGCGCGGGGTGGAGCGCAGGTACAGGCCGTGCAGGGCCAGGTCCCCCTGCAGCCGCACGGCGCGCACGCTCGAGGGGGACATGCGGTGCACCCACACGCCCACCAGCTGCTCTCCCAGCCACACCGAGAAGTGATCCTCCTCGCAGCTCACGCACAGCTCTAGCTCCGCACCTGGGGCCAGCAGCGCTGTCTCCGTCCTCTCCTCGTTGCCCCAGCTGCCTGTAACGGAACCTGATGTTTAACGGACAATTTTATTCTCTTTTTCTTCACAACTGGTGACCGCCAACAATATCACACCTTTTTGCCAAGAATTCCACACGACCAGGTGGCGGCGGGCGGCCATGAAGCGCGGGTTGAGGTGGAGAGCTACGTCGGGGTGCGGCCACAGGTGCACGGAGGACTGCAGGTTGAGGCTGAAGGAGTGCGGCAGGAGGCGCACGCGCGCCTGCACCACCAGCTGCTGGCCGCAGTGCAGCCCGCCGGGCGGCAGGGCAGCGCATGCGGGCCCCCGCCCCCACGGCCCCCCCTCCCCGTCCCCCCGCCCAGGGTGCGGCGGGGGCAGCCCCGAGGGGTAGAAGGCGGCGCGCCCCACGCGCACCTCGCCCACGCGCACCCCCGGCCCCCGCACCTCCACCCCTGTCACGCGGCGTACGGGTGTGCGGAATGGAAACTCGCAGAAGTGAACATCATTTATCTGCAACACATGCGGAGTGTCAATAACAATACACAGAACAATGAAATACCAATGTGACTGCTTGACACAATATTGCAAGGCCCACCTGTCAAGACCCCGAGAGTCAAGAGTGGCGAGAATCAATTGCGGAGGAAGGTCATTAAAATGTCTTAATCAAATCAGTTTATTTTCTCAAAAGATATATTACTAACAACAATTGTAGTTTAAGGCACTAATTGAGATCAGGTAAAATATAATAAATATAAAATGAGAGAAATATGTTGGGAAAGAAAAGTGTATTCTTTTTGCCTACCCCTTCGGAGAGAAGGCGTGATGGTTAGTTAGTTTTTTAGAATACCAGGAACGCATGAGAATACAAGATACTCCCCAAAGTCAAGAATATTTGTCTTCTGAGTGTACTTTCACGAATATGAAAGTTGTCGATCTCCAAAGCGATCACGTTCAGCAGTTTCATTGCTCACCCCAGAGGCAGGTTGGTTCTGGCATCTATTGATGAAATAGACTGATTTGATAATGATAATGAAAGATGACAGAGTTCTCAAAGAATCTGAAGAAATGGGTAAGTGTCCACCTATCCCTTCTTATCTGCAAACTATTGGTCCCCAGCATGCCCAAGTGGAATGCTCCCTCATGTAGAGATATCTCAGAATTTTTTTCTGAACCCTCTCTAACATGAGCGAGTATCTCGCCTCGTGGGGACTCCATATCACTAAACCACACTCGAGCCAGCTCCGGACCAATGAGTTATACAGAATTCGCAAAACATAGGGATTCCTGAAAACTCTACTAGTCGGGAGAATAAATCCCAATATTTTCTCAAGAAAAGTCAGCCTACTTTCATAAACAATACCAAGATCCTTTACCGTTGAAACACGATCAAGTTGCTGGTTATCCATTGTGTGTCTGTAATGTTATAATCTTAATACTCGTACATTGTTGATCCCGACAATAGTTTTTCTTTGAAAATATAATATGACTATTTATTAACATTATTAATTGTTTCTTAAATAATGACAAAACTCAATAGTTAAAATTGGGAGTGACATTTGATAATTCCTTAGCTAGTCGAAAGATGTCACTTATAAAATACTATCTGTACCCGGCCACGCGTTGCTATGGCTCAGTCTTGTTAAATTGAAGAGAATGAAAAGAGCACACATTTATAATAAGTTAAATTTCACAATTCTTTCAAGCGTTTTCCCTTCCTCAGCGAAACAAGGTTTCGGTCGTTCAAATAAAATATATATTTGCATTCAATGTATTTTATTTTCAATGTAATATTCACATAGATAAAACAGAGAGATGCAAATTAAAATATTCAGTTTTTGAGTAGAGACAAAAACATAAGTATTTTTTTATTCTTGCCATTGAAACATCATTGAAACATTATCATTGAAACATCATCATTGAAACATTATCATTGAAACATTATTATCATTGAAACATCAATTGATTTATTTAAATTTATTCTTTGTTTTATGGTGAAGTTTTCTTCAAGTACTTCCATTTAATCTTTAAATATACTTTATTGCTTCAGTAGTCTTTTGCATTTGTACGTTTTTAAAGTGTTACAGTATTATTTATCAGTTGGTGCTAAAAATCAATACAGATTAAAAACCACGATTTAAAGATAGAAAATTATTGATTACCTAAAAATAAAAGGAAAAATTCATTAGAATTGCCAAAAGGCGGTCATTGAAGAGGTGCATTTAGGAAGTTTTCATTTTCCATAAAATGAACGAATTCCAACTGTTGTTCACTTGTTTGCTGAAGATATTTTTCGTCGAATATGTGAGGAAAATTCAATATGAGCATGGATTTTCTTCATATACGAGTAAAAGACAGTTCACGTCATATGCATGAGTACGCTTTAGATGCAATTTCGTATGTTTGTCACTACTTGGGACAATATACAACAGTTCTTACTTCCTGGATAGGCATGATATCACAGCATGTGTTTTCAGACAAAATATATAATAGCTGAAGGATTTCATGGTAAAAGATAGAGTGTTTGGGTCTGTGCGCTGCTGGATGTACTCAGTGGAATGGCAAAAAAGAGGATTGCAACACGCACATGTACTAATCTGCCTCTATAACAAAATTACTTCAAACCCAATTGATGATGTAATATGCGTCAACACCTTGTGGTACACTGAATCCAAATTCAACATGCATGATTGACAGAAAATGCTCTTGGCGGTTCCTCGAGCATTAGAATCCCACACAATTACAGGATACGATAGATATCCTTTATACAGAAGATCAGCAGACAATCAGTGGGATGTTTTGAATTCGCCTTTGCTGTCATAAACATACAAAGTGCACATTCATGTAGAACACTGTAACTCCTTTAAATCTACCAAATAAATTTGTAAGTACGTTAGTAAATGCTGTATCATGGCAGTTTTCGTTGTGCATCCTAAAAGAAGTAAGTAGGAAATCGCTGAATCAATGAAGCTGTATGGAAAGTTTTCATTTTCCATACAATGAACGAATTGCAGCTGTTGTTCACTTAACAGAAAAGGTATTTAGAAAGCGGACGCATTTATTTCACAGCTGTAAAGCCCTGAATCCACCAGCTTTCTTCACGTTATGTCGAAGTGACACGTTTGCGAAAAGATTGCTGTAATTGGAAGTGTCTACATATTATACGTGGAATGCGAGTAGAAAATCATTTGAACAACGCAAGTGCGGAGAGCTATTAGACCTGGCATATTCAAAGAAACTATCATACCACAAGCAGACCACACTGTGCATCCCAATCAAAATTAATGTTTCTTTCGTCGCATGTCATTGGTAAAGTATCCTGTCCGACATCTTTCCAACAATTGAGAATTTTCAACGATGCACATGCCACTTTCCGCTGTGCATTGTCAAGCTGGGATGTACGCATTAATGATGCGTGATACACGTCACACCCAAATCAAATTTGCGCATTGTTTGCAATAACATTGACCGCCTGCTCTCCTTCATCTCCAACAGTTATAGGAGAAATATACATCGCACATGGCTGAAGAAATTCTTCGTCGAATATGTGAGGAAAATTCAAAAAGAAATCTAATTGATTATTTCGTAATTGCCTTAATCTTGACAAAAGTGGTTTAACGCCCTCCTAGAATGACTCAGAAATCAGGTAGGTATATATAGATATAGGTATAGAATATCCATGCAATTATGAATAAGGAAAATAAATACTTACTTATTATAATGCAAATCATCAAAGGCGCATTTGAATTTGACACATCGAACATGATGTAAAACTTGACGAAACTGCTAGAAAATTGGGAAATTTAAACCTGTCCACAAACGTTTAAGCTATAATGGACTCTGAGTCCGATCATTAAGGTCTATATTCGCCTGTGCTATAAAAATTATCAATTAATTTACTAATTTTTAAAGTTAATTAGAGCTCAAAAGAAAAGTATTACCAGAACAACCGCCGGAGTACAGTTAATAAACAATGAAAAATGGTCTTCTAAAATAAGGTATTTACAGAGTTAGCTCAAAACACAACAACGCACATTCGCGTTAATTTATATAGATAATAAAACTTCTAGAAAACAGACGTTTTCATCAATATTAAAGATAATGTTTAGATAGTTAAAATAAATACCCCATAATAACATTATAATGATAGGTCATTGATTTAATCTCGCCAATTTCAGTCAATAATTCGAATATCTGAATACTTGAATGCTCTCCATTCTTCTTGGCTTTTGCCATTTCCCGCTTTAAGTGGGTTCGTAACATTACAAAATCATTCACTTTATATTATTTCTAATCAACATTTAGGAGGCCTTTGTCCACGAGTGGACGGGAATAGGCTGAGGAAGAAGAAGAAGAAGAACCAAGTTACCAACCCGTTTTCTCTATTGGCTTCAGGCGTGAATAGAAAAGAGCCTAAGCTAAGTACGAAATCCACTATCCACATACATACTCGTAGTAGAAAAGTGATCGGTTGTAGGTACTGCCTGATGGAAAAGGGAGAAGAGGAACTCGATCAACTAGTCCTCAAATTATCCGAGGATTGTACCTGAATGAAGAAGGACTGGTCAGCCACAAATAGGTGGAGGGAGAAGGGCAGGCCGCGGGCGAGCGGGAAGGGTAGGGGCGCAGCCGTGTCCTCGGAGCCCCAGGCGCCCCGCAGCCGCGCGTTGCGCACCACGTAGCGCTGGGACACGCGCGGGTTCACGTGCAGCGCCACGTCCCGCAGGCCGCGCTCCGCCGCGCACAGCAGGTTCACCGAGAACCTGAGGACACAAGTTATAATAGTAGGTAACACTACACTATACTATACTGCAGTACACTACAGTACAGCGCCGGACAGTTCAGCCTCACCTCTCGCAGGAAGGCAGCATCTCTCCCTGCACGGTGACCACGTGGCCCGGGCCCAGGGGCTCCAGCTCGCCCTCGTACGCCACGTCGCCGCCATCCACTTCATCCTGGAAAGTAGGGACGATTACTATACGAGTATACCTGGTCGGTCCTGACACGTTAGTTAGTTAGTTGGACGTACGTAGAATGCCGATTCTTCTGGGCGCGGGACTTGTTCCTCTTCTGTCTGCATTTCCACCTTATCCAGCAATATCGCGGCCATAGCCCTTGCGACAATAGTCTATTCTACAGATGTGTCCAGTGCGGTGTCATGTCGACGAAGGAGTATAATAAAACTAAATGTATCAATGGCACTGGAAATAAACTTTTTGTTTACAGCACTAATAATAATCTAAAGATGCAGTCCTAGACTGGGAGAAGTAGAGAGGTTGTCGACCTCTGTCTGGGAAACTGCCGGAATTAAAATTGCGATTGACTCGTCTGATGGACGGCGCGCGGTGGTTTCGGTTCCGACGAGAAAATCTAAAAGCTTCCTGCGACGATTTCAATGTAAATTTTGAATTCCATTAAAATATTCAGTTTATAATGAACACGGTTTACACTAGCGTCAAAAATAGTCGTAAAGTTATTTCGAATTTTCCGCTCGACTATTTTAGACGTCGACACAATCTTCATTATTTGACTCGCGCCGCGCGAGTATTTCTGGAATGGTCGCGTGCGGCGCGGGGTAGAACTGCGCGACTGATGGCTGGTTGAGGTGACTGATGGCTGGTGGCCAGTCAAAGCCGACTTTTAGTGAAAACATTACTATTATAATAACAGTTGACCTTCGTGCCAGTGGCAAGAGGGTCCCAGGTTCGATTCCCGGCGATGGCAGTGTGATTGTCACACTGTCATTGGTCTGGTGGAGAATTCACGTGACATTAAAATGGCGATAGATTAGCTACCTATCACATGTCATGAGAATCAATATAATAGCTAAAATAAATTGTACACAGTAATTGGGTTCAAACGACCTGTTGTATACAAGAGAAAAAAATACCCAAGTCCGACAAATTTCCCCCAAAAATACCTAGGTCCGGGATATAAATCAATTACAACAATCGAAGGAGCCAAGGAAGAAAGGATATTTCTAATGTATGCGAGAAATTCAAATTAGATGTACGTGGTACCTATGCTCCGCAAATTCTCGACCCGACACAGGCTTATAAAGGTTCAATCGTGTTCAAACCTAAACCATGTAGGTATACGGCGGGCTTGAAGAGTAGTATTGTAGTTTCTAATAGCCAGCCAAACAACGTGACTAGCGAGTACACGAAGATGTCTCAGCTAACAATAGTTGAGTACCGCGCGATCATTACATTTTTAACAAAATAAGGGCATACACCTAATCAAATTGAACAACGTTTAGACGGCGTTAATGGTCCTCCTTCATATTCCACCGTAATAAATAACAAAATGTTTCTGATAGGGACAAGAATTCCTTGAAGATAGTGAGAGCTTAGATCGGCCATTTGAAGCCAATTTCATTCTTAACCATTTTATGTTTATTCAGGTGTACCCCAAGACTCAAACCTAGGTCCACTTCTTTTCTCAATCTTCATTAACGATATCGCGAAGGCAATATACTTCTCGCGATTTCTTTTGTTTGCAGATGACCTAAAACTTTTCTTAATAATAACAACATTGAAGGACTATTTGCGTTTGCAATCCGATATAGACAGGATTGTTGACCGAAGCGAACGCACCCAGATTTACTTCAACATATCCAAATATGTTACAATATAATGTCATTCTCGGGCGCATTACATTGCATATCATCGATAATCCATTTAATAATGAAAGCCTCAAACGTGTATCTACTGTCGGAGATCCTGACATTTCGTGCTCAGATCGAGAAGGTATGTGACTGTGAATGTATTGAAGTTAGGGGAGATTACCATATATTGAAAAATAAAAATTATTATATCTTACGGAGTTTATTTTTTGATTACCAGGCCGAGAGTTAACGGCGCCTACTGCGTACAATCAGCAAAATGTCATAAGAATTTATTATTACGAGTATTAAAGAAATGAACAATGGATAAGGAACTATATGTTACCAATTTAAAGCTCAAGTTTTGTTATTAATTGAGCAATTGTGAAAAACAGAAAAAGTCTGACACTTAATTGATAAGCTTTGTACTATCGAAAACTTTTCTGCGCGTTTGTGGATCTGCAGAAAGCGCATGACCGAGGTCTTACCCGAGTATGGAGTGGGCACAGAGCTGATACGCGCGGTTGCATCCCTTTACGAAGGAAACATCGCCTGTGTCAGAGTAAACGGGGCTGTCGCGTCTTGGTTTGATATCACTAAATGTGTCAAACAGGGCTGTGATGTCCCCTTGGTTGTTCAATCTGTACATAGATAAGTGCACGAAAGAACTAAATGGCATAAACGCTGGTGCAAAGATGAACAGTTTGTGTTATCTGCAAGTCTTAGTATCAAAAATGTATGAAGCATGCAATAAGTGTAACATTGTAATGAATATGTCCAGGTCTAAAATGATGGTATTTGAGAAGGAAGAATGTATGACAAATTGTATTATAACATTAGTGCAAACGGTGAGAAACTGGAGCAAGTTACCAAATTTACTTATCTGGGAAGCATGTTTACAAGAAATGGAAAAATGGAGAAAGACATCGAAAGGGTTGGTGCTGAGAGCAAAATAAATGGCGGTCTCAAAGTCATCACTGCAAATAGAAATATATCTACTAAAGCCGTACATAATGGAGTTCTAGTGCCAACCTTTGTGTACGGAAGTGAAGCTTGGAGCTGGCAAAAGAATGATGAAAGAAGGATAAATGGCGTAAAAATGAGATTATTGAGAAGAATCTGCGGAAAAAATATATATGATGGAATACCGAACGACGAAATAAGGAAGAAACTTAAGGCAGATGATTGCATCATAAGTCAAATTAAAAATTATGGACATATGGAATGGAGGAGAGAAGAAAGGTTAAAATGTTGTATACAAGCAGTGTGAGTGGAAAGAGAAGCCGTGAGAAGACCAAGGAAAGCATGTCATGGCCAAATTAATCAAATACTAAAAGGCGGCACATTCAAAGTCAGAAAAATCGACGAGCGTGCATGTTGCGATGTATGAATGTAGAGGAATCTAGAGAAGAACATTTCTATTATCCCTAGTCCTGGAGCAGTGTATTATATTTTGAAATGTAACTTAAGAGCAACCAAAGTGAGGAGAGAATACCGTAGAAGGCTGACAGGGATTTTCTATGAACTGTTTATTTCATTTTTCATTTCATCTATATATATAAAACAAAGTCAAAAATCGTGTTAGTTACACCATTTATAACTCGAGAACGGCTGGACCAATTTTGAAGATCTTATATTAGCTGGATTTGTCTCCGTTCCGGATAACAGAATAATCATTAAAACATTTGAAAAAATCACTTAAATGATTTAAAATTAATTATATTTGTCGTAAATTTGACTATATTTGACTTCTGAGACAAAGTACAAAAAACATCATGGCTTCCATTTTAGTTTCGAAAAACGCCCGTAGGTGGTGTATTGTTGATGCCAGATGTCAATACTCAATGTGAAAGATTTGAGGTTATTTTTTAATCGTCACCGGGATTTTTGGTTTTCTTTATTAATTTTAGATTAACAATGCCCAAAGTTATAAAAATCAGTATAAGAGAGACTATTCTAAAAGTTAAACCCCTTTTGTGAAGGAGAGCAGAGAATATTTGCGCCATTAATACCTACCATTCGAAAAATATGACAGATGAGTGTTCCGTAGAGATTAAAAACCGATTTATGATTAGTGAATAATAATAAAAATACGTATTGTATATTTTGTATTGATTTTATAGGTGTATCTGTGTACATTCGGTCCAGAGAATTGTTACCATAGGAAATTCAGCCGCGAGTACTTAATAAACGAAATATTTGGCTAGATGAAGACGAGGAATTTCTTTTTTCAATTGATACGGACACTGAATCATCAAACTCTTCAGATGATGAATATGATGATGCTAATGATGAAAACGGAGTTCATTGATGGATCACACTTATTCAAAATTATGTTGTCTGCTATTTAATTGTTTTAACGTGTTTTGATGAATGTCGGAAAGTCAAAGGTGTTAGTTTTTGAAAGGGAAGAGCAAATGACAGTTTGTAATATAAGTGTAAATGAAGAGAACTTGGAACAGGTGAGGGAATTTGTGTATTTAGGTAGCATGTTCACAGCGGATGGCCGAACGGACAGTGATGTTGAAAAAAGGGTTGGTGCGGGTAACAAAGTGAATGGAGTAAGTAGTTATTGGAAACAAGAATTTATCAATGAAAGCGAAAATGGCCGTTCACAATGGAGTTCTGGTCCCAACTCCTATGTATGGAAGCGAAGCATGGAACTGACAGGAGAAAGATGAGAGCAGAATAAATGCGGTAGAGATGAGGTCCCTAAGACGTATGTGTGGTAGAACGATGTATGACAGAATCTCAAATGCTGATATTAGGAAGGAATGTAGAGCGAAAGAAGGTATTATGAACAAAATTATGAATGGTTCGTTGTGTTGGTTCGGACATGTGGAGCGCATGGGTGAAGAAAGAATGGTTAAAAAAGTATACGTTAACGATGTAAATGGAGTAAGGAGTCGAGGTAGACCGAGAAAAACATGGCATGTCCAAATTAATCAAATATTAAAGGTTGGTCATGTCAGAAGCCGGAAGAATCGACGTGCGTGTATGACTCGATGTATGAATGTGGAGGAAGCTAGAGAGGTGTTCCAGGATAGAGTCGTGTGGCGGTCCATTCTCTCTGCCTACCCCTGCGGAGGAACGGCGTGATGGTTTGTTGTTGTTGTTGTGTTGTTGTATGAAATTCATTTATTTATAATAATAAAATAATAAGAATGATAATAATCATAATAATAATTCAAACAATTATTAGAAGGAACTTAAATTATTAAGGAATTATTAAAGGATAAATCCTAATATATTAAAGACGATAAACATTATAAGGAAGCAGATTATATTAGTAAGAAAGGGACAAAAATGGAAGGTAGTATTAATATTTTTTTGGTAGATTGTATAAAGGAAAAGTTTTTAATGTACTACATATATACTAAGGGGGAATAAGCTGGAATTTGGTTATTTATAACATTCAATTCACGTGCCTTTGCTTTAAAAATTTCTAAATTTTCTAATTTATCAATTTTTTTTTAAATTGTTTGTTATATGCAAAAAAAATGTGTTTTTGGAATTGAAATGATGGTCAAAATTCACACAATGATTCTGTTTTTGTATTAAATGTTGTGTTCATATAACCTCTTCAAAATGATCGACCCGTCTTTCCAATATACACGGCATCACAATCCTCACAATTAATCTGGTAGATTCCACTTTGGTTGAATATATTGTCGCGAAAAAATAAAAACACAATTGTGATACATAAAACAAAGTTTTTAATTAACAATTTATAATTCATTTTAAGTAGGTATTAATGCAGGCTTCCACGTGAATTATATTCCATTGTAATTCATATTTTTAATTTTGACTTTTGCACATTTCATGAACTTAATTCATTTTAAGTATTAATTGTAATTCAATAAAAAGGTGAATTAAATTTAGCTTATAAGTTAACACAACATTTATTGATTCTGAGGCGGTACGAAGTTCGTCGGGTCAGCTAGTTTATTTTAATAAAAATTACAAACATCAGACATATTCCCAGATCGTTTGCAATTACAGTACCTACGTTTAGTATGTTATGTGTTGTACCTAATATTTTATTTACAAACACACAGAGGAACAATGTGTATAAATATGAATGTTCGGGTGTGTAATTCGGTGTAGAAGAACAATAGAACGGCGGCAAAACGTTGCTTTATAACGCGTAATATTATACTAAATATTATATTTATATAAGGAGGATAAGATAATATAATACAAGTGAGGTCACCGAGAGGAATGTGCGGGAAAACCAAACGACGAAAAAAGGGAGCAATGTAAGGCAGATGATTGTATCAAATTGCAAGTAAAATTCAAAAAAAGTATCACTAACAATAAGATGGTTTGGACGTATGGAAGAGAGAATGGTTAAAAACTTGTATAAAAAGAAGCCGAGAGCAGCCGAGGAAAATATAGCATTACTAAATTAACCAATTACTAAAAGGTTCGAAGTCGGAAAAATCGACGAGCGTGCGTATTACGATGTATAAACGTAGACGAAACTTGAGAGGTGTGTCAGGATAGAGTAGTGTTGCGGTACATCCTCTCTGCCTACTCCTCCATCTAATTTTATTTCACAAATAAAACACATTGAAATCAGTGGACCATTGCGCCATTCAGGACACGCGAGTTCACTCCCGTTACAGCATGCAGCATAGTGCACTGTGGCGCATACAGTCGCCGGATTCTTTCAGGCGCAGGCGGGGCCGGGGGCGCCACTCATGGGTCGCCACAACCTTTCTGCCTGCCCCTGCGTGTAACCACGCACCCACCACAATCACGTGACACTGCTGCTGCCCACTGAGAGGAAATGACAACATAATCTTTCGCGTTTCCCGGCGAATCCTTATTTAAAAGTAATGAAGGCATCTCATAAAGAATACTCCGCGCGTATAAAGCAAAGTGAGATCATACGAAATATTGATTTTCGTCTTCTCATAACGTTATGTTTTTAACATAAATTTAAGTTTATTTCGTGTTTAAGTATAATTAAAAAATTGTGAGGATACTTCGTCCCCGTGAATCATATAAAATCGAGAGTACCTACGATATACTCGTATCATACACCTAATAGAAATATCTTGTGTGTGTGCTTCAATGAACGGATTATAATATGCAAATAATACTCATAAGATAACGAAGGAGAAAGTTGCACCTGTACAGTGACATTCTCACAAGTACCGCAATCAAGTATTCAAAATGACGAACACTAGGGTCTCGCGAGTTAGCCCCATGGAGCGGACGATGCATACCAAATAACTTTACTCGAGTGTCCTCGTGAATCAAGAGCCCGATGAGATGGTCTGCCTGGAGTCAGGCGCGTCGGCAGATTAGCGAGATAAGAACTTACAGTTTCCACGACCACCGCGATCAGATGCTCCTCCTCGTCCTTTCTTCTATTGAAGCAACACGCGCCGTAACCATGGCAACAGCCTTTCTCTTCAGACATGGTGACGGTCGTCATCGTAAGGTACGGTGTCACACAGCTTCCTTCGTATTATTATTGTCGGGGTATGCTCTCTCCGCTGACGCGCGAAATATTCCGGGCTCTATCATAATAACATAACAACCGAGCAACGCATGCCCCGGAGTAAACAGTTGCGGCGAGAGGAACGGGCGACGGCTCGAGTCTCCGCAGCGGGCGGGCGCGGCGCGGCTGATCCCGCCCCGCCCAGAGGTCTAGTGCCGGCGCGGCCCGCTGGCTAGGGATGTGCGATCCGCTCACGAGTCGACTCAAAGAGTCGACTCACTTTACTGGGCGATTCGTTCAGATCAGATCCCTGAGATGAGTCGTTTTGCGCATCCCTACCGCTGGCTGCTAGCTAGGGATGCGCAAAACGACTCATCTCAGGGATCTGATCTGAACGAATCGCTCAGTAAAGTGAGTCGACTCTTTGAGTCGACTCACGACTCGCTGAGATGAGTCGTTTTGCAAAGTGAGCCGACTCTTTTTAACGATCCACGGTTCACAATTGGTGACCTTTTTTTTTTTTTTTTTGCTCCTCGACCAAAAATTTTGATTTCGATTGCCAAAAAAAATTATTGGAGACCTTTTTTTTTTTTTTGCTCCTCGACCAAAAATTTTAATTTCGATTGCCGGAAAAAATTATTGGTGACCTTTTTTTTTTTTTTTGCTCCTCGACCAAAAATTTTGATTTCGATTGCCGAAAATGAATCGGCTCACTTTGTTGAGCGAAACCGTTCAACTCAGATCCCTAAACAGCTCACTAAAAAGTCGAATATACGATTCACCTAACGGATCATTGAGCTGCCGCTCTTTTTTTTAGGATCATCGCTCACCCGCTCACCAAAGTGAGTCGACTCTTTCGAGTCGACTCGTAAGCGGATCGCACATCCCTAGCTGCTACACCTAGCGCGCACTCCGCGCAACACCCGCCGCGCCTGCTCATTCAATTTTCTATTTACATTTCAAGAATACTAAACCTTCATTTTGACTTTAGTGCGATCCTGCGATATCGTAATATATTTATTCAGTAGTGTAGTGTGTAAAAAATTAAATCAGCTCGCTGTGAAGTAAATTGAATAGTACCTAAAACGAATCCATTACCTTTTAGGGGAGAGAATGTTCCACTTTTCTTCTGACCTACTCGAATCTAACCGGCGTTCTTCACGGTACTTTAATGGGTGTGTGGTTGCATATTAGTTGATAATAAATATTTTCCCGTAGTAAATATTTCGATACATTTATATAATCTTGGTCAGAGAAAACTAAATATTGGATTTTCGTATCTTTTGAAGTTGGTTGACAATGAATTTCGGACGAAAGTCATCCTTCATCGGTGCACAAATCTTGACAATACAATAATAAAAAAATATATTTTTTTTTTAATCCTAGACGTATTATAATTTAATAAGGGTTGTGGAGTAATGCAAACATATCGTCATATATAAGATATAATTTTCTATTGTCATTCTTCATCGTTGTATTTACAACGATGAAGAATGACAACCATCCGAAAAATGTTTGTTTTCACCATCATTTTTGTTGTTGTAGACGATTCGCATTTGATAAACACTGCATTTTCACAACACACAAAATGTGCACACTGGAGGAGTGCCTTCCGAAAGATGATTCACGGGTGTAATAAAGTGTTATCAAAATACGATGCTTTTCAAAAGTTTTTCAAATAAATACATATTGTTTTAATAAATATATATATATTTTACATATATATTAAAATTTTAAACTGTTCACTTGATTCAGAAATAATACAATACGCGACGTCACGGGGAAAATAAGTACTTGAATTTTGTCGGGAAATACAAAAAATCACAATAAAATAGACTTGTAGGCTAGAATCGATTTACGTTAAGATTTGTAGGGATAAATAAATGGACTCGAAACATTTACGTACCATTGTACAAGCATTTAACATATAATTGATGGATTCAATAATTATTTCTACAGATATTTTAATAATCTTACGATTTACTTCTATTTATTATCAGCATACAGAAAGCCACCAAACATTTGTATTTATACATTTGATACATATATTGTACATTGTATAGAGAAGGTAGTTTGCAAGGCCCCCAGGCAAATATATCGTACATTGTATTGAGACGAATGTGTCAAAAATGACGTCTCTAATCACAAAACAAGGTTAGGTTACGTAGAAGAAAACATTGCACATTGTATGTGGCAATAATCATAATTATATGTTACTCACATCGCTCACTTTCTCCACAGCCTCCCAAGCTTCTTCAATGTTATCTTTGAAAACCATTTCTGCGTATTTTTACTACTGGCACTTATTCTACTGTAACTTAGATTTACGTTTAGACACGGACGACTGTTCTCCCATGTTATCGTTCAAGTGAGTGAAAATACTGCGGCTCATCTGTCATAAACCCGAATTTTGGTTTACTCAAGTACATAGTATATAATATATATTATATTGTCACACTTGGTTCAAACTGTCCTTACATTTCACGTAGGGGAGAACAGCCGCGGAGTGGCAGAAGTATGCGGCGCGCCGCGCGGGCGGTAGGTAGTATGGTCGGCAATAGACTAGTGCTCGAAGGGCTACTCGAACGCCGCGCCCGGGATTAAAAAATAATAATATTAACACGTAAACAAATATTGTGCAACGTCGACAAGCGGGCAGCTCTGGCGATATAAAACTAATTTGTTGAAAAATCCTTGTGTTAAATTATTACTTGAAAATTCAGCTGATAAGCCTCTCACAACTCCAAAATCAGAGGTAAGGACGCTGTATCAAATTGGATAGCTTCGAATAAACTCAAATTAAACCCATCAAAAATAGAATTTCTTTTGACTGCTTCTACGAAGCGCCAGAACTTAATTGATCGCTCCCCAGTATCTACATCTGACACACATATCTCTCCAATAAAATTTCTTGGCGCCCATCTAGAGACTGATCTTTCATTGAAAACTCAAATCAATAAAACAGTTGGTAATTGCTTCTTTCATCTAAGGCTACTTACTTAATTGCCTTAGATGAAAGAAGAAGACCCATAAAAATAAATATTCCCGTTGACAGTTTTAAAACATTAATCAATTTCTTCGTGTCCCGACCAGATTACTGCAATGGAGTCTACGCCCACATCCCCAAACAGCAAACAAATAAACTGCAGTCTGCAGCAGCAAGGGGTGTGCCAAATAGTTGTCACATAACACATCATCTTAAGGAGCTCCACTGGCTGAAATGTCCAGAAAGGATACAATACAAGCTCTGCTGGACGGTCTATAAGGCGTCGCATGGAATGGCACCAGCTTATATATCTGAACATCAACGAGAACCTGAATGCTAGACAGTCAACATTGCGATCAGCTAAGTCTTCTGCGATCGGTAGATTGACTGTGCCAAAACGCTGTCCAAGCACAAACTTTGGTGACCGAGCCTTCGCGGTAGCCGGCTCTTCAGCCTGGAACAATCTTCCAGCAGACCTTAAGTGCATAGATAATCAGTCAGAGTTTAGACCGAGACTCAACACGCACCTTTACAAATTATCATTTCCTGGTAGGAAGGGCTTCACTAAATATACAAAAATGATGACTTATAATGTTCAATTGCATTTCAATATGAGGTTCTTAACTAACTAACTAACTAACCATCACGCCATCTCTCCGAAAGGGTAGGCAGAAAGAATGGACTGTCACACTTTTACTTATGCGGCACTCCATCCTTCTCTTTTGAGTTCTTCATTTCAGAAATCAAAATTAAAGATTATATAATAGGTGGCAGAAGGTGGAACCATCTTTAGAGAATAAAGGAAGTTTTTTTCGGTGGTGTAATGCTTCCATTTTATTAGTTCATAGTATAATACATTAAATACAGGGAGTAAAAACAATACACAAGAAATAAATAAATATATTGTATTGTATTAGAGCGGGGCGGACCTCTTGGCCCCGGAGAGCACAAGGAAGGGAGCGCGCGCCTCTTTCTGGCGCGCCTGCAGCAGCGCCAGGGTCCCCAGGGGAGTGTCCGTGGAGTTCATCTGGCGCATGAGGCCCTCTTGCTTGCCCTGCTGCAGGCGCTTCTCCTGCTTGTTCTTGCCGGGCCCCTTCCCGTGGAACTTGTGCGAGAGGTAACGGAAGGCCTCCTTGGGCTTGAGGGCGCGCCCCTCGTCATCCACGTAGTCCAGCTTGACACGCGGCCTGAAGCCCTCCTTCTCGCGGAAGTCACTGGCGGGACCGGCGTGGCCGCGCTCGCGCCGGGAGAGCTTGTCATCCTCACCGTGCGCCTTGTCGTCGATGGAGTAATGGTGCGCCTGCAGGTGGGGCAGTGCCGGGGGCGCGGGTCGCGCGCTGCCGCCCCGTTCCAGGTAGCCCTTGCTCAGCGCCAGGCGGAGCGCCCCGCCAACGCCAGAGTCCAGCCGTGGTTCAGCCTCCAGAGCGCCGCCCCCCTCTGAAAGTGGATGGTGAGGTATAATAGTAATATTCAAGCGCGGGCAGGGAATGGCACCCGTCATTGTATGGTATATCATCTACCTCGGGTAATGTCCACGGACACATTCTCCATGTCTGGGTTGACACTGCTCCAGGCCCCCTCGCGGCCCGCCTCTTCTTCTGCCGCCTCCTCCAGTTCCTGCCAGGGAAAACAAGAAGTCAATAGAGATGGCATACAATTAGAGATGTGCGTAGCGAGATGGTGTGAACCACTCACCATGAGCTCCTGCGCCCCCACGTCTCTGTTGCCTGCCTGCCCGTAGGTGGGGATGTCTCCTAGGGTGCGGCAAAACTCGGCAGTGCTGTCCAATATGATTCCCCCCACTCCTATCTCCTCCTCTTCCTCCTCCTGCTTCACGCCCACTAGCTCCTCTAGCTGGCAGATTAACAAATAACATCATATCATACACTGAACACACAAATAAGGACAAAACAAAAATATGAGAGCAGAACAAAGACCTTGGGCAATCGGGCGGCGAGATTGATGTTCCGAGCTCGGGCGAGTGCCTGCTCCAGCTCCGTGTCCGCCTCCTCCTCGTCCTCTTCGTGCTTCAAGCCGCCAAGAGGCTCCGTCTTTACTTCTGAAAGTGGAGCATACTCTTGATCTTGTTTTCTTGGGTTTCTTGGGAGGATGTGGTAGGTTGCGCTTGATATTTGGACATGACTACCCGGGCAGGGAAAATTGTGGAGGAGTGTGTTTTGGGTGGGGACAGTTAGTTCTAGGTATGGAACCAAGTGGGGCGAGAATGGCCTTGGATGGAGATATACTGCATCAGCATAATAACACACTTGGCTTACCTGTGTCATCTGTGATAAGAGCCCCTGAGTCCACCGCTTCCTGTAGATTTTCTAACTTGATCTTTGTCCTCATTTTACCCTAAAAGAACACATCTGTTAGTACTGTAGATGTGGAACAACTGGAATATATTGTCCCCCCACTGGGTAATACTCGCACAGCACAGGGCCGCCGAGCGACCAAGTGGGGGCTGTAATGTAGGCGCGTGCCGCGCGACGTGGGCATTGGCCTCCGCCGTCTGAGGGCCCGCGCCGCTGCATCTTCGTCTTCAAGACTTTACCTTCTTGCGAGGCTTCTTGAACTTGGCCCTGAACTCCTCCTCTGTATAGTATTCTGATGCGGGCCGCAGCTCAGGCATGGCTAGAGACTCCAATCGTTTGGTTGATAGACGCTCCCGGATCTGTGAATAATGAAAAGAATACCTTTATTACTGTCTCTAGCCCGGCCCTGATGGCTGGGTGATGATAGCTAATGATCACAACAAACTATATATAGCACTACATAAGTGTATAAGAACTTGCCATCATTTTCTTGAAGTTGTCAACTTCCCTCTGGTGGTCATCCCCAATGGTGAACCCTTTGGCCTTTTTCTCCCCATAGATTTCCTCGTCGTACTTGCTGAGCAGCTCTTTGGGCTGCTCCAGGCCGTACTGCTCCGGATCGTCTGCCCCGGCATAAGGCACGTAGCCTGTGCGCGGCGCCTTCTTGTTCTCGTTGCTCTGCGCGGGACACACAAAGGAGACGTAATAACTACATTTAGAACACAAGACACTTTTACCAAAATAACAGTAACAATAATTTTACAGAGCACACTAATATGGATAGAAACAGGAGCAGACGCTGTCAGAACCAAACATTTCCCAAGAGCACCAAAAATTAAAACATTGCGACCTTTTGTGGATAGAAAAGATTCACGGATCCTGCAAAATTGATGACATACTGAGATGGAATAGGCAGAGAAGATGTTTCTGGAGGAACCCAGCAAGGATTCCCAGACTCCAGAAGGCTGCCAACCACCAACCACAAAGAGATGGAGAAAGCTGCACGGCTTCACCACAGGAAAAAAATTGATATACTGTCTAAGCAGATCGTAAGATCTACACTAAGAAGAAGACATTTATATGGAAGGAACAACATATACCAGAAGGATCCAAATATAATAAGGGGCCAGCCACAAACCCAAAACTGTTAAAGGACACAGCGGCACCCTCAGTTTCACTCTTGCGCTTCCTAGGCCCAGCCCCGTCCTTCAATTTATATTGCCACATGACCTAAAGCCAAGAGACATTAAAAGGCGATTTTAAACATGTGAATTACTGTTTGCAAGGCAGAACAAAAAGTTATTTCTTTATCGTATCATTGATACGAGAAATGGATAAAAAATACCGTGCTAGATGTGGCACACCCGTCCCATCGATGTCAACTGCACCGCCAAAGCGGAATATTCATGCCGTCAAAGTAATGCTCGTCCAATTTACATACCCGGGGGTTCCAGCCTGACAGAAAACAATGAAGACCCAGCAGAAATAAGAAAAGAAGATCACAGCGGCGAACAAAACATACTTCTCATTGCTACTGATATTTAAGTCTCGCAACGTCCATCTTCTTTTTGTCCTGTCACACCTCCGCAGTGCATAGGGCCTCGAGGAACCTTCTCCACCCGACTCTATCGCATGCCTCATGCCTAACATCATCCCAAGTTCGTCCTGCAGGGCTCTTCTCAAGGTGGCTCTAGGTCTGCCTCACTTCCTCTTTCCCTCCATAGCGGACCAGTCTAGTGGGCCCTGAGCAATGCAGGCTGGGTTCCGTCTCCGAGTGTGACCGATCCAGTGCCATTTGCGTCTAGCGACTTGTTCTCCAATTGGCTTTTCGCCTGCCATGGTTCAGAGAACGGCATTTGACACTGTTCTCGCAACGTCCATAGAAAGTCAAAAATCACACTATACAAGACCGTAATACGGGCAGTATTGGCGTATAGCTGCGTGTCAAGAATTGGGTCAATGCCTGGATTGCCTCAAAAGAAGAGGCATTTTTTCGACATGGAATTCATCTATTGCCAGAAAGATGGGAAAAAGTAGTGGCTAACAATAATTTAGTGGACAATAATTCAATTAATGTATTTTTTATTTTACCTTTCAAATAAATGTGATTTTCTGGAAAGAAAAAAAAAAACCAACGGAACTCTCGTGGTGGGGGATGCATATAGGGTGAATAGCACAAATGGCGATTTCAAATTCGGACAGTTGACAGAGAGAAAAGAAAAAAGGCAACGTGGTCCAGGAACAGCAGCCCCAGAAACGGTGAGTCTGGGTAATAAGACAATTATAGTCTATTGTCTTGCCCAAAACACTATGATACTTCAACACAATTACAGTAAAAGTCCGTTAATTCAAAATTCAAGGGACCGGATTTCCCAAAAAAAATTTGAATTACGCGATCACAAAAAAAAATTATTTGTGCCAATTGCCGATGGCTTGGAACATCAGGGTCATATTTTCGTTCTGTCAAAATTATAAGTATAACGTCAAGTGTTCATAATAATAACAATAGTCTTTGGATAACATAACGACGTTTTTGTGGGTCTAATGGCGCTTTGAAATTAAAATAAACTTTTTTATTGATTAAAAGAATCCTGTTGAAGACAGGCATCTCATACAAATAAATAAAAAAACTATAATATATAAAATTGAATACAGTGAAATCCGAATTTTACGTTTTTCCGCCATTTGCGTGTAATTATTTCAGTCCCGATATATTTTAGTAAATTTTTTTTCCGCAATGTACGTCAAAAATATTCAAAATATGCGAGACGCACGCTTGACACATTATTTTGGTCGTGATTGGTCAGCGAGCAGACATTGTGATTGATTGGTCTGCGTACAGCGCCCAGCGTGGTGATAGGCTGATAGGATAGATCTTTCATTTCTAGTCGTTTTTGTCGTATCATTATCATATCGTTGTTTACAAAGTTTTTACATTTTTTGTTTTGTTTTATTCTTTAAGTTTCTTCCTTTTTATATACTCATTCTGAAGAAATGTCTCAACAAAAAAAACTTTGTCTAGCTTTGGAATTTCTCCGAAAACTTTGTGAAATATTGCTAATTTATAAAAAAGAAATGATGGCTACACGAAAGATGCTGAGTATATATACATATGTATCCATACAAGATATCCTTTTTACGTAGTTTTCTCATTTTATCGCTTTGCACTTTTATCTTCTTTTTCTTTTTGTCCTGTCACACCTCCACTTTGATACCGTGTGATATTTTCAAGAGAAATATGTAATATAGATATCTCGCTCGTATGTAAGCGCTCGAACCTCGCTCGATTCTTTCTCATGTGATATTTCACTTTATATTGACGTCTCCTTTGAATTATTAGAAATCATAAGTACATTTTGATGAAAAACATTACGAAATACGCAATATTTCGATTTAACGGTAGAATTTATTATACTATGAAAAGTCAATTTTTGGACAGAGCAAATTATGAAAATTTCGAATTACTAAATATCGTTGTTCGAATTAACGGACTTTTACTGTAACTGTTAATATTACAAAACTATTATATCACAATTCACTATTATACACCTGATGATTCAAACATCGGTTAGCGAAACAGCAGCCGTGACATTCTCAAAACATAAACTTGATATTATAAGTGATGAGTGTTGTAACTTGAAGAGTAAGACAGTAATATTTAAACAATTAAGGGCAGCTTGTCCCCTCACTGGGTAATACTTGTACGACACGAGCCGCCAAGCGACCTAGTGAGGGCGGACAGTGTAGGCGCGGGCCACGCGGAGGGGGCAGCGGCCCTCACCGCCTCAGGGCACCGCGCCACCTAACTCCAGTATTCCAGTAAAGGGACTCACTCGGTCATATCTCTCCTGATCACGCAGGTTGACGTTGAGCAGCGTGTCCTGTCCCTCCTCCAGTACTCCGCGGTCCTCCAGCGTGAGGACAATGGTGTGACCCTCCGGCAGGGTATCGCAGGCGTGCGCCACACGCAACCCGCGCAGGTGCTGCGCCTCGTACGCACTCCCGCGCCGCTCCGCCTCCTCCTCCTCGGCAAGCGCTCCCACACCAAACTCCGCATCCAGCTCGTCCAAGATGGCCGCCTGTAACATTTACACTATAACAATCACAAAAGGCTTCGCCGTAAGGAAATGGCAGTTATGACAATACTAGTCCAACTCACTCTCTTGGCTGCCTCCTCCTTCTGGCGTGTGATCTCCCGGTTCTTCTTCACCCACTCTGCCGCTCCGCCTTCGTCTTCATCCTCATCCCCGAGCGCACGAACTGTCAGTAACCTGCGCAACATTTACTTATACTTCCAGTCACTACACTGCTGCCTGGGACTAGCCAAGGCAGAGGGAAGTATCAAGTCAAATGCAAAGTAACGACATTTGACTTTTTTACAAAAACTGTACCCAAATTAGCCTCGGAATGATATTGCACTTGTTTTGGATGATCTCTCTTTTGACCTTGTTTTAATGATTCACAAAGAATTACTCTCAAAACATCCCCACGAACCCTTATTAAGGCAAATGTGGTTGAATGGTGTACAATACCAACTTTTTATCCCCAGAAACAATCCTTTACACCAATTCTGTTATGGTTTTGCAAACCAATTGCAAATTTTCAAAACTATCTGTGGCACTAAAGACATCTCCACAAAGTTCAGATGGTCCTGTTAGCTTCAATCGAGGATAAAAATAAAAACAAATGTAAGGGAGGGTAGAACAAATAGAGCTTCACAATATGCCAAATGTCATCTGTTCAAAATGTCGTTACTTTCAGCTTTACCTTAGAATAATCACTCACTTGGACTCCACCAGTCTCTTCTGTTTCTTCTCCGACAACTTATTCCGGAGTTTCTCCTCTTCTTTCTTCTTGGCCAGGTTCTCGGCAGGCTTGTGGTAGAATTCCCCCAGGTCATCGGTGATCTTGCCATCGTCTGCAATAGCAGTATTTTAAACTTAGTTTGCAAACAACACTAACATGCTTGCCGTGCAATACTAAAGCTTGTCCCGCCACTGGGTAATACTGATCCGGCACTCGCCGCCCAGTGACCATGTGCCGGCCGTATACTGTGCGGGCGACCGTACGGCAGGAGGCCTCGCGGGCGCACCCGCGCTCTACGCGCTCGCCCGGTGTTTTATTTAAATGTGACTTACCAGCAGCGGACTCGCTGTGAACCTGCAGAGGCTTCAGGCCCAGCTTGGCACGCAGGCGATTGGTCTCTTCCACGCTCAGGCTGTCTCCCACTCCCTCCCTCGCCTCTGTCTGCTGGACCTCCTCCGCTGCAAGGTAAACGGGCCCATTAGCAGAGCATGACCCTACCGCGGGTGCACAAACAGATGAAACTTGGGAGGAGCGCATGTAAGAGAGATCATGCAACTTGCTAGTTCACCTCTAATGGCTTTTCCTCTTCATCTGTTGAAAATGTGATTTGGTAATATTCAAGAAATGGTAGGTTTTTATCGATACATTTTTATCGGAGAACTGACGGCTATTACGGTGGATTGTTGAACGTCATAAATGAATAAGAATGTAATTAGTTAGGAAATCTTTTTAAAAAATCACGAAAGTACTACCAAGGTTACGACAAAACTCTCTAAAACGAAATAATGCAGTCTTCTTGGTTGACGGTATAACGAAGTGTGCGCCCTCACACGGCTATTGATGATATCGAGAATATGCTGAGTATGTTTTGATTGTAATGAGGCATCGGAGACCCTTCTGCGGTACATGGAAGCTGATGGCTTCTCTATCCCTTTTGCAATATATAATAATATAAAAATACGTACAGCCACCAGCCAACCAGATAATCACTTGTTCTTCGGCACAGCATCTTCGTTATTCTGAAATAGAGGAACGGAAATGGCTATTAAATTGATCCATTTGCGTCTGCGACGAACAATACCGGTTACAATACTCTCCGATGTCGACCGAGATCATTCGAAGGCAGACAAACATTATAATACTTTAAGAATGAGGCTATTGAATTACCATCCGGCGATTTCTCCCGTTTCCTCTCCTTGTGTTTTTTGTGATGACGACGTTCTTTTTCACGTGTGTCCGAAGAGGGAGAGAGTGGTGAACGGGATCTACTTCGATGCTTTCGCTTCTTAGAATCTTTTTTATGCTTTTTAGATGAACCCATTTCAATAAATCTTAATCAATATATAATAAGTGCAGGAATGATTAATTAATAAAATAAAAATATAGCAAAAGTCGGCAACCAACGCACAACACACGAAATGAATAACGACCACGATGGAGCAAGACCATAGATTAGACGGAAGTTGACTAATGTATAAATGTGGATACGTTGGGTATACTATAAACAGTTCAGTTAAAGTTCCTATCTAATATTTTGTGGGGAGATAGAGATTGTGTGATACATGCAATTTATTTGATGTATTGTGCATGAAATTGTTTAATGAATAAAGTATTTAGATTCACAGAAATGGTGGTATGAAGGTAAAAATGACACATCGCCAATTTAAATGTAATTTTAGTTGTAAAAGTTTAACAATACACGCTTAAAATATGTTTATGTATTTATTTTTTTTGCGAATGACATATTGATAACTGCCAAAGGGATGATTTGAATGCTGTCGCTTTGTAGTTAAATTAAAGTAAATTTGAACTTAATATAACTAAAAGTAAATTCATGGTAATGGGTAAAAAATTTAAAAATGGTTGCTAAAAGGGTCGGTTTTTTGGACAGAATTAGAAATAAATTAAACAGAAAGCATGCACATTTGGTGTAAAATGCAATACGCATAGTTGCCCCTCACTTTAATTATTGTTCCGCCGTTTTATATTTGATTGATAAAACCGATACTCAAAAGATGCAAATCATTCAAAATAGAGCAATGAAATTTGACTGAGGTGCACTGGACGCGCACGAATTAAGTCGATGCTTGACGATTTGAAAATCTTATCAACAGAGGGTCACTTAAATACACAATTTTTTTCTTACACATTGAAGGGTGGTCTTCTATCAAAATATTTATGTGACCAGGTTGCTTACGATTGTTAAGTACATGGGTACTCAACGAGAAACAATACAAATTTTAGAATTGATAGAACACTATCAAGGGGTTCCGATTTTTTTTTCAAGGGCTAGAAACTATTTAATAGCTTGCCGCAAGTCATAAAAGACTCTGAAAATGATCACAAATTCTCCAAAAAATATATAGTGTACGTTCGGTCACACTTAATATTTTATTTTTGTTTTGTTAAATATCTTCTTTTTGTATTATATGCCTTCTTTGAGTGTTGATGCCTTTTGTTTTTATTATTATTATTATACATATAACTATTATTTTTTCTGTCAGGACTACACTATACCACAGGTTTCTTCTTCTTCTTTTTATTGTAGATCTTGCAATCTTTATATGCAGGATATCAACTTTCTTCCTGTGGTAAAGCCGACCTTTGGTAGTCATCCTGGTGGTCGACGGTCTTCTGGACTATCGTGCATCATGATCTTCTGACAGTGCTTGGTCTTTCTTCGATTCCGTAAGTGATTATGGGACTGATGCATGTTTTATAAATTCTAACTTTGCTTTCCACTAGCATATGCTTATTGTCTCAAACAGTGTCCCTCGGGCGTCCGGAGATAACTGCTGCTTTATCAGTCTATATACCATAGACAATATCCAAAAAATAACATTCGCCTAGGTTTCGAGAAATACTATGTCGTCAGTAATGCGTTTGATTTATAATAATTCGGTCGAGCATTACGACTATTACAACACTGTATGCTGCAAATTATATACACCTTGATGAAAGGGTATTATACCGTATCCTCGCGTTGAGAAGCTTGTTTAAATCAGGGTGACGGAGAATATCGATAAACTTGCTTACAAAATGTGTGCAATGACTTCGGGTATATAAATATAATTTCAATGGTTCAAATTAAAATAAAGGTTAGCGTTTAAGAAGTTCTTGGCTAAAATACGAGTCTATAATCACTTTTATACTCATTAACCCATTTTTAGATTCTGTAAGCTAATCGCACTCTTGGTAGTCGAGTATATTGGCTTAAAAAAGTCTCTAACCAAAGCTTAAGATGGATGCTCTTCGAAGTTGTTTCAAGAACAAGTGTGATTTGGTGCATTGGAAGGATTACACTATTAATAAAAGAAAAGCGAAGTCCATGGTCGAACTTAATGTGTGTCGTCGCTTGTGACTTGTAACTTGTAAATCCGTATAACCACAGTGTTCCCGCGACGGATTGCAGTTCCTCTTTCACGGAAGTTTATTTATATTCATAAATAACTAGTTAACCCTTAGAACACTGGGCGAATTTTCGATAACTGTCCTCCTAGAACGGCGTAAATTTTGACATTCTGAACGCTCTCATACAATAATTAATTAGGAGTAAAATAAGACTCTCAATGAAAAAATAAAAATGCCAAATGAACTATTAACATATAATCTATCTTTATAAATAACAAAAGATGTACATTCAATACTTAAACATGTGTTTTTTACAGTGTTTTTATTTAAAAAAAATACCATATTACGCAGCATCCACAAGAAGAAGCACTCATATCTAATCAACGATATGGATTATCGTAAAAATTCTTTCACAAGACCCGAGAACGTACTTCTCACTAAAATAATGAGTCCTTTGAAAATCATGTTACTATTTTGGTAATTAATTATAGAATTTTTAAATAAACACTACGAAATTATTGCCGCGTACACACACACTATCGCAGCCGCGCTGTGTAAACATACGAGTAGGTGATTACACGTTGTTCGTGTTTGGACTTGTTTTGGTCTCGTTCGTGTTTGGATATATTTATTTTGTATTAGGAGTCAAGTAAATATTACCAAAGAAATGTCATCCGGTTAGTCTTAATGTTTTTTTTTCGTTATTTACAATATCAAAAAATTTCAAATAATAAAAAAAATATATTACTTAAGAAAAATCTTTCAATCTCATCATCATCAATGAGTAACATTTAGATTATTGAAATAACACAGTCATAAATTTTTAATCAATTAAAACATTATTTTTTTTGCTTCTTACTTCATTTATCTCGACATGTTTAGAAGGTTTTATACCTATATATAATAATCGAAACAGTTCGATATAATTATATAATTTTTCATACCTTTTATAGCGTTTTGCCAATGACGAAGGTGTGAAATCTTTGAAAAATATAGAAAAAAATAAACTTTTTTTTTTTTTAATATATGAAAGATCGTCTTGGATGGAATGGAAATCCAAAACGTTAATGCTTTAATTTATTTCAAAAATTAACACAATCGTATTTATAAATACGAAAACCGTTAGATTACACTTTTTTTCAAATCACATCCTTTCAAGCAATACATCACAAAATTTACAATTTAGAATAAGCTAAACAGTTTCTTGCTCTCGGTTCTCGTCCATAACATATGGGCACCCTAAAGATAACAGAAAATATTGAAATCTGACTCGTAGCTGTGCGCCACGACACACACCCAAGCCCGCGCGTGACTGTGGTAGTATTCCAGCTCAGCCCGTACGATTTACATCTGACAAAAAATATTTATTTAAATTAAACCCTGAGTATAAAGAAAAATCTGTGAATGCCAACATGAAGCCAAGACCATACTTGATGAAATGACATTTTTACTTTTGTTTAAAACTAACTAGTAGAGATGTTACTTGATGACAAAACCAAGTACAGACCTAACACTGCAATTGCAGTGTACAGACCTAACACTGCAATTGCAGTGTACAGTTTCGCCACTGCAAATGCAGTGTACAGGTCTCTAAGAGTTAACCTTTCTGATGGTATGCCAGTACAGGTACTGTTGCGTCTAAAAATGTCATTAATATGAGAAGAAATCGGATTAATTGTATCTCAATAGAGACGAAGATGTAAATTGTTTTCTGGGAACAGAATATGGTGGCCGAGGCGCTTACAGGACTTATGACCTGTCATTGGTTGGGTTGAGCGATTGCTTTATGTTTAATAACATTCCCCATTCCACCCTTCTGTTCATGTCTGACAAAATTTTGGAAGTTGTATGTATGCTAGAATGCTGCGCCTATCTTCACATTTTTTAGTTCACTCTACACTAGCGTCATCTATTAAGATTGGGTAGCATTAAGCAGAAAATCTGTTCCGCTGTACTTTATTGGATAAATAAACAAAATATATAATATATGAACATTTCAAAAACATTAAAAAATAGATTAAAATACCCCACACGTATTGTGGGGTATTTTATGGTATGGAGTATAGAGGCAGAAGAGACAAATGCGGGATGGGAAAAAATGGGAGATACAGTTTGTGACATGTAGGATAAAGGACGAGGCTAAGGAAGCATTTCACAATATTAAATTAATATCACTGCACAAATTATTATAATGGCCGTGAGGGAGAAGAACGAGGCTTGTCACTGCGGAGCAACCCTCCCCCCCAGCTGGAAACCAGCGCACCCTCAGAGGGCAAGAAACACAAATAATAGTGAATTCCGATGGGGCAGTCAACCGTAGAAACCTCTATATCCAGGAGCAGCAGCCCCAGCATCCTTATATACGTGGAGGCCGGCTAAGTGTCAGCCTCGGCAAATGCATCATTCCACGCTCTCACGAACACTTTCAAGCACCCAAAGTTATGTTTACTGCCCGTAAGATCTGAGTTCCAGACCGGGCGTACAGCCACTATTACGTCATCTATCATCCGATTCCTCGCGCACAGGAGAAAATTACACTCTCAGAGGATGTGGAAGGTCGTCTGAGGCCGCCCGCCTTCGGTACACTCCGGGTCCGGCGCCAGACCGAGAAGACAGAAAGAAAGAGTGAGTCTACCTCCCCCCGGGCGATTCGTCCCATCTCTTTAGCTTTTCACACAAGGAAGCCTCTCTTATCCTTTCGCGCAAGGCCGCAAGTCCATCCTCTTAAGGGTCAAGAGTGAGGCCCAGCTGGGTCACCCTCTCGCCCCGCTTAAGACGTCTCCTGCAACCGCCTCAAGCACCTCCAGATCGGCAAGGAGAGCCCGTCAGAGCTAAGAGAGGCACGCGTTGGCCCCTCAGCAATGCGGAGGACACCGTTCGAGCCACTAGATGACCCGACCACACACCCGCCGCATACATCATTCTAGGACCATACACGGCTTGTTATTTGTATAGTAGCCGAGTCGCAGGCGCCCGAAGATCCCACGCCGCAGCGCTTTACCTGCATGAACAGATTCGCGGACCCCTCAGACACCGCATTTACATGCCATGGCTGAGTTCTTAAAACATCCCCTGTATAATCTAAAGAAATGGATTATGAGAAGCCAGTCTTTTTGAAGCTGCAGAGAATGTCGTGGTATAGAGCCACTGATAACTACCATTTAGTATAGAGCTGATAACTACTAGTTCTTCTAAAGAGATAACTAGGATTTTCTGAACCTACTCCAGCACAAGGGAATATCAAGTCTTCTGCAGACTTCAGAGAGTTTACTACGAATCAACGAATCGTATAGTCTGAGCACATTAGGATCAATTCATTTTATACTTGGATTAGAATTAATGAAATAAAGACACCCGAGAGATAGGGCTGCCGCTACCAAAAACACACATTGATCTATAATACTGATCTGTCAAATGGTAAGATCGGTATATAAAAAAAATCACATTGTTCATTCATGTCGCTTTGGTAGGGCTTATCTATTTACTTTATGGTGTGAAGACAAAGAAGTTTTGACAAGAATCGTATTGTAGTTGCTCCGTTGTCCTCTATTATGCAGTGTTGTCAGTTGAAGAAATATTGAGGGAACAAAGACCACAGACGCGAGGTCGAATAAAGGAAGACGTATAAATATGCAGTTCGTGCACAGCTGTTTATTTCAGATTCAGCTGATTTTTGTGTACACTATTAGTTTAGTCTCGCCTCAAATCTTGAGAAAACCGTAATTTCTTCCATTATTTCGACTCTTTTGCTGGTGTTATTCGCTGCTTAAAACGATTTCGCGCTTTAGTCGAAAAATCAATCCAATTCCAAACAAAGAAATGATTCGCGGACCTATTCTCGCTGGCAAGCTAGGTTTGTGACGTCACACCTAAACATCGCTCAGCTGTCTCGAACTGAACAAATGGCTGACGGCCGTCCTCCCGCGCCTTTCGGAGCCTCGTCGTGACCGAGCCGAGCCGTCGGCCTGCTTCACCCAGAAATTAGATCGGCTGTAGCCAGAAGTAAGCCTGGCCTCCACTGACTCGTCGGGGGACGACGGTGCCGGGCCGCAGCCGCCGCGCAAAAGGGCACGTAGGCTCCCGCCCTTCGCAGATATGCACCAGCCGGGCGCGCCCAACGGCGTGCTGCAACTTAACGGCGCCCCCGCAGCTCCTGCACCCGCCTCCGTCCCCTCCCGAAATGGCGACGGGCCGCCGCGCCCCCCGCCCGACCAGTGCAGCCAGGAGATCGTACGCCTCATTGGCCAACACCTCAAGGCCAGCGGTTACGAGTAAGTGTTGCTCCTTGTTCCCTGCTATTGTTTGTACCCAGACTACTGGGAACAATATTTTATGCTCTGTGTGCGTTCTCTGGGGTACACCAGATAGTAATTAGTTGCTACAAGTGGGTGAACAGCTTCGGACATTTGTTGGTCGGTGAGGCAGTGTTCATAAAATATATATTATCAATCTAGAAGAAGTACTGTCTCTCTGTCTGGGATGTTTCTGAGATATGTTTTTTCTTAGCATGTAAGTGTGCACTGTAAAATTTCATATTGTTATTTTTGATAAACTGTTTTGTGTCCGAATGAGTCGCCTAAATGCTCTTTGTTTGTTATGTTCATTAGTGTAAAATAAATGGGGAGTAGAGAGGATATGGATATTGTATGTGCGGTGTGAGTGTTGCAGGCGCACAGCCGAGATGCTGATGGAGGAGACCGGGCTGCACCTGGAACATCCGGCGGCGGCCACTTTCCGGCACCACGTCCTGCAAGGAGATTGGAGCAAGGCGGACCATGACTTGGCGCAATTACACCGGCTGCTGGAAGGCGAGGATCCCGCCAGCCTTGTGGAGATGAAGTTTTTGCTGTTGGAGCAGAAGTACCTCGAGTTCTTGGAGGCCGGGCGTGCCCTCGATGCCTTGCACGTCCTCCGCAATGAGCTAACACCGCTACAGCACCACACCCCGCGCGTCCACCAGCTGTCTTCTTACATGATGTGCGCCGACAGCCGCGAGCTGTACCGGCGCGCCGAGTGGGCGGGCGCGGGTGCGGGAACCCGAGGGCGAGTGCTGGCGCGGGTGCAGGCGCACCTGCCGGCGCGCCTCATGCTGCCTCCTGCGCGCCTAACGGCCTTGCTGGCGCAGGCCCTGGCGCGCCAGGCTGAGCGCTGCCGCTTCCACACGGCCGCTCTGCCCCCGGCGCCTTCCACCACTCTCCCTCCTGGAGCCTCCCTGCTGCAGGACCACGCTTGTACACGTGACCATTTTCCTGCGCACTCTATTCAGGTCCTAAATGACCACTGTGATGAGGTGTGGTTCTGCAAATTTTCTCCTGATGGACTAAAGTTGGCTACTGGCTCCAAGGACACCACTGTGATGATATGGGATGTGGATCCCCACAGCCTCAAGTTGTCTCACCGTAAGACCTTGGAAGGTCATACTTTGGGGGTGTCATACTTGGCCTGGAGCCCTGACTCGCGTCACCTCCTGGTTGCCGGGCCCGAAGACTGTCACGAGATCTGGATATGGAATATGGAGGTTGGTTTCTACTCAGCCTTACTGTGCTTCACGTAAAGGAACATAAGTCTGTAATAATAATATATAATCATCTCAAGGTTATCTATGATGCCATTGTAATAAGTCTTATTCAATTCTCTCCGCAGACGGAAGAGCTGCTGAAGAAGGTGTCCCACTCGCAGGAGGATAGCCTGACAGCTGTGGCGTGGCACCGGGACGGGACCAAGTTCGTGGCCGGTGGCATGAGAGGGCAGTTCTATCAGTATAACCTGGAGGTACACGCATACACCTCCTGTGGTCTGGTCTTGCCTACACCTACTTATTGTTTGGAATTAGAACGTTATATCTGTATTGTAGGGCTCCATCCTCTACAGCTGGGAAGGGGTGCGAGTGAACGCGCTCGCCTACCGGGCAGATGGGCGCTCTGTGCTGGCGGCCGATACACATCACCGCGTGCGCTCCTATGATTTCGAAGATCTCTCTGATGCCAATGTGTGAGTGTCCACGCCCTGTGAATACTTGCTCCTTGATTACCGCACTCTGTGAAGAATCAACAAAATGTTTGCTTCTGAATAGATTTTCACTTTGAAATGATACAACGTATCAAATTTAAAACAGGTTTCATCAATGTACAAATCTTAACAGAACAATAATACAAAATTAGTTTTTATAATTTGTTCCATTTTGCCATCACTTTATGTTGTGGATTCATATATGAATCGTTTTTGATAAAAACATTGTATTTTTATATATCAAAAAATAAGTGTATTTTCACAACACACTTTTTGTTGTATGAAAACATGACATTTTTCAAAAGTTATTCAAATCAGCTCTGATTAGATAATCCATTATATTGACAGAAATACTATAAAACTTCAAGATTATTTACTGTTTAATTGGAATCTTTCTTCTTCTTCTTTTCTTGGCCTACTCCACAACAATCCTCCACTAGTTCCTGTTCCTGGCCCTGTCCCTCTCCCTCTCCATTCTCCAGGACTTCTAGTTTCTGCCAGTTTTCTTCCACGCAGTCCGCCCATCTTTTTCATCACAATTTATTTATTTCATTTCTGTGAAATTGGTTGGCAAAAAAGCGGTCGTGACGATTTCATATAAAAGAAATAAATCTTCTTTTAACCGTTTGAGTGCCAAACCTATTTTGCCAAAATATTCTAAAATATCAAAAGAAATGTCTATTTTTATAGATAATTTATATTTACAAGAAAACAATGTGCCATTTCTGTAAAAATACACCAATTTTCATATTTCTTTCAACATTCTCTTCACTAGGTTTCACACCATGATAATAAAAATACAGAAATTGAATACTATTAATATACCTACAAGCGCGACGGCACTCTAACGGTTAATAGATCTGACGATTTGTGACACAGAAATCATGTCTCATCAGATGATGAGGTCCAGCTGTGTCCGGAGGGGATTTCATAAGCTGTATATGCAAGTCTGTCACCATCCGTTCGGGCTACATGCAGTGGCGGTACTCACATGCCCACATGGCTCACATGGCCCAGAAGCCCGGCTTGCGTAAGAAATTTTGAATCAAAACCTCTTCTGACTTACAGAGGTTCAGCTCTTGCGGCTATTCCTCTTACGTCTGATGGGAACGTTGTTGGAAGGTGATTAGCTGGGTTGTTGGTTTATGTGGGGGCATGATTACTTAGATTTAGGGGTTTAAATTCAAAATTTCTTACGCAAGCCGGGCTTCTGGGCTTGTATGGAAGTACCGCCACTGGCTACATGTTCCCTCCAGTATCTTCTTCTGGATCTACTCCACTGAACGATATCCTCTATCTCTCAAGTTTTTGATTGAACTTAGGACCTTCATTTCCGATGTTCTTTATAGTCCCTTGGTTTGCACAGTGTCAGCCCGCGTCTCTACAGCGTAGTAAGTCGCACGCATGTTTTATAAATTCTGATCTTGCTGTCGATACGCATGCGCTTGTTCTTCCAGACGAGATTCTTCAGACACCCTGACACGGCAGAGGCTTTACTAACTTGTTCTCGTACTTGGTATAAAAGTCATTATGGCTGCAGATCTCTACTCCCAAATATCTGAAACTCATTACTTGCTCCACAGGTATATCATCAACAGTCAGCGTACATCTTGTAAGTTGTCTAGATATAGTGAGACTTCTTGTTTTGCTGACTGATATAGCCATATTTAGCCTTTTTGATACTGTGTGGAATTTTTACAACATTCTTTGCAAGTCATCTTCAGACTCAGCTATTAATAGCAATATAACGTCTGCATAGCAAATGACGTTCACGGTTTTACTGCCCATTTTATAACCTAGTCCCAAGCCATTTTATAACCTAGTACCTCTTCTATGAATTCGTCCACAATAAGATTGAACAGAAGGGGGCTCAAACTATCTCCCTGTCTTCTACCATTGCTTGCAGGAATTTCCCAGGACAGTTCATTGTCAACCTTGCAAATATAATATATATTGTGATATTATAACAGTGTTTCAAATAAAACTGTTAATAATGTTGATATATCACAGTGTTTCTGCCAAAACAGTGGATTATCTGATAATTAACATTGTGGTTGGAGATGCATTGAGAGGTAGACCTAATTACATATTAGTTGTTTAGGATTGTGGTTTTAATTGTTAAGATGTAATAGTTCAATTTCAAGTGACCGTGAATATAGAAGAAATCTAAGTACAGTTAAGTGTAAAATGGAGAAGCTTCAAACCAATGGACAACATTATTAGACATTGTATTCTATTTTTGTATGATCGGGGTTTCAACTGTACCAAGGCCACAATGGCTATTGCAGAAGTTATGAACATTCTCAACCTCTAACTTCACAATGCACGTTTATTTGAAATGATTCGGTAAAGGGAGCAGGCTAGAAATTGAGTTTCATGTGAGCATGTCTGCGGACAACAGAAAACACGGCGTCATAATTTGCAGATAATCACTGTCGAGACATTGTCACGGCGAGAATCTTCACAGGAGATGAAGGATGAATTGTGCTGTACTGCTGTATAATAAATACATATTGATTACCCAAATTAAACTAGTTTTCTCAGGAAGGGGATTAAAACATAGGGGAAGGTAGTTATATTTTAGAATAATTTGGAAAAGTACATTTATTATTTAATGAAAAATTTGGCATTACTTTCAAATTAACCTTTTTCCCCCTCTTTCTATTCCTATGGACCCATACAAAATCATCTGCTTATACTTGATTCGCTTATAGAAGTTATGAAATTGTATATTAAAAAAATCTTACATTGCAGAATCCAAGAGGAACACCCGGTGATGGCATTCAGCTTGAATGCTTCGGGCACGCTAGCGCTGCTGAACGTGGCCACGCAGGGTGTGCACCTGTGGGACGTACGCGCCCGCTCTCTGGTCAGGCGCTATCGCGGTCTCTCTCAGGGCCACTTTACTATCCACTCTTGCTTCGGGGGCGCCGGGCAGGACTTTATAGCCAGCGGAAGTGAGGACAATAAGGTGACAGCCTTTCATTTCGTAGTACTGTATTACTGTAGCTGTAGAGGAGGAGAGGTGTAATGTGTGTGGACTGTGCAGGTGTACATCTGGCACGTGCGCGAGGAGGAGCCAATGGTGACGCTGAGCGGGCACAGCCGGACGGTGAACTGCGTCAGCTGGAACCCCGTGTACCCCTCGCTCCTGGCGAGTGCCTCCGACGACTGCACCGTGCGCCTATGGGGCCCCGCCCCTGCTCCCCCCGGCTGCGCTGCGCCCTAGGGTGCTCCTCTTCTGGAGGATTGTAAACTTCTGGAGTACCGTGCTGAGATGTGTTACACTTAAAGGCTGAATTCTTATAAAGACACTTGAACTTTCCGGAATGTGTGACTGTGGGGGGTTGATCCTTTTACTTTTTGCATTACTTTTAGTCTGGAGAAATGCCTTTGCTACTGTTCTAGTCTTTTCTTTGCCTTTTTATGAATGTTTTGGTGTCAGTTTGGTTACCGGACGCTTGCGGGTGAAGTGCATCTAACTGTGAAATAGCCGTCTGTATCTGTAGTGGGCACGCAAGTGGCAGGATCTCTACTATACCTGTATAGTTTCTTACTTCGGACAAATAGGATATTGATATCACACCTTTGTATATGGATTTTACTCTAATATTATAATAACATGATCCCTCTTGTTATCATTTTAAATCATTTTGTTTTTCGATACCCTAAATCCCCGCTCATTCATTGATTTCACCGGCTCGTAATACCTCTGTCACAGTCAATGTGGATTTGGAATAAGAGTGTATAGCCCTCCTCTACGTCTCTCTTCTATCTTTTGATTTGAATTACTTTGCTTCTACTTCATAATCTCAACAATTTGGCGGATTAATCGTATAACAAAATATTGAATTATCAGAAAAGTCTTCCTTTGAAATATAATTCTTGTATTTGTAAGTTTATAATTTTTATAATTTCATGACATGTGTTCATTTGTTTTAGATTTTGCGTAATGCTCCATAAAGGTGTAAATAAATTGATGGAATTTTTGGTGACTTGTCAAATTTTTCTACAAATTACCTCTTTGTAGACCCACCTCGGATCATATTGAAATGGAGCATTTAGAAGCTAACTCTTATGGAATTCTTATTGCCCACTGAATACTAAATCCCAAAGAGTTGGAGAACTGCTTTAATATTAAGTTCAGCGCGATAATTAATCAAAATTTTAGAAATGAAAGAAGTGAACGTGTTGTAGACTTTGATAATAATGCTTCACCTCCGGTTTCTTTGTATTTTATTTGTATTCAATAATGTGCAAGTATCGAGTGAAACTTAAGGTTGATGAAGCCCTCTAAAGGCGAAATATCCAGCGAGAAATGTTCAAGCTACGGAGATGGGGGATAGTGCCACCAGTGCCATTGCGTCTCCAGTCAAACCTTAGGTTCTCGCAGCTCATTTCTTTGAGCGTAGTATTCATTAGCGGCACACAAAGTGAACTCGAATATTTAGTTTATAGTTTTATACATATTGACTCAATTCGTTTGTTTACGGTGTATGGCTTGTTTTAATGAATTATATAATCTCCGATAATGTATGCAGCCAGACAGACGCAGTCACAGTAGACAGTCACAGTGCAGGAAGGTTTCCCTGGAGAGTAGCGGGAAATTGCTGCTCGCTGTTCTGCTGCAGCTAGGACACACGACCCTTTTATCTGTCAGATAAGTTTCGGCATGGTGTGCTCGTGCTGTCAAACACCAATAGATGTAGGGCATAAGATAACTGGAATAAATGGTTGGGGCACTCTACGCTGATGTAGCAGCAGGGTGCCACTCGGCAGAGTACTGACAAAATAAGAGCCCAAAACAATAAAACGGCAGTAAGATTCAAATTATTTTATTACTCGAGGTTGTTGAGAGAATGATTGCCTTTTATCCTGAAGACATATATGATAAGAGTTAGCAGCATCTATTTAGTTTTTCTAAATCTTGTACAATGTCATTTGACACTCTAAACATTTTGATAACTTCTCCGACTTAATCTAAGCCCACCTAACCTCAGGGGTATCTGCACCCGCCACGAGCTAACCTGCAAATAATTACGTACCTCTTTATGCTGTTATATTTCTTTATGAACTTATTTCAACTTGTACCCGAGTGAATATTTTGTAATTCTTATTTGGAATGTAATTAAAAAAAAATTGGGAGCAAAATGTAAATTTTTTTAATATTATTTTTTCCTGCTGTGTGTCCATAGTGTATATCTTAATAGTTTGTAGGTAAGGCTTCATATTTCAGGCGAGTCCTACCCATTCCTTCCCCTTCCTTGGAGGTTACAATACAATTACAATATGTAGATTATTGCAGTCGATAAATAAACCTGAAATATAAAACACTTTCTTAGTTGTGTCCCGCATCTCCTATTCTCGTGTCTAATTACTGAGGCCACGGCGATGGGGCAGTTGGTTATCTTAATTAATAATGGCATTTACATAGTCAAACTGTACTAGAGTACTGTACTGTTGGAGAGCTCTGGTATTCATCCAAACATTCACAATTGCTCATCACACATTCAATGCAAACAGAAGGTGAATACCAAACTCTCTCCGAGATCTCTCTTTGCTCTCCGGGAGCAAGCTCAGGTCTCTCTTATCACACTCCATCGCTCTTCAGCTTGCTCCACTTGGTGCAGATAAAATAGATATTCCCTTCTCATCCATAGGATAGCCTCCCCGAAACTAAGCAGGGTCGCGCTCTAATATTCGCACTCCGCCAAACAAAATGGCAACACGCGAAATAGTTGCACCATTTCATTTTTCAGGCACTGTTTCTCAGAAAGCAGCCTTGTCCTTGATGAGAAAGAAGTGATTCCTCTTATGTTAGCATAAAACCTAAATCCGTCCTAGTGTCCTTTCAGATGAAACCAGCCACCGAATCACTTTTCCATTGGACTCAAGAGGAATAGCTATAAGAGTTTAGCCTCTGCATGTCAGAAGCAGTGGCGGTACTCCCATAGAAGCCCGGCTTGCGTATTTTTTTTTAAATCAAAACCTCTTCTGGCATACGGAGGTTCAGCTCTTGTGGCTATTCCTCTTACGTCTGATGGGAACATTGTTGTAAGGTAATTTGATGGGTTGTTGGTTTATGCGGGGGCATGATTACTTAGATTTGGGGGTTTTGATTTAAAATTTCTTACAAAAGCCGGGCTTCTGGGCTTCTATGGGAGTACCGCCAATGGTCAGAAGCTACAAGTTCAGTAGATTATTTTTAAGGAAGAATCACTACTCAAAACTTACACGAATTCACGCATTCATATCTGAATCAGATTTACCTCACTAGGTAATACTTATTTTTATTACATACACTTGTACTTAATTGTTACCATTTTACGAGTAGAATTTTTTAATATTATTTTCGACATATTGTAAAACTAATGAATAATTCACGCAGAGAGCACCAAGTGTAAAGGCATTTAAAAATATTAAAACTTGCATATTAATAAATTCCCCTTATTTTTCACATTGAAACCATGCCAGTAGCCATATTTTTGAGAAATATTAAAAAAAATGTCACCAAAAGGAAACTGCAATATTGGAATAAATTCTTGTTGTAATTTAAATAGTGAGAACGGATACGAACAAGGTACGAAGCATGAGCAGGTAGGTATTGTACCTCCGCTCCGCCTCCGTTTTGACAAATAAAAAGGAGTGTCGAGTGACCCTTGGTTACCAACATAACGACGAAGAGATGTATTACCAACATAACGACACAGTAGTAAAGTAACCATCCATACACAACACTGAAATGTCATGTTGACGTTTCTCGTTTCGTGTCGGTGTTTGCCACAAAAACTATGAAATTGTGAATCCAACTAGTATTATCTTATAGTTTATAATATTCGCCTTCACCGAGTTACAGTCACTATGGTGATTTACGGAGTTTACATTGTTAGTAAATCTGGGGGACTGATTTATAATCATGACCACAACGTTCCAAAAATTGAGACTGAAAAAACATTTGGCTACCCTTTAGATATAAAGTTGCAGTACGAGAATAAGAAGGTAGTCGTCGCTTTTGGTCAGAGGGATGGTATAAACGGTTAGTAGTCTATTTAAAATATGTGTAAACTGTTATAATTCATAAATAAATCGCCTTAACCTTCAATGTTTACTGTTTAACTTCAAATACTCTTATAATATCACAATTAATCTATTTCATTTCCATCAAACTTTCGTGACAGCTGTTTCGCCAACTGATTCGGTTGATTGTAACACTTGATGATAAACTGTCGCGCCAATAAATTGTGATATTGTAACAGTGTTGCAAATGAAACAGTTAATATTGTTGAAATATCGTAATGTTTCTGCCAAAACCACGGATTATCTAATTATGAATGCATAATTGAACATTTTTCTTCTTCATACGACAGTTGTTTTTATTCTTCTGTTAGGAAGAGACGCTTTGTTTTCCTCAAAAATGTATCAGACAGGTTTCGGATTGGTAAATATGAAATAAATGTCTCGGAAGTTAGAAATGTCCCTTCATTGTGTATATGTGAGTAAGGGCAATGCCATTGGTAAAATGTGAAAATGGTTGATGCAGTGGGGCACGTGTTGCTGGCAGTGAACGGGTCCCCCGTGTCGGGCAGGCAGACGGAGGACGGCCGGGACGTGCTGGACATGATGGGACGGCGCGAGAGCTTCCCGCTGAGCCTTCGCTTCGGCCGCCTGAAGATGACCACCAATGAGAAAATTTTCCTCGCCAGCATGTTCTATCCGCTCTTCGCCATCGCCTCGCAGCTTTCCCCCGAGCTGCGCAGCTCCGGCATAGAGACCCTCGAAGCCGACACGTTCAAGCTTTACTGCTTTCAAACTCTCACAGGTATACATTTCTAAACATGATGTATTAAATAACAACCCTAAATAGCGAGTAGGAATTAATATGTTGTGTGTCCTTCAGGGGTGAAGTTCATGGTGGTGGCAGAGCCGGGGCAGGCAGGGGTGGACGTGATCTTGCGCCGCATCTACGAACTCTACTCGGACTTTGCTTTGAAGAACCCTTTTTACTCTCTGGAGATGCCGGTGCGCTGCGAGCTCTTCGACTCTAACTTGCAGGCGCTCCTTGACACCATCGACAAGTCGGGCATCACCGCCCTCTAACTCTAACACGCCTCTCCTCCCCTCCCCTCTTCTCACTGTACCTACTCATTAATAAACCTCCCTTTACTCATAGCCTTCACTTCATAGCTAGTCTAAATAAATGTAATAATAGTTTAAACTTATCTTCTGTGCGAAGATTGTCACGGTTGGGAGAATTGTATTTTCTAGGATCTTGGTATTCCTCGAGGATTTTATTAGACTCATAAAACACATGGTTTTCTCCTAGTATATTTAATGGGAATGAGTATTGTATTAAAATGTTATACATTAATTGTAAGGAATGTAAAAATAATAAAACTAAATAAAGTAAAAAAAAAAAACTCAAGCAAAAAAACTTGTGATTAAAATCAGCATAATTTAATTTAATTATTTTATCTTGTTCCACTTATGATTCTTTGAGTTCGGAACTAGGTGAAATTAAACTCTATAGTGTATTAATAATAATAAAAAAAAAACTTTATTTACAACGAACTTGTACCAAGAAATTTAAATGACCAACATCAGAGTTAGGATGTGTTTCCTCACTAAAAAAGATTAAGTTGTAGACCTCATATTTGTGCCGCCGGGCCTTATTTATTTTTTGTATGTTATAAATATAAAATGATAATGGATTCCATGACTTCAAAATTATTTCGCCATTTTTACACCGTTAAATGTGAGTATGGTGGAAGTTTAGTTGCCTGGATTAGTAGGCTCCACCGCCCTCCACCGCCCTCCACCGCCCGCCTGGGGCGCGAGCGATACGATGGTCAATTAATTGCATACTCATTCTTTCCATCACACGACAGGGTCGCCATCACACGACAGGGATTTCAAATTTACGTCCAGACGGGTATGTGCAAAATAATTAGTGTGTATTTATACACGGAAATATATATACGCAAAACGCCATATTTTCACAAAAAAACTTAACCGTGTATTATAAAATATTATCAGTATTTATGAATCTGTCAGCTTCCACAGATAATTTAGGATTACTATTAAATATATCGGAGTAGCAATAACATCAGGGTTATCTAGCGGGGCGCCTGGAGGCATAAAGACCCGGAGCGGGCCTGCTAGCAGGACGCCGTGAGAATACAGGTATTCCGGAATGATAACTCCTACCGAATGCCTGGCATAGCGCAGTAATCGGTTGCTTCTCATACAGCCTCTCACATTATTATTACAGACGAGGGCGAAATTCTAATCAGAATGTTATGAATGGTGGTTTAGGTCGCGTGTCGAGCGTGGGAATGTTTCGGTATCGATCCGATTGAACTGAATTGGTAATACCTACCCGAGGGTTATCATTGTTAATCGCAAGACTTCCACTAAGTGGCGTGACTCCCTGGCGTCCTAGAGTGTTCCTCGTGATTGGGAGAGGGCGTGGCGAGTCCCACCAGCTAAGGAAATGTAACATCTGCATTAAATACTTGGAGAAGCCAACGGGAAACCGCTCCAGTAATACTTCCCGCGATCGCCAACGTCGGGGGATCTGACACGGCACTATCTAGAAGAAGAAGAGAATTTCTTCTATGTTCGCCATACTTTTTGTTGTAGATGTTTAATTTGTCTTTTTCTTTTTTATGTAGGTACTTTGTATATACAACACTAACTTAATTAAAAAAAAAATATATATATCAGACATGTTTCGGACAACTCGGTCCTTCCTCAGTGATATTATAAAGATATTTAAAATATTATAAAATTGTTTACAAATATGATCAAAATAAATCTTTATAACATCTGTCAAAACTGATCATATTATATTTGTAAACAATTTTATAATATTTTAAATATCTTTATAATATCACTGAGGAAGGACCGGGTTGTCCGAAACATGTCTGGTAATTAATTAAAAAAAAAATTAAAATTAGTGTTGCATATACCTACTCGTACAAAGTATATAAAAAAGAAAAAGACAAATAATAAGAGAAGTGTTTGTAGGGCCGCCCGTAGAGTTTTCACGATTATGATGATTTTTAAAATTATTTCACAATCGGCTCTTCAAATATACGATATACCTACCTATTATATTATATTTTGAAATAAAGTTTTCGTGTCATTATTGCTTATCTGGTGGCAATTAAAACATATTTTATTATTTTTATTAATAGATTTCATTCCTTCGACAGGGTGGCTGATATTTCTTGGATATGGTACCTATACATGTATAGTATGACAATTAAAACATTTGCGGGCTCAATGTACCTATCTACTGACTTTTTCTTCGCGTGCCGTATCAGGTCCCCCTGACGTTGCTATCACTCCGGCGAAGGCTCTCGTCATAGTGATATCCTGGGAATAATAATCAGAGTGGTTTCCCGTTGCCTTCTCCGATGGGATTTTCTGTAGGGGTCACCTTCCCTTAGCTGGGGGGCCGGTTTTATGGCGCCGGACACTCGCCATTCGCCCTCTCACTATCTGCTATGATACTGATGGTAATAACAGTGGTCAGAGACCACTCGTGGACGCCAGTGAGTAGGACTTGTTGGTAGTGTTGCTGGTGGTATATGCAACATGGTTTTTCATTATATTTTATAGAAATATAACATCCAGCAAGATATACACCATCACGACCTACCAACCATTGAACCCATACTGACTAACAAATGAAAACCTCTGTTTTCTACAAGTTTGATTATATTTTATTGGAATGGAATGAGATTCGTATCATGTTCAAGAAACAATAAATACATATTGTACGATACTAACCTCTAGCGATACGATTAATATGTATACCTAATAATTGTTGGCAGATGTCGCTTCCTTGCAACGGGAGAAGGTCGTAAAAGCATATTGTATGTAAATACCCGCTTCATCCAACACTCATCTAGGGACGGATTCTTCTCCCCGGAAGTTAGCCGGAGCACGCAGTTATCCTGTATATACCTACCTACCTGTAGACTCATCGGCCGGTGTACGAAGAATAAGATCTTGCAGCCTGAGTACCTGGGTAGGTAGGTACTAACTAGTGCAGGTATTATTACTTGTGCATGTTTTTACAGATAGTCAAATACTTTATTTATTTTTATAATTAGTAATAAGCTGGTTGTGTGACACATATAACTCATCAGCCAGAGGAAAAATAGAGAGTTCACTAGAAATTACGAGTATTTTGTAGAAGATGGGAAGGCGGTATTAACTTGGGAGGTCCATTGAAAATGCGGTATAGCTTTCTGTTCAATGCTTTAATAATTCTAGATATCACGAGACACGCTACATGCAAAATTGAATGTTGAAATGTGTAATGTACCTATTTAAATAAAATATCCAACAAATAAACAAAAAGCTGTCGGGCTCTGCATTTCAGCTCCGAGTCGCCTCGGCTTATAGAGCCGAATTTTCCATTCTCCCGTGATCTGCTCGTATTGCACACCAAGAGAGGATGCAGAGAACTTTTACATTAGTTCCCGAGAAGGAGCGCGGGCCGAGTTCCTTCAAACTCTTGAACGTTTCCTGGATAGGAAAGTCTTATCCCCTCGAGGCGCGGTCCTCGGGTAGAGTCGGCTCATATACCTACCTACCTAATATTATATTATTCAATTCGGCGGAATTAGAAATGAGTTCCAGGCATCTCCGTCTTTATCCTCGTCTCCAGGCATCGCTGTAATTATTATAGTATTATACACATGTTTTAGATTGATTGTTGAAACAATTTATAATTAATTGATTATTTGTTCGATTCTACGTTACCAGATCCTTTGACTACTCGCGGTAAGTATTACCGCGATGAAGGGAAGAAACATTTTTTCGCATATTTAGATAGTAGGTGCTGCCCTAACATGTAGAATATGTCCTTGTTTCTTTCATTTACGGATTTGGTATGCGAACTCCGCCGGTAAATGTAGGTAAAGGTACCTATCGTGAACTTACAGTCTCGGTAGTCTCTGGAGCGTACCGATCTTAGTAGAGATGATTAAATAATTGATGCTATTAAATAATGAATGTTTGTCTCCCAATTGCCACTGCCCCGGTGGCAATACTCTGGATTGCGCGAGCTTTGCACTACTGTGTTAGGTACACATCAGAACTAACAAACCATCACGCTGTCATGCTGTTCTTTCCTGACACACTTTTCTCGATTCCTCTGCATTTGTACATCGTATCATACACGAAGAACGAGAAAAGTATGTCAGGATATAATAGTGTGAAAGACTATTCTGTCCGCCTACCCCTTCGGAGAGACGGGGTGATGGTTAGTTAGTTAGTTACAATAGTTATATGATACAATATATGGTAGTGGACGAGTGCAGCGGTGCGCGGCGCGCGCATTGCGGTACTTGCCTGCTGCAAGTGGCTGGCTATAAGGAAAATCTTCCGATAAATGTCCCTCCTCCTCGGCGGCGCACTTCCTGGAACCTCTTCCCCCTCTCTCACCCCTCTTCCCTCCCTCCACCTACTTCCCATCGCCTCGCCGAATAACTAACCTTATTATTTTATTAATATTTAGTTTACAATTTTACAGAGGACGAGCCTGCATTGAAGTTTGCACCTGCCGATGAAACACTTCCAAGGGAGCGGCTGTGCCAGGCGCCCCTTTGGTGAGATTACTAATTCTCAGGCGCGCTCTGTTTTGATTCCACTTTTGAATTTTACTTTCGTCAGTGTCACATTCTCCTGTTATGATACGAGTATAATCGGATGGACTCAATAGTGCAGATATTGCGTAATATTAGTGATCGGTCATTGTTTACATTATTTACGTAAAAAGAATTAGAGTGTATTAAAATGTTATTTATAATATATTCATTGAGGTTTCTCTCGCGTTTTGCGCCAAAACATTTTCATTTCTCGGAAAAGCCGCGCGGGCTTTCCCACTCCCGCGACGTGGTTGTCGTCCTGGAGGCCGCTCTGCCTTCGGTGAATTAGTTGCCTTCCGAGCAGCTGCTAGTGTAGCTGCGCTCGCCCGCTCACGGCTCCAATAGTATCCAACATCGCTCGCTTTCCCGCCATAACTTGCGACGCTCCACGGAGGTCCGGCAACAGAGAGGGCCGTGAGTCACCCGAGTGTCTGCAGCCGCGAGCCCGACCCGGCCACAGTGGCCGTCCTCCCGCCGCGCCGACCAGGTCTCTCCGATCTCGCTCCAACCCTCGCACAGGCCGGCCTGACGCATGATCACGGATGTGTTCCGCTATAATATCGACAAAAACTCACGCGACTCGCTCGGAAGCGCAATGAATCATAGTTACTTTATTTAGAGGAAGTAGCAGAAAGCGGTCGAGTATAGATACAGTCATCTTAGATGATTGCGCGTGTCACCTCGCGAGGGATGAATCAGACGACGGCGGCTGCGGCTCGGAGATCTCTACAATCTCTAGTGCCGGCAGTCGAACGTTGATCGCGCCGCGCGGAGCTCGTTCCGGACACCGCCTGTCTCAGCCCTCGAGTGGGGCAGCAGCCATGGCAGGATGGAGGAGCAGGAGAGTCCTTGGGAGGGCGAGGAGGACCTGATGTTGCTGGAGGGGGTGTGGGGCGCGGGGGGCGCTCCCGCGCTGCTCCCCGCCCTCACGGGGCCCGACATCTTCGGGGAGCCCTGCAACGCGGAATACAGCGGATACCGGACGTTCTACACGGACGCGGGCAGTGATCCGCTAGTGATAAGTGAGAGTGCAAAAGAACCCTTGGAGTGCAGTCCCTCTGGGCGCACCGAGAGCTCCTTGTCCGTGGCGAGCCCCGGCAGTCCGGCCAGCCCCGGCGCGGGCCCCTCGGGGCCGGTGCTCCCCTGCGGGGAGGACCCCACGGACACGGAGAGCAGCGAGGAGGAGGACGAGGAGGCGACCGACGGGCAGAAGGTGATGGTGCCAGCAGGTGGGACCTCTGCTCATTTACTACTAGGAACTTTTTTATCCCGTGAAAGGCACTTGCGCCAGTTCTTCTGCTAGTAGCCACTCACTTTAAGATTTTTCTTTAATAATTCATTAAAACAAATACTGTGTCCCATTCTATATCTGAAGAGTTCCTGTCCACCCAACTTCTAGAGGCACACACAAGGCAAGCTTCTTTTGAAATAAGCAAAGTATTGATTAGGTATCAACGATACGGATGTTCAAATTTGTGTTGTTATAAAATTAAGAATATACTCCCTCACACGAAACCTGGAATATACAAGTGAGGCTTCACAAGCTAAACATACCCTAACCTAAGTTAACCTCATTTTTACCTAACGCTACAGGCACAAGCGCCTGCGCCTCCTTGTTAATGTCTTCAGATCGGTAAGGTGTTGAATATTGAAATATCGATTTATATTCGAGTAGGTACTTGTACTAATTTCATTCGATTTGAATATCACACAATATTATAAAACTAACTAACTAATTAACCATCACGCCGCCTCCCCGAAGGGGTAGGCAGAAATAATGGACTGACACACTTTTCTTTCCTGACATATTTCTCTCGCTTCCTCAACATTCATACATCGTGTCATGCACGTCATCGTGTCTGACTCCTCACATGGCCGACATTCAATATTTGATTTATTTGATCGTGCCACGTTTTCCTCGGTCTTCCTCTATTTCTGGTTCCATTTACATCGTTAACATATAATTTTTTTATCATTATTTTTTCATTCATTCTTTCCATATGTCCAAACCATCTTAATGATCCTTTCATTATTTTGTTCATAACACCATCATTCGCATCGCATTCACTTCTTATATTTTCATTGGACACCCTGTCATACACAGAGTATCGACACATTCGTCTAAGAGATCTCATTTCCACTGCATTTGTTCTACTTCCATCCTTCTTTTGCCAGTTCCATGCTTCGCTTCCATACATAAGGGTCGGTAGAAGAACGCCATTGTGCACTGCCATTCTAGCTATTTTGGATAGGTTTTTGTTTGCGGTGACAACTTTAAGTGCACCATTCACTTTGTTGCCTGCCCCAACTAAAATATATTCATGTTTTATTATATTTATGAAGAAGATTATATTTATATATCGCAGGGTTTCAATATTACGTATTTTATATTTGGTGATCTCCACCAAATTTTATTTAGTATTAATTTTTATAAACTTGAGACGTTCGTAACACCGTAGATTCCATAATATTTTATGAATCAAAATATGAATTTAAACCTTCATCATTGGGAAAACGATATAAACTAGTTTACATTCTTCTCCCGATGATGAAGGTGTAAAACCTTCGAAATGTATCCTTAAGAGTAATTCCTCTATTAGATAAACATATTTTATCCCACTTGTTTTAAATTTCCGACCGGTTTCGGCAGCTCCCTGCCATCTTCCGGTTTTGAGGTCTTCCTAGAAAATGCAGCGAGCTGCCGAAACCGGTCGAAACTAAAAAACAAGTGAAATAAAACTAAATGCATATTGTAAAGGAAATATTATTTTCATTGTTTGCAATGAATTTCTTCCAAGAAATTTCAATCAACTGTTGTTAATATTTTAATATTTGAAAAAAAAAGTGTTTTAATATATAAAAAATCGTTATTCAGTTTTAGTATCGATCGAACTATAGTATCAGTGTAAACACTCCGAAGAAACTTTCAATCATAATACAATTAATAACTTAAAAACTTTAAGCTGTCCGAAGTTTCTGCGGTTGGCTGCCTTGGTCCTAGGTGGACTCTTTGATCAAGCGACGGAGGGAAGGTTCTAGAGAATATTATACCCGTTGGTTGACCAGAAGAAAATCAAATAATAAATCCCGCGCTTAATACGTGATAATGTTTTTTTCTGTTCTAATGCTTTGATTAATTGTAACTTCATTGCGTTAAAGGAAAGCTAAATTTGTTTTGGTTTTAAAATAAGTGAGTTCTTCTGCATGCAGGTAATGTGATTCCACTCCGCGACAATAATCGGAGCTGGCTATCTTCCGCCACCTTCTGGAATATAACTGTACCTACTTGGTGCTGCAGCCTCCACTAAGGAGGAATACACGATATGAGATAGGACTTTGTATTATAATTCGTATTCTAACTCTGAGTCTTTCTCGAGACGAATTCTGTCCTCACCATATTATCGTTTCTTAAATAATGTTTTTAAAATCCATTAAATATTTGATATTGATGAAAACCTCCCTTTCTAGAAGTTTTATTATATTTTATAGTTATGATATATGTTTTAAACATATCTGCCAAAACACTTCGCCATACAATTAGAAACTCGAGGATGAGGGAGGTATGCGAGGTCGAGGATGTCGTTAGGTGGAGGAGGAAAAGGAGAAGATACTGATATCCAGACGTGAGAAGAATGGATCCATCCAGACTCCCTCTCATTGTGTTGCACGGCCAACCCCAAGGCAGGCGACCCCTGGGCAGACCACCAAAGAGGTGGATCGACAGGTGGGAGTCGACCTCGCAGGAGGTCAATTCCTTGGTGCATGTCACAAAGCCTACAATGCACCTTGCTGCATGTCGAAAAGCCTACACTAAGAAGAAGAAGAAGAAATATTCCAAAAATAGTGGCGAAGATCATACTGCACCATATTATCAATTAATAAAATATTAATTATAAAATTGGGTATTATATATCATATATCAAAGCAAAAAAAAATCGGTTTGGATCATAAAATGTATCCTATATGTAAATATAACTTCCTTAGTTTTACAATAAATATATCTTTATCGTTGATTACATTTTTATTTCTGTTAGCAAAATAAAATTGCCTTTATTGCATACTATAACATCAGTAAGGAATTAATTTTTTGAGTTACTTAAAAGAACCTTATTTTAATGGAAAAACACTTATTTTGATAAAAGCATACCTGATATGTTGAGGTCTTAAGAGTAACCTGCGAATAATTAAATTAATGAAAAAAAACAACTTATAATGTGTATTTAGATTAAATCCACTTTTTTATGGCTTCAATCGGTTTTGCCAGCTCGCTGTCATCTATACTACAAGATGGCAGCGAGCTGCCGAAACCGGTAGAAGCCATAAGATCAACTGAAATGAAACTAAACATGTTCCAGACCCGCGCGAGTGGGGCCCCCTGCACGTGCGGGCGTGGGTGCGCTGGTCGTGCCGGCAGTGGGCCCTGCGGCCGCGGCCGCGTGCGCGCCGCTTCCCGCAGGCCGGCGCGACCTGCTGCGCCTGCGCGGGCCGGCGCTGCTGCACGCCGCGCGCTCCCCGCGCGCCGCGCGCCTGCTGCGCCGCCACCTCGCGCTGCTGCGCCTGCAGGCCTCGGGCCAGCCGCCCTCCAGCAGCGAGGACGAGGGCGAGGGCGAGGGGGAGGGGGAGGAGCAGCCGGACCAGCCCGCCAAGGGTGAGTCTCCGCAATATCCGCGTGCCCACGCAATAAATTAGAATGAGCGGCGCTATTGTGTAATAGTGTAATAAACAACGCTGGCGCCGAGTATAAAAACCTCCGCGGGTTTGTGGCGCCTCTATCTGGCGCCTAAATGATACGCAGATCGCGCGTGATCGGTAGCACCCGATTGTGCGACCCAAGTCCGTGCGGCTTTTCGGAAAACTAACTCTCGAAAGCTACTTTAATTTACGAGTTGCGGTGGTAAATAAGGCACGCAATGACAAAAAATTACTTTTAATTTTACAACGAAAAACATTCATTAGGTTTATGTAGTTAGTATGTTCACAGCGGATGGCCGAACGGATAGTCACATCGAAAGTAGGGTTGGTGCTGGTAACAAAGCGAATGAAGCTTTAAATACGGTTATTGGATACAATAATTTATCAATGAAAGCAAAAATTGCCTTTCACAATAGAGTTCTAGTTCCAACCCTTAGGTATGTATGAAGCGAATCATGGAACTGGCAGAAGATGGATAAGAGTTGAATAAGATAGAGATGGAATTCCTTATACGTATGTGTAGTAAAACAATTTACGACAGAATTTCAAAGCTGATATCAGGAAGAAATGTATAGCGGAAGAAAATACTATTGCGTTTCTTTATACACACAGAACGTATTAATGAAGAAATAATGGTTAAGAAAGTATAGGTAAGTTAACGATGCGAATGGAGTGCGGAGTCGAGGAAGACCGAGGAAAACATGGCATGACCAAATTAATCTAATTTTAAAGGTCGGCCTAGTTAAAAGTCGGGAGAATTTTACTCGCTGTATGAATGTGGGGGAATCTAGAGAGGTGTGTCAGGATAGAGTAGTGTGGTGGTCCATTCTCACTGCCTATCTTTTTGGAGAAACGGCGTGATGGTTCGTTGTTTAAAATAGAATAATTTTAGCCAGCTGCAAGTAATGGTCACTACGGTAATTCAATCCAGTTCGTTATTTTCGACACATTTGTCTTTCTAAAGTACTAACATATAATACATGTGCTGTAAGATTATATAATAATTCTAACCGAACTGTTATTTGGCTCTAGAATGAGAAACTCTCGAATAGGTGAATCACTCGACTCGAGGTTGATCACTGATCACGCATTACTACTGACTGGATCTCAGAGTGATGCGGTAGTGAATCAACAAATGACAATTTCCCCTTATTTTGAAGGTAATGAAATACGAGTATGCGCAGTGGGTTGTGCGAGTTGCTATACTCACAAGAGCAGCACTATGTTAGATGATGTCCTCCTGGCCTGGCCGGCCTGGAATGTCCAATCATTAGAGCGTATTTGTTTGGTCAAGTTCATAGAATTACTTAATTTAAATTTAATTATCTGAAATTTTGTTTAAAACAAAAGCTGTATGCATCAATATTATCCACCGAGGTTATTCACATAGTTTCCATAATAAACGCATGATAAACGTATAGTCTAATAAACAAATGATCTTCCGTGTCCTTGGAATACAATATTATTTCTTGTATGGATCAATGCTTCGATATTATTTTGTGGCTTTAGTTAATCAAGGATTCAAATGACTACATTTTTATGAAATAAAACGCTGTATTGTTTATTAAGGTTGTATATCCTCATCATCGGAAGAACGGTAGAGTTTATTGTGATATTCGTCTTTGCGGAATTACAATTGTTAACGCCTTGAGTTTATTTATAAAAAAATATTCAGATATTAATTGCTCTCGAACAACAGTGAAACCTGCACATTAAGTATTTGATGCTGATGAAATCGGCCGTTTTCGAGAAGTTTAAAAATGTAAATATGAGAGTAACTTGTTTCACATGCTAGGGCATCATAAAATAGCTTTTGATAATACCCTAGCAACCCTGTCACTCCATATAAGATAATAAAGCCTTTAGAAAACAGAAGTTTTCGTCAATGTGACTATCTAGATGTCAGCACGATGTCAGGGGAGTATTCGAGTATTCGCCAGGTAATAGAACGTTAGAATTAGCAAATATTTTAGTCTTACAAACAGCTGTCGGTCGATCGGACTTACACCACTGCTCACTGTTCGGCGCTGATGGTTTTTGAAAGAGCGTGGACTTATTTTGGCATTTGGTTCAAGGACCAATAGCATTCACTAATTATGTATGTGTGGCGCGAAGGCTATATCATGAGAACATTGTATATTACTCCACATTAAGGGTGGAGAGTTATTTGAGATCTAATGTATTATATTATATAATTTATAAAAGATGTATGCATATTAAGGTGCAGACAATGTTTAAAAGCACGATTTTCAGAAGAATTTCTGATAGAACGTAATGATTTATTTTATAATATACGTGTACTTATAGGTACTAAATAAATTGAACTGTGAAGAACGTAACATATATAACCTATCCCAGATATGAACCAAACTCTCTGGATTGGTTCATATTTTAAACTAATTGTCTAATCGTCGCCGTCGTCTCTCCGAAGTAGAGTATTGGAAGTAAGCCGCGAGGTATGTATAAGGCTGGAAGGCCGCGAGGAGAGGATGAATGGAGCGATGAATCTCCTCGCTACACGTCACCAGCCAGGGCCGGATTCAGACTAATACATTTTTCTTAAGCGAAATGCTTCATTTAGGTTTTCATTCTAATTAGCCTTTACTTTTTGCTGTGAATTCTCATTTGAATAAATATTAGGTCCTTACATATGAAATTGGCGTATTGTATGGGAGGAACATAAAGTTGATTTTTTTAAATATAATATATATATTTTATCAAAGTATGTACCATTGCTATCTATGCACTTTTGCCATCTCATAGGTAGTTCATCGATCTCTTTACTAAAAAAAACATTCGGACGGGAATCAATGAAATCTTTGAAGTCGGTTTGGACTGCCCCATCGGAGTTGAACTTTTTCCCTTGCAAGAAGTTATCCAAATTTCGAAAAAAATAGTAATCTGTTAGGGCAAAGTCCGGAGAGTACGGTGGATGTCTTAGACATTCCAATTGAAGCTCTTCTAATTTGGTAGCCGTCTGTTGTGCAGTGTGTGGTCTAGCGTTATCATGAAACAGCAGTGGCCTAGAGCGATTAACCAGCCTCGGTTGTTTAGCAGCTAGCTTTTCCATCATGGTTTGCAGTTGCTGATAATAGACATCTGCCGTAATCGTCTGGCCAGATTTAAGAAAGCTGTAGTGAACGACACCAGCACTAGTCCACCAAACGCTCACAAGTAACTTTTTTGGAGTCAATTTTCGCTTGGGGCATGGTTTGGCTGGTTCGGCAGGGTTCAGCCATTGCAATGAGCGCTTCCGATTATCATACAGGATCCATTTTTCATCACAGGTAATGATTCGATTCAAAATCCCTTCATTATTGTGCCGGTTGAGTAATGCAACACAGCAGTCAACGTGCGTTTGTTGATTTGCTTCACTCAATTCGTGAGGTACCCGCCTTTCAAGCTTTTCACCTTCCCAATTTGCTTCAAGTGGGTTTATCACTAACACCGCAGCCTGCAGCTAACTCGGACGTGGTTTACGATGGATCCGCTTCTACAATAGCCTTGAATTCTTAATTATCAACTTTGGTCTCCGGCCGTCCACGGGGCTTGTTCTGCAGGTCGAAATTTCCAGAACGAAAACATTGGAACCAAAAACGCACTGTGTTTTCTTTTGCGGCACCGTCGCCATACACATCATTAATCCTTCGAGCCGTTTCTGCAGCACTGGTGCCACGGTGGAACTCGTACTCGTAAATAACGCGATATTTCAAGTTTTCCATTTTTTAAACTGAGTGACGCAAAGAAAAAAAACAATTGAGGAAAAAACAAATGAATTATAATTTTCGAAACACAAATACTTGAGTAAATAGCTGTATAAATTTGAATTAGGAATTTCTAACCAAAGAGAAGATATTTTAGATCAAAGTTGCCAGTACGGCAAAACGCCAATTTCATATGTAAGGACCTAATATTACAAAACTTTGTGTTGCCATTATTAAACATTGAGATAATGCAACGTTTTCGTATTTATTGTTTCTTGAACAATTAAGTAATCAATATTAAATAATTAATACGAACGAAAACGTCTGTTTTCTAGAAATTTATTCTATCTCGTATCTTTAGTGTATTGTAAAACAATTCTCTAATGCTTTGGATAATTTAAATAAATAAATGAAAACAAAATTAAAATAAATAAATCTTATGGAAATGAGGTGTTTCGTTTAGCTAAGGCATTTTTAAATGTTAGCTTGGCGAAACATGTCATTCATAAAATATAATAAAACTTATAGAAGGCAGACGTTTTCATTCGTATTCATTTATTTTTTTTGCTATGAAACGTATGTAAATTGGATAACACGCATTTATTTTTTGATTATATACCAAGTACACGTTTTCCACATATCCCAACTGGGGTAAACCATTCCAGGGAGCCATTTTTTAGAACATTGTATGCAATCACAACAGAAAATAATAAAAATACATACTTTTTGTTTGTTTTATATCTTACATTATACAATGTGTATTTTCGACACTTGATTAAACGAAATGTGCGAATATCAGACAAAAAATTATCGATAAAAATGCATTTTTTTATATAAGTTACCTGCTTAAGAAATATGTGCGCTTTATTTTTTTTAATTGAAAAACAAGTTTTTCGTTTTATTTTTTTATTTTTTTTCTCTTCAAGTAAGCGAAAAGAGACCCCATAGTTATTTTGGAGAATTTGTTGATTAAATCATAAAATTTAATAAAAAGTCTACCTTAGTGGCCCAGTTTTAAAGTTACATATCTAAAATTAAAATTTTTTTTTTTACGTTTTTAGTTTTAAAAAAAATATGTTTCTGTTCGATATTGTTAGTTTTATTTATTTTCTTAGCTAGGTAGACTTTCTAGTTTTAAATGAGAATACTTTTTTTAAGAAAATACGCAAATTACTTGAAGAGAAAAAAAACCCACATGAGTTTTTTTAATTAAAAATAAAAAATATATCGCCCCTATTTCTTAAGTAGGTAACTTTTCCAAAGAAAAAAAATCGCATTTTTATCGATATTTTTTTGTCTAATATTCGCACATTTCGTTTGATGAAGTGTCGAAAATGCACATTATAACATTTATACTTCTTCATCAACCATGTACTATGGTATATTAAAAATGGAGAGTTGAAACGTAACCCACGACGCTAGATTTTATTTGCAACTATCCTTGTAACGTAACAACCGCAGTTAAAGTTCATAAATGTAGTTACTTTGAGAGAAATAATAACTATCATAGCCATGTCATATACACATATAAAAACGTCTCCACAAATAAACACGTGGCTTGTCGTACGGTTGTCTCAGATGTTCGAAACATGTCCACTTCTTGTAATTAACATGGAGTAATGATGATGAATCTACAAACTGTAATCGCGCCCGCGGCGGCTCTGCTCAACTGATCATTATTTCACAACTTCCTCCGAATTGATGAATGGACGAGAGGCAGTGACGAGGCGCCATTAGCCATTTTCCCGCCGAAACTAGGTGACGCTACGCGCCTGCGCCTGACGCACGCTTTTCTTAGAAAAGCTATCGTCATTCAAAACGAGTTATAGCGCTCAGTGCAACGGGAATACACATTATACAATACACTTCAAAACCATGGAAATAAATACTTCCATCATTTTTACTCACTGCATCTATTACTGGTTTAGGTACAATACATGTAAACAAAATTAGCTCACGAGTCAATAAGTTGCAAAAGTTTATCAGTTACAACGAAATGTACATAATAAACAAACTCACTTTTTACACATTTCGTTTTCTCCCAAAACAAGTACGTAATTTTGATTAGAACCGTAAGTCAGAATGTACCTTGTTTTTGTGTTGTCTATTTATTTCATTACGGGTAGACTTTTCCTTTTGACTCGGAAACGAGTTTTAACAAGTTATCCCGAACAAAATAGCCTCCGCCCGCACGCACTTGAGTCACAAGGTCATTAGAAAGTAAAAAAGAATCGCGTTTCGTTCTATTAAAATTTGCGCCACGGAAGTGAACAGTTCGATACTTTTATTAAGTGGCATTCTTTTTTGTACGACGCGACGCTTCTACAGAGTAGAATAACAATATCGCGACCGCAGAATTCTCGGAAATTTAATTGAAAGGTCAGCCTCGTTTGTATACTAGTCGTGTGAGGTAGATATAGTATGCCAATTATAATATTCTGTGGACGAAATGAGCATTTTTAGCGGGGGATTCAAATCTAGAACCGTGCTCTAAGATAAGTCTTTATTAGACTAGTCTTCGGGTTAATAAAAATCATTTCCTTATATGGTCTGGTTAGTACAGACTGTAATCTTGTGGTGATTAGGCCTAGCTTTACTAAGAAAACGACATTTGATACTAGGAAATCCTGGTAAAAATACTCATTCGCAATAATAGCTGACGCGAGCAGAGGATGGAAGCTGCTGCGATGAGAATGACGCTGCGATGACGGGCGCGCCATGACGATAGCGGTGATGACGAGCGACATTACGCGGCGAGCAATGGTTGCAACCTTACCTGCAATATTGGGACTGTGTATTGTTTCTCCAACAACCATGAAAACGTAGGTTTTCTAATAGTTTTATTATGTTTTATGAGAGTGACATGTCTTATATAGGATCAACTACAACTGATGATGTCACGTCTCATATAAAAAAAGAAAGTTGCGATAAATGTTATTTAATCGCTATTAAATTATCACGATTATAAATAAGAAATGTTCAAATAACATAATAATAAACACCCCAACTCAAAACGAAGCAAAGTGATTTTGCATTAACTTAATGCGTTAACACTGGTGGAATTCCATAATTTTTCAACGATTTAACGAATACATTTTGTTTTCTTTCGAGTATATTTTTCTCGATGCGGGCACAAAAAACATTTTAGATTCATCATCGGGAAAACCGTATAAATAATTTTTTCTTTTCCTTTTTTAATACCATATAATTTTATAATATTTTCAAAACATGTCGAGAAAAATAAAGTCTAACGTGGAATCATTTTTGTGTAAATTTAATTAATAAATAATATAATATAATATATAAACCTTTTCAATTATCGGGGATTTCAATGGTGATTAATCTTGAGATTGACACCATTCCGCAGGCCACCTAAATTAATTAAGTGTTCTGTATCTAAACACAAATTGAACGAGAAACGGATATATATTTTTTAGTCGTATCAATGAAAAAAAAATCTAAAATAGGTCAACTGACCACCGTTACCCGTGTGACCTAAGGAGGGTTAAATTAAAATTTTAGAAGCTTTCCCATATCGCTATACGAGTAATATGGTGTGAGCTATAAATCAATTTTTAATTAAATCTCCGTAAATTATTCAGTTCCCGGTTATAAAAATATGATTAAAGTAATAAACTCTGGAGGGGTGCGGGTGGGGTGGTGGTTGCGGAAGTGGGGGTGGGGGTCGGGGGGATAAACGCTACCTACCATTATAGAATTATGATGAATGGACACTAGATCGGTTAATTATGCTGCTGCTGCCGGGGAGTCCGCGGCCCTTCCTCTTCACTCTTCTAACTCTGTATTCCGCCCTTCGCGCTCCTGATTCCACCCCTGATTCACATGCCTCCGCCCGTCGCCTCTCTCTTTAGTACCTGAGCAGGCAGGTGTTTCGGAGACCAGACCTTGAGCTTGTTAGATAACTAAATTGGCAGTATCTCCACCGTTTGTACTGAATTCATTAACATTTTGTACCATTTTTTGTTTCATTAAATTGAATTACATTCAGTTCAATTGTCCTTGCTCAAATAATTTGTTTGGGTGCTGATTACAGTGGCATAACGCTAGCTTCCCATTGAGAGGATACAGGCTGGGACGATCGAAGTCTCCGTTAAAAAATTAAGACTTTTTCCATCTAACACTGAAAATTATATTCAACCCTATAATTATTAATACAAACCGTAACAGTGTTTTTTTAATAATAAATAAATGATATCGAAAAAATAACAGCAAAAGAAAACACAAAAAAATTAGATTTTTTAATATCAAAAGCAAATTGTTTTAACAATTAACCGGAACTACCGACAAACCTGTTGACGAATTTCGGTTATATTAATACATTATAATATCTCAAGAGAAGATTATCAGCAATAAACCAGCTGAAATGATTCAGACTGATCGGCATGTCTGTTTGATTGTCTTCTTGGAAGCAGCTTCACGGAGCATCGGATTAACATAAGCTATACGTTTCTAGGTATAACTCAGTTGTTTCTAACGAATCACCCACGCACTAGTGATGATTTATATCTAATACAATTCATTTCTAATAAACTTTGTCGGAAGGAATGAAGGGTATTGCTGTGGAGAAAAGGATTTTATTCTACACAGTCATCTCTGCACGACTAGAAGAAGAGGAAGAGTTTAATGTTATTTAATATCAATAAAAACGTCTGTTTCCTAAAAGTTTTATTGCAGTTTATGGGAACGACATTCTAAGGCATTATCAAATGTGTTAGAAAGGCGAACATGACATTCGTATAAACTGTAATAAAATTTGTATAAAACAGACGTTTTCATTCGTATTGATTATTTAATATGGAGTTTTACTAATGTATTGTTTCTTGAGCAATGATTTGTCCAAGAAACAACAAATTAGTTGAATGTTAACTCTCCAGCAAAATCTCAGCAGTGATCCGGTAAGGCGCCTCGCGGAATATGTCCGGGATCTGGCGAGCTGTTTTCCAGCGATTGAATATTATTCTTGTAATTACCTATTTTTTACGTTTATAAAAATAATGTACATTTCCTGGAAACTTATTTTTAGCTCGGTTATTATTATATATTCCACTATGAGCAATTACGAAAAATGCACAGAAGATCAGAATGCGATATGCAGATTCTTATAAGAGCTTCACGAATGAAGGATGTCTGAATGTTAATTTTGTACGATATTGTGTACCGCACGGTTATAATATTAAATCAATCTCCTAATAAATGGCAAGATATTGTTAATAAATCCATCAGCCGAGCCGCACTGTTAGCTGCAGAAGTCAGATTCTCTTTGGATCTGTGTTCTATATGGAGCATAGATTACTTCGCTCTTCTTACGCAGAGTATTTTCTCGCCTCGAAGAATTCCTCATTTCTTAGTTCCTCCTTTCGCCGACGCGTGTGTATAGTGGCAGTGCGCATATCAGGGTCATTTAGGTCTTCCAAAACAGATCATTTTGGATTTTAACTAATGATGCATCGGAAGTGCCATAGCGGAAGGAGAAACGGAAACAGATGTAAAAGTAAATTTTAGCGGAAACAGAAACGGAAACAGATGCGGAAGCGAAAGTGTAAATACCTACTGTGAATAAAAATAGTAAAATAATACAAGTACAATTTTGAATGAAATTAATATTAAAAATGAAGTAGTGGTAAGTTATATTTTATGAAAAGTAGTTTGGCCGCTTTTACACCTATATAACAATCTGTGTTCCACTGATCTTCATATATAAGACCAGCTCCGCTAAATAATTGCTTACGTTCCGTTCAAATTTCTGTTATAAAAATTGCGGAAACAGAAAGAGAAACTTCCGCAGTTGCAGAAGCAGAAACAGAAGTCTATTGCATCACTAGTTTTAACCAGCACTCACATATTTTATTCCGTTCAATCAATCTCTCCGACTTGCTCTCTGCAGTAGAGTTTAGAAAAATATTCTTCGATTTGAATCTCGAGACCGGACGTTTGTGGTTGAAGAGCGGCGCCTGATGTCACTATTTTGTTTTAGGGATGAGTTTTACAATAAGACATCCCGTGATAAGATGACGTTCATTGAGCGATTGAATCGGCTCCAGACTGCAGAGGAGCACCGCGCGAGTCCCGATGTTCGGAGGACCCGCCCGCGATGAGCAGGTAAGCTTCCTTATCAGGCTGTTTTGCTATAGTGTGGGGTCCAGCGTTTCTCATAGGTATTTAGTGTCAATTACTGATAGATTTTATGAGTACCGAGCGTTTTGTGAACTAAGTGCATTAATTTCGTCTCAATATCAAAAAAGTTCAATTTTTACGTATGTGTTAATGAATGAAGCGTTCGTTATCCGCCTTATACCGTAAATAATACTATTTCTTGATACCAACTTGTTTGAATACTCGCAATGCTATTTTTGGCGTGAGTATTTTGTTTATTCAGCGTTAATCTGAGAGGCTGTGATTCGTATACTCGATATAATTATGAATGTATATTTTTTTTAAATGTACTCGTATACATCCTGTGTTCGGTCTGACCCATTGCCCGAGTGGTGTGTAATGAAATGTAGTAAAAAATTAACTTGTTTTGGAATTAACAAGAACAGCGACTGTGCGTAATAGTCAGCAAAGGTAATGACTAATTGTAAGTCATAGCGGAGGCCATTATTATACGAAGAATCGCGATTAGCTTTCAAACAGGCGGTGGTGCGAGAAGCTAGAGTTGAAAATAAATGCCGATTAAAAATAATAAATTAAGAGTGCCCCCTGAAGCGTCCTCTGGGATATTAAATAAATATTTACATACGCTGTCGTAGGGATCGTCGATGTTATGAGCCACTCACAATCAAGGCAGATCGTTGCATCGCTGATTTATTGGCGGTTGAGTTACTTTTGTGTTATAAAAAAATAAATATAGTGACAGTATATAAAAACACAATTATTTGATTTTGAAAACTGAATCACTTGGCTGTTAAATATAATATAATTTGAAATATTCTCGCAGGGATCTGGAGAGACCGGTGGCCGTAAAATAATACTCGGCGTGACGTGATGATGAGCAAGTGACGAGATTGTGAGTTGGTCGTTATATAATTATGCACAACCGGCGACTTAGAATTACATAACCTCCTCATTTTAATTTTAGTGTTAATAATTACTCGAGTACAGAAAATGACCGCCATTTTTGAGACATTTTCATCCGTGCTTTTAACGACTGCGATTATCTCTATAAAATCAAACTTCCGCCGGAACACGAAGAGATCAGCGGCATTCCAAAGAGGTGAGTGGTCCAGCAGCCGGCACCTACTCATTGACTATGCGTCAAAGGCATTCTGTAATTTTTGTTATAAAATATAAACTGATCTAGAGTTGTGCTGAGAGCAAGTGCCGCGTAGTGCCCTGCTCATACCCCCACATACGACGTATTAACATATAATATGTACGCAGTTCGCAAACAAAATATAATTTCCACAGCTTTAGCTTCCCTTGTGTTTTTCACGGTGCGTCATGAATGCTCAACGGAGTGTTTTCTTGGCTGTACTCCAACAAAGTTTTTTTTCAATCCGGTTAAATCAATGTCTTTTGATTGTCTATTTTCAAACAAAATTGACCCTTAATATAATAAACATCTTTACTAGTACAGCGTGTTAAAACAGTGAGTAACTCGGTATGTTTTCAGTACACATATATAATATGAGGAATAGTACCTACTCGTATATAATAGAAACAGTTTACTAAATTACGTAAGTAGTTCTATTTGACGAAAAATAATCTCCAAAAAATATTAATATTTCGTTATTGATATGTTAAATACATCGACGACATAATTAAATTTTAAGAGTATTCAATTGTGACGCTGTATTGGAGTTGTCACAATAATAAGGGAGATAATGTCTCTACGTTGATTGCATGGAAAGAAATCAAGTGTAACGGTTCAGACCTGCCAATCGTTGAATTTATAGTAAAAAATAATCAAATGAATTAATTTACTTCTTCTTATAACATTTGATTATATATCCAAAGATTTCATGAAAAATGACTCATGTATTTATTTAAACAATTTTTAATGCCAATATTTATCATGTTTTTGGTGTCAAGAAGTTCAAAGATTGTTGTTATACTCGTACTATGTCTCCATCGCTGGGCAGCGGTCCAGTGATCACGGACGGCGCATCTTCTCTCCCTCGCCCCCGGATGGGTGGGTCATGTCCACTTCCACATTCCAATCTATGTATAAACTGATAGTAGGTTGAATAGCGCACGAGATACCGAATTCTCCGCATATTATAAAACCTGATCGTGCCACATTTTTTTCTAAGTTAATTAAATTTCGTAATCACCGAGCGGCTACACACTTGTATAGACGAAAGTAACAATCATAACAAAAATAAGCATAGATTTTATTAATGAAGTTTAGTGGTAAAAATAAAATATTCACCGTCATTCTGAAAGTAATATACGAGTATACATATACTCGTATAACGTTTTCTGTATATATTTTTTATTGTTTCTTGAACGATGATGTGAATCTCCTCATTAAATAATTAATAGAGACGAATGAAAACGATTTTTTTTTAGTTTTTTTATTTTATTTTATGAGAATGACATTTTTCACCTTGCTAAAAAATTAAATTAAAATCATAATCACATTGGATAATGCCTGAGCAAGGCGAAATATGTTATTTCATAATGTAAATAAAACTAGAAAACAGACGTTTTCATTCGTGTGAATTATTTTCTATAATATTTTATGAGAAACGTGAAATGCAATTGAACTTCAAGGAATTCAAAAATTTCCAGGACTTGCTCGCAAATAACACTTGTGGTACTAAAGTGGTACTAAAATCACCCCCGCCCCACTAAACCAATAAAAAAACGAAAAAATCTTCTCTTTAAGGAGATAATTAATGGTTTAACATTTTTATACAATGTATGTTTGATCCGTTTACTGTTTAGTATTGGGTTATTTTTGTGACAATAAATTGAACGGCTGCCACAATGGGAAGAATACTTTGCTAATACAATAAATACAAATGCAGAGCCAGAGAGGGAGGGGATAGGGGTTAGGAGAACACGAGGACCGCTATTATTGAGGCTCGGGGATTGATGATCCTCGCTCTCACGCGTCACCCCACCCAGGGGCGGCCGCTGGCGCTGCTTGAGCTGACCGTGACTAAAACATTATATTTCTTAAATATGAAAAAAAAACACATCTATATTCGAACACGCTGCATGTCAGATGAACTAATCAGGAATTTTTCTCGAACGTTTCACGCAATAAAATGTGTACACTGTCCGACTATTGAGTTTTTATGATATTCTTGGAATTCTAGCACCTTGGGTAACTTCACTACTTAATTTTTTTATTAGTGTATAGTTAGAATAATGAAATCAGTATCAAATTAGTAATTTTTGTCAGTGTCCATCAATCAGATAGTTTTCAGAACGAAAAATATTTTTTAATATTTAAATATATTTTGAGAACATTTTATCTTTACCACTTTTTTTTGCTCTTTACACAAATATGTTTCGTACCCCAGATGCCCTTCCTCGGTGTATAATTTTTTAAAAGTAAAATTAAACAAAATCGTTATATATGTAGATAATAAATGAAAAGGGAGGGTAGAGTTAAATCCAGATCTATGCTTAATAATAGTTATGTGATTAAAATTGTAGAACAACGTGAAGAATCTGTTATTGGACTTTTATTTGGTTGTTTATTGTATTACGTACCCAATCTGTTTAGAATCAATTTATTTATATATGAATATTATTAAAACATTTTAAGTAATTGTTTTAAACCGATCTAATGTTTAGAATAAGTGGTGTTATTTAGAGTACCACGTTTCTGAACCTCCGGCCCTCGCAAGGGCCGCCTCTGGGTGCGCGCCTCATGTTTTATTCCTCCGACCTGCAGCCTCCCGTGTACTTCCATACCACCCTCCCTCCACCTTTCTATTGCATACCTCCCACTATTCGCTCGTCTTCTTCTCTCCCGCTGAGAAGATCCCGAAGCAGTTTAGTTGGAGCGAAGACGCGTTTCTAAATATACACTCGTAGCGAAATCGCACTAGGTACGAGTATATCTTAAAATACTGTAAGGTTTCTACACGTAGTATTGTAGGTTTCAACTTCTTTCAACTAGTATTTTAACATATATAAAATAGGTATTTAGGAAATAAAATCATAGTCAGGAAAAGCAATAAATGAAAAAGTTCACTTCGGTTGGTGGAGGCTGGTCGGTACATCGAGGAGAACCGATCACTGGAGGTGTGCAGTCATTGTACGAGGGTCGCGGATTGTTTGTAAATGCAGAAGCTTCACTTGATGGTCGCATCTTTAACTTATTCCGAATTGCAATTATTATTAATTTCCCCGTACTTCTAGTTACTCTCGCCCAGTCTCGGCAGCACAAAGAATTTTGTCATTTTACTCGTTAAATCCAACCCTAGTGAATTCTTCTCATTCATTAAAAAATCCGATATTTTTCCCAAAATACAATACAAAAACGGGCCCTCGTCCTTGCGGGGGGTCAGGACCTAAAGCCCTTTGACTCGGAATTGGCTCATTACACCATCACTCACTTCACCGAGGGTGGATATACCTCTCCGCCCTCCTGGTTCCAGGACATTTACATAATAATATCAACGTATCGCATTGTCTCCGTACTTTAGAGATTTCTGAGACTCTACACACAGCGAGTCGTTTTTTTATAGTATTCGCAATTTTCTTAAATCATAATTACACGTGAAATTAAATCATCTAATAACAAATGTAATATATTCCCTCCCTACAATCAGTGGGTTCATTTGTATTCGACATCGCAGCGTATCATTATCAGACAGGCCATCGCGACAAAAAAGTAAATGTGAAAGATATCGAAATATAGGTACTTCGTTATGATAAAACATATTTTTATTTTTAAATAAACATATTTCAGACAATTGCGCTCTATCAACAGTGATTTAATTTCAATAAATAATAATATGCAATATTTATTATGTACTAAATAAAAATGATGAAGTTAAGTCTGGAGGTAGGGGTAATTTAAAGACAATTTATTTAAAACAATGATAATTATATTCGATTAGACCGATTGTCGATATCGCCATTATCGCCAAAATCATATTTCGATAATGATCATCTCCACCTCCAGACTTCATTTTACTCCGTTTATTTAGAGCATAAGAAAATAACTTAAGCCGATTTTCATGTCTTTTTTGGAGGACGTTTTTTTGTAGGAAAATAAAAATGAATCGTTTTGCATATTTAGGATTTTTTTATTTACATATTAAAGATCCAAAAATTTTTTTTTCGAAAAAATTTAATAGTTTATTATTACTATTTTTATTGATCGAAGTTTTCACCTCGAAAAAAAGCGCGTGGGTGGCCCCGGTGATTTTGGCTCTTAATGTTATCTGAAATCAAAAATTCTCGAAATTTTTTAATCTAAAGACATGTCATTCTGGTCGGAACTACTGAAGTTAAATTTCATGGATAAATAAGAAAATGGCGGACTTTAAAAAAAAAGTCATTTTATTTTAGCAAAGAAAGGGCTGTAAAACAAAAAGTTAGGGGTGAAAAAATTTCTCGGTAGTTCCGACGAGAGTGACATGTCTTTAGATTAAGAATTTTCAAGAATTTTTGATTTTAGATAACATCAAGAGCCAAAATCACCGGGGCCACCTACGCGCTTTTTTTCGAGGTGCCAACTTCGATCAATAAAAATAATAAACTATTATATTAAAAAAAATATATATATATTATATCTTTAATATGTAAATAAAAATATCCTATATCTCCAAAACGATTGATTTTTATTTTCCTACAAAAAAACGCCCTCCAAAAAAGATATGAAAATCGGCTTAAGTTACTAGACTTCAATTAATGTTTGTTAATAACACAATTGGAAATGTGTAAATTTAGAGTTCACTCCGTCCGGGGCCACATTCCTCGCTTCAATGGAAACCGCAACTTGTGATACATGACACAATACAGCATTTCGGTTAGAACGTTTTCTCAGAATTGTCTCTCTAGTTAGGGAGGGCCGGAGTACAGAGGGACGGGTGGCTTGATGACCGCAGGATTCGGTGATTAGCCGTTAATAAAGTCTCCTCACTCGACCGATTCGTTAAAAATACATTTAGGTTAGACTCGCATCGGGCAGGGCTGCCCAAACTACTACTACCCGAAGTTAGGAATTATTATTTGAATAAAATTACTTTATTAACTGTTAAAACATAAAACGCTGCTTATTGATATAAAACGCTGTTTCGTCAACTGATGTTGACATCATCAGATGTTACGTGATGTTTCGAACCTTTATATGTATTTGCTCCAATGTCAATTTTAATGATTCCTTTGATAGTATTTTGAAGTTCTTGCTTGGGTTGATTTGGGTATCTAATTACAGTTAATTTAAATAACGGTTAGTTACTATTTATAGGGCAAAAAACTCAATGAGTATGATTCGTCTTCTTCTTTCGGTGCCGTGTCCCCCCAACGATGGCGATCACCGCAGCAAAGGAATCTATGTCCTGCGCCACTTGGAACATGATCTGAAGTCTTGTAATTCCTGTCCACTTTTTAATGTTCCGCAGCCGGGACAGCTGCCTTCTACCAACTCCTCGTCGTCCCTGCACTTTACCCATGAATATCAGTCGAAGGAGTGGTATTTTTCTCCCCTTAGCACATGACCCAAATATGAGACCTTTCTAATCAGTATGATTAGTAAAAAAAATGTGATACCATAAACAATGGACTTAAATAACTTTATTTGACACAATTTCATTAAAACTTTTACTTAAAATTGTCCGATCAAGAATGATTATTAATGCGATTGGCTTTGATTTAAAAAAAATGAACGCTTATTTAAATGTGACCGAAGAAAAGAATATGAAATAAATCATTAAAAAAACTTGATTCAATATGCCTAAAATGCCATATATTCATTTACATATAAAACAAAAAAATAGTAAATAAAATGTCAGTGTCAGTGGAGGCCCTAGCCTAGTATCCGCCGCTTCACGTATAACATAGAGTCTATACTCTAGAGCTAGAGCTAGAGCTAGAGGCCCGGGTGACCTCTGAGTGGTGATAATTCATTACGACGGCTCTAACCGCGAGTCTCCTTCCGAGAAGCAGGGGGCGGGCCATGGGTGGGCGTGGTCCCTTCACCCCCCCCACTACACCGGTAGTCCCTCCCAGCGCAAGAAAAGCGAAGAAAACTTACCTACAGCAGGCGAGCGGAAATATTTTCTTTGAATTTAATTAATATGCATATGTATTTTGCGGTTATATAGTCACCTTTACGTTTAATATAAATACATTTATTATAGAAATTTATTATCTATTATAGTATGCCACCCCCACCTTAGCGTTCCTGCATAGCGTGACGACACTCTCGACAATAAGTTTTTTTAAATAAAAATAATTGAAAACTCGTGTATACTTTGTATTTACACCATTTAATCTGTTTTTTCGAAACAACTGGTTTCGCTATAGCAGGAGCTTTATCGGGGTTGCGAAGGAACCCAAACAAAAACAAATTACACGATTGTTTACAATTATTTATATTAATGCAACACCACTAAGTATGTAAATTAGGTGATTTAAACGAAAGCTTAGTCATTTAATAAATTCTTCGGGTAATTTTGGCCATAATATATCTTGCAGTTTTCACAGATCTTTCTAACATTTTTTTATGTATACAACAGGTCGCTTGAACATAATTATTGCATACATTTTGTTTTTAGCTATTATATTGATTCTCATGACATGATGGTAGCTAAATTATCGCCATTTTATGGTGACGTGCATTCTACACCAGATTTAATACAGTGTGACAATCACACTTCCATCGCCGGGAATCGAACCCAAGACCTTCGGTATGGTAGTCAGAGTTGTAACCACTCTGCCACGAAGGGCGTAACGGCTTAGTTGCTGGGTGTCTTTCCGCTTTTTATTATTCAAATTAGATCTAGGCTTTGAAAGGAATTATAGGATCCAGGATGGTTTTATTTACTCCAAAAACTTTTTTTTGTGTGCTTAGGTCCTAGGAAAATGAAATCCGCAATAAAGGACACCTCGTGGTGAACACAAGGTGTTTTTATTTTACCGCTTTAATGATTTCATGTAGCCATCTGCTCTTGGTCTCCATCCATCCCCATTCCTCAAAAAATAATTACAAACCTTATAGAACTTTCGCCATGTTTAACTGTTGCAGCTAAACACTGGTGTTGCAGCTAAATATGTACAATACCTGTATATTGTTTCACGGGGCGTCTGCGATCAAATTGATACGAACGAATTTGTTTTTCCACTGTACCATGGTCCAAGCTTTTTGCGATTGGGGAAAATTTATTTGTATCCGACAATTATTCTGTAGAAGAAATGGTTTTTGTTTGGCTACATACAATCATATATTATTTTTCAGTATGACTCTTTGAACCGTTAATGGAGTCATCAAAACTCACTAAAATCCTGGCTCAAGTCATGGGTTGACTTTTTCCTTGCTTTTGAAGATGAGACCACTAAACTGTGCTGATTTGTAATTTTTTAGATTTTTAACTTTTCAGGAGATCCTAAATTTCATCGGTTTCTATGAATTTTTTGATCACGCGATGGATTCCACCAGTTGCTTTCCCAGTCAGTTGTTGGATTTTTCGAAGTCACAGAGAAATCACAGAATGTCTTTCATGGTGGTGAATGATAATTTTTTATTGATCAATCACACTAATTTTACCAATTTTTATCAAATGTATTAAGAAAACTCACAGGTCAACGGCACGACAGAGATAAACGATTGTATTTATAATAATATATATTTTTAAATATGCACAATGAGAATAAAAAAAAGTTAATAAATAGTAGTCTTTACAAGTGGCGATGAGGTTCGCAACCCATCACACCGCGTCTCCTGCGGGGGCGAAAAGAGAAGGATGGAGTGCCGCATCGGTTAAAGTGTGGCAGTCTATTCTTTCTGCCTACCCCTTCGGAGAGACGGCGTGATGGTTAGTAAGTAAGTAAGTCTTTACAAGATGTATGTACTTAAAACAATACAAAATAAGAGAAGCACGTTATGCAACAACTTAATCATCGTTGACTCTCTTAATTGTTTTCCGAGACACGAACACTGTAGAAACGTAAAATAAACTTCTTATTCACTCTTCTAACGAATGATCAGCTTTGACGGAAAATGTCGCTTTAATAAATATGACTTGGCGCATATTTTGTGAATAAAAAACGTCTCTAAATTATAAATTTGTACTAATTGAACGATGAAGTATGGTAATGCTGATCCACGCAAGAATTTTGTGACTGATTGGTGTACCTGTAACTTAATTTTTAATCAATCGAACTTCCAAGAGTTAATTTTAAAGCTCGACTCCGCGGGTGTCTCGTGATTGTCTCTCTCAGATTAGATTACCCGCTCCTATAAGGGTGAAAGGGGGAAGAAGCCCTAATGAGGACAATTTGCCTCCGAGGAGGGGCGCGAGCCGCGGGTGTCCAGATTGTGTTAGTGACGAACTAGCTCAAGCTCCCTGCTTTATTAGCTCCTCGTTATTTGACTTTCTTCTGTATTATGAAATAATGTACCTATACGAGTATATTGGTGTTACTCACAGTCCGCGTGCATCCGAGTAAGGTGCTATGTAGATTGCTAATAACCAGGCGCTATGGTCGCGTGACAAAATAATATATGTTACATGATTAAAATGTAAGGAGGAGCTGATATGCCAGGATTAGAACAATACGGAAAGAGGTAAAAAGTAATTGCAATGTTTTATTTCTAATTCATATAAATGTAAATCTGAACACCTCCCAAGAATTCTTAAGGGGGTATTTAGTCTAGACGCCCGAATATAAGTTTTTTTTTCAGGCTCTATAAAAAAAAACTAATGAACATTTTTAGTATGCATTTTTTCATAAATTATTTGTTATTTTTCCAGCAATATAAAAAAGAACAATTATGTAAAAAAAAAAAACAATAATCCAAAAGGGTGCAGGCCGGCAAAGTAGGGGCTCACAAAAAAATAGTACGTTCTGGTTGACATTATTCCAGTCATTCCAGTGATCTGAGAAAAAAATTCTTAAAGAAGAAGGATGTCGTTATCATATGACGTAAAGACATTTTGAAAAAAAAAATCGCAAAATGGCGGCGATAAAAAAAATAAATTTAAACATGTGATACTCAGATGTTTGCAAAATTTAAAGTAAATCAGTAAATTAGAACTTGAGATTTCATGTCAACCGTATCGAAAAAAGTCAATTTTGGAAAAACGCGTTTAATGTTTGGAATCGAGTTTCGCACGATCTAAGACGTTTAATGGCGTGTTATACTTACACTTTCTCAACCAGCGATTTTAGCCTCATACAATTTTCGACCTTCCACGAAGTCGATTTCTAATGATTTATTGGTTACAAAATAGTTCTCATAATGTGGGCTTTTCCCAGGTAATCAGAGTTTGCCTGCCGTCTATCGTTCATTCGTCCGGCCAGATCCATTTAGTCGTTGCGTAACAAAAATAGCTGTAGCCTCGAAAATATTCAGAATTTCTAAAAATCTTCTTAGGATCATATTTTTAAGGTCTTAACATAAAAATTATAAAATTAAAGAAAAATAGGTTCATTCAATTTTCTAAACTAACATCTACGAGTATGTTCTATATTCTAATTCTGTATATATTTTAATACCCTCTTGAGGAAGATCAAAAGTAACCAGCATGAACATTCTTATGAAAGATAAACTGCGGCTCTCCTTTAGAAGAAATACAAAATCCTAAAATCTCTTTACATACAAGGCATGTTTCTTGAATTTAATTTTTCGGAAGGAGTCAGATATTAAAAATATATTATAAATTTATTATAAAATAAAATTGAGTAACTATATAACGAGATAATAACTTTTTAACATGTGATTATTATATTAAATTTTTTATTTGAATATATACTATTTAAGATTTGAATATATACTATATTTTGAATATATACTAATATAAATAAAGAAAAATATCATGATTTCCTTGAAATAGAATGAAACAACTTTTCCCATCCTCAGATAAACCTAAACATTTCATTACTTTAACAGACTCTCTGGAACCGAATGATACAAATTTTGTATTATTTAGTTTCATGCAGTCTGTTTTATAATTTTTTTAAAATTTAGTTTAATTAAATTTAGGTATGTCTACTTCCAAATCAATTGGTTTATGAAGTTACAAAATCTTCACGTTAAATAAATATATGTGGAGTTGTGAAAATTTCTATACTATCAAACTGCTCATTCAATTTAAAATTATAATATTATGTAGACGCTGAATTTATGAAAATATTATTTGAGTGATCATTTTGAAGAAGAAACGAAACCGGTTGGCACTATAAATGATCGCACTTTATAAATATGAAACTAAGGTAGTACCTATAATATTCCCTCTTGATTCTGTAGCCGTTTTTACATTTAAGTTAAGGGCTGCGTGCTTGTTTCTTGACTAGAAGATTTGAGGTCGCGAGCAATGGACAATTTCGATGTTGGGTGGACTTGATGCTTATTTTTTGCAAACAAATCATTTCTTTTTGGTTAACTTCTCTAATGTAATTAAAATAAAACTGTGTTGAATTGCATGTATTATTGTTTAAAGGAGGTGTTCTATTGTAAGTAAGAGTGTCTTCATTCACGATAGATCGATACATAATGTTAACTCCAAACTCTCTTGATTTCCTGATAGATTCCCTGTTCTATAGGCCTTCAGATCATGAGATAGTAGAGGGGAAGGGCCGCCACAAGCCAGACTGAGCCCGTAAGCTCCGCGAACCAATAAAATGGTAATTCCTCCTCCAGGGATCAGGCGTGATTTAATTGACTGCATATTAAAGGCCTCCCCTCGGCCGCGACACACGACTTATTGCTTCACTGCAGACAGCAGCGCGCCCTATTTATCTTGCGCGGGTCATTTATTTTGGCGGATTATGGCTGTTTGTGTTGTGTTAGATAAGCATCTTTCTCACACTGAACTTGTGAATATTGTCGGTAATAGAATACAATTCAAATGTAATTAATACTGATGCCAAAAAATAAAAATTCATTTAAAATAATATAATACATAGGTACATTATATATTTAGTTTAATATCACTTACGTTTATAACTCCGACCGGTTTAGGCAGCTCGCTGCCTTCTTCTGGTCTCATCATTTGGTTAAATTGTTTTATTTTCATTATTTATAATGAATTTCTAAAACAACATTTCGAACTTTCAACTTTCTTCAAGAACTTTCATATTCGTGCATGGGAAGAGTCTAGAAAAATGATTCCCAAAGTGAACTATTTTGACTCTATTTTTTCTCTTTCGTTTCATCTTACTGGCTGTCCATGTCAGCGAGATAATAGTTTGGGGCACACTAGATTTAATGGGGTACACGTTAGTTGACCCATGTATATCAAATCATCATCAACATTCAGGATTTCATGAAGATCTGCTTAGTAAGCATTGATGGTTCTCTTTTAATATTTTTTTACTTGAATCATTTTAATTTTAAATTATAGTCAACTAGTAATTATTACATATAACACGCATTGATATTATTATATGTACGAGTATATACAGCATTCAGTGCGATCTGGCTGATGCCTGGAAAGTGTAAAATGAAGTATTATTCATCAGCGGCAATCAGGAGAATAGTTCTCTTGAGGTGGTGATCGATTGTCTCGAGGCGAAGGGGAAATAGAACGGATTGTCTTATCACGGTTCGGGGACTGGGCGGGAAGCGGCGGGGCGGGGGCGGGGCGGACCGGACGTGAGAGGGCGCCGGAACTTCCGCTCCTCACTCGCGAGCTCCCCGCCAACCGGAAACATCCTCCACGCCGGACAAGCCAAATAAACTTGTATAAACCGTCTCGATTCTATACGCGATTTGTGAGCTCATATTAAAAGTTTTAACACCCGAGATACAATTAACGCGAGTCTTCAAAATATTATATTTTCTATTTATAAAACAGAATAATAATAAATATAACAAAAGCGCTTTTCGTTACTGAATAGTGCTCACTGTGTTTAAATGTTAAGAGATAATATTTTTGGTGAAGTTTGGTGAATGTTTCGAAGTGGACAAAGTGCGGATAACGGAAAAATTATATAAATTATTATTTCACTCCTTTATTGATTGTAATATATTTTTTTGATTTCAAATAAAAATTAAACAATTTAAAACTGAATATCATCGTAAATTGTTGTTCGAACCGATACAAACCTTCCGTTAGCAGTATAATAAATGGCCTCAGTTTCTGTTGAGTGATTGCCTAAAGTTGTGTTGCTATTCCTCGCATTAGTGGTATTATTATCAGTGGCAGAAGTGCTGTAAGAGTTGCGGGTGGCGGGGTGCTGTCGGGCGGCTGGAGGGACTCGCTGACCTGAGGTGGCATGGGTGTGGGGCGGGGGCGGGGGCGGGTCTAGCGGGCTGGGCGGGGCAATGCAGCTGGGGGCGGACAGCAGCGGGCGCCTGTGGTTGGCCCGCCGCCTGCACCCCGCCCCGCCCCTCTACGGAAACCGCCCGCCGCACCTCTTCGGTAACTGGGCACATCATTTTCTATTTTCTTCTTAAGCTTAGTTTAGAGTTATGCGCGGATGTCAATAATGTCGCTCCTCCATGAGGTCAACTGAAAGAAAGGACTGACCGTTCCAATTTGTAGAAAATATACGTTTTTCAAAGTTCCTTGAAGATGGCTGGAAAATTCCATATTCAATTTTGATGAAAATGTCCGTTTCCTGAAAGTTTTATTATATTTTATGGGAGGGTTACGTTTTATCTTGCTTGGGCATACGTTAAAACGTAATAAATTACATATGATGCAAAAATGGTGCGATAGACTTTATAAAAAATTGATGTCTTTATCAAATTAATTACTTATAACATACATTATTTAAGATAAATAAATCCTCGACATTTTCTATTTTGACTGTTTATTGGTGTATGTTATTTCTCTCTTTGCTACTTGTATTGATATATTAACCAAGGGCTTGTGTCATGTCTTACTATTATAAGACTGGCGCGTGTCTTTATGTCACTATCGTATGAAGTAAGTAGTGATGTTAAAATATAAAGTTGATTTTAGGCAAATTTGATGATTTTAAATATCTTGTGTCCCTGTTAATGGTGACTAGAACTTTTCATTTTTTGGGTTAGGATAATAATGTTTATAGCTGCCGAAACCGGTCGAAACTAGAACAAGTGGAATATAACTTACTAACGAACCACCACATCGTCTCTCTGAAGGGGTAGGCAAAAATAATGGACCGCCATACTGTTAAAATACTTCTCTCAACGTGTGCACGCGACATTCACGTGGCCGACATTCAGTATTTGATAGTGCCACTTTTTCCTCGGTCTTCATCTATTTCTAGTTCCGTTTCAATATTTTGTTCTCAACACTTTCTTTCGCACTGTATTCGCTTCTTATATTTACATTTGACACTCTATCATATACAGATGTTTCACACCTTCGTCTAAGAGATCTCATTTCTACAACATTTATTCTTTGGTCTTCCTCTATTTCTAGTTTCGTTAACGTCCATTATATTTACTTTTTTTTTACTATTATTTCTTTATTAATTCTTTCCATGATATAAAATTAACCACACTGTACATTATAAAGAAATATTGATTAAATTGATTAAAAATTTATAACTTCGTAAAAAACACTAAGTTTATTTGCAAAAAAAAAAAAATACAAACATTTATTGTTTCTTGAACAATGATGTAAAACTCCATATTAAATAATTAATACGAATGAAGTTGAAGTTTTATTATATTTTATGGGAATGACATGTTTCGCTCATCCCTACATTTGATAATGCCTTAGAAGGGCGAAACATGTCATTCTCATAAAATATTATAAAAATTCTAGAAAACTGACGTTTTACATTATTGATACAAACATTAAATCTGTCTAAACTGACCACATTGATGAAAATTTTGTTTAAATATTTATATATGTACGAGTATATCGCACCGTGAGTGTAAAACCGAATTAAGTGCAAATATAAATTTTGGAGATATGGGAGTTTAAAGGTAATAATAGTAATATACCTATAAACCGAAAATCATTGGTTTATTAAAAAAAATAGTTTTTCCAAGCAATGTGAAACTTTTAAACTCCCATATCTCCAAAATTTATATTTGCACTTAATTCGGTTTTACACTCACGGTGCGATATACAAAACACAGATGAAGGGTTTCTGCGTCCGAAACGTTTGTATTATAATTATTATAATAAAAATATTTAAAAAGTGTTCGGTAAATACAAAGTTATAAAAATTGTTAAATAAATCCACAACAGAATTTTATGGCAAATATATAGGAAAAAATATTGAATACCTTTTATCTTCATTAACTCACTCATAGAGCCACCACTATATTCCTTAAATCACAAACCTTTAAGGCCTTCTGTACTTTGATTCCCCGGGATAGACGTTGGGTGTTAAATGAACAGGGCGCTCATTTATTTGATAGCCGCCTTCACGCCGCCGGTTATCTCGCCGGGCACCATAAATTACAGATTGGGATCGCAAGGGCGCCCTTCGCACCTCCCCTGCACTGGACACCCTTATTATCCTTATGTAAACATTATTACCATTTTTTCAATTCAAGTCCTGTTTTCATTTTTTACTTTCATTATGGGGAGGCTCTGTTTTATGGTGTATTCAATTAGATACTTAGTGATTACAACACATAATAATATGTCAATTAAACTCAGATTATAGAATGGCCGATATCTCCCCATTCAATCGTATTGAGACGGACATAAACTGAAAGGAATTTCTTAGTCACCCGATGCGATCTGCCCAAACCAGTCCTTGTTCTGGTTATTACGGAGGCATGCGGACGAGTGGTGTGAGAGAGGTATGCCGTGTGGCGGGAGTGACTCACCATCCCGTTGAGGATCCTGTGTGTGTCTCCCTATTTAGGGCATTCCGTGCCTCTCTTCATCAGGGGCGCCTCACACAAGCTGCCATGTTTCACACAATTCATAATTTATACTTTAATTTAAACGATTCCCGCAGCTGCTTATTTTCTATGTCATTGGCAAATTGAGCCTTGGTCTCCCTATAGCATGTGCCTCCAAACTTTGCCTCTCCTCAGCCGCCGTATTCTAATTCGCCACCTGGAGGAGCTGCGCCGCATCCTTTCTCACCTCATTCTCCCATCTCAGGCTGGGTTTTTCGACTCGTCTTTTTCCACCTGGGTGTCCACTCATTATTCTTTTAGATACACAGCCTGGCTATCCTTTGTACATGCTCAACCTATCTTAATCTGAGAAGTCCCATGTGTGCTGAGATAGGGGCCTTGAATTACAACACTTCATTATTACCTATTTCTGAAGCGTAATAAAAAACTTAAATCTAACAAGATATGTAGTGGTTGAACTATCACTCAGCTGCTGGCTGCTAGTTTATTTCACTGTCTCTACACAAAGGACTCGAGAAGAAAATGTATAGTCTATACCAGAAGATGGTACCAAGCTACCAAGCCGGTTGGAACTAGAACAGGTGGAACATAACTAAATATAATATCATATGGTTTATAATATACCTACCTATTAATTTGTTAAATTAAAAAACTTTGTTTTATGTATCATAATTGTATTTTTATTTTTCGTGACAGCTGTTTTGTCAACCTACGTTGACATCGTCAATATATCAAATTTCAAATTATCGTGATTTTTCGGACCGTTTTGTATATTTGTTCCTATGTCAATTTGAATAATTTCTTTGATATAATTTTGAAGTTCTTGCTGGAGTAGAGTTAGGTTTCTAATTATTTTAATTAAAAGAACGGTTAGTTACTATTTATTGGAGAAAATATTAAAGGTGGAAAATATAATAATAATCATAATAATAATAAAAAGAGTAATTAAAAGGAACAATTACACATAACATAGAGTCAAAAACAATCAAAATGATGACAAACGTGTCTCTCGTCTCCACTTTCTACTATCTCCTCTTGCCGGTCCGCGCAGTTCTAAGAGGCTGCGGTCATTATCTGCATTCAATTATCGGCCGAGTTAGCGTACAACTAAGTATACCTACTTAAAACGTGTAAAAGTGGATAATCATAAGGTACCGCCGTGGCATTTCTCTTACAGTTTTCCTCAATTGAATCATTCACATTCTACAGAATAATTATAGCCATTTAAAGGCGATCAGATAACTAATGTTACAATCTTAGGAGGGACACGGCGCGGCGTCCGCTCGGGTGATATATTTATAATGTCATACTCGTATATTACACCGTCTCCTGTTAACCGGCCGTCCTGCTAACCAAGAATCGTTATGTAATTCATTTATTTCTATTATATAATAGATAGGATCAAACAATTATTTTACGATGCTTTAAAAAGAAATCTTGGATATTAATAATCAAAAAGTAAATTATGGTATAGGCTGTAATTTGTAGCCTGAATCGAACGATTCGTGATATTTTATAATATTACAATATTTAAATTTTCGTATGTAGCATTCACTTTGTGGTAAGACATCTTAATTTTTTATTATTATTTATATTTAAAATAAAATAGAAATAAAAACACTTCACTTTGTTTTTCACCACTATGCGGTTATTTTAATTGCCGACTAGTTTCGCTTGTACCCAAGCTTCCTCAGGGCTTCGTAATAACTGTTATTACGAAGCCTAACTAAGTTATTACGAAGCCCTGAGGAACCTTGGGTACAAGCGAAACTAGCAGACAATTAAAATAACCGCATAGTGGTGAAAAACAAAGTGCAGTGTTTTTATTTCTATTTTATTTTAAATATAAATAATATATTATGTATTTTTTAATATTTATATTTACAATCGATTGAAATCCCCGATTGCATAAATAATTTAAAGTGCCAAAAAAAAATGTGATGTATTTAATAAAACGGCATTACTCAGACATGTTATTCTTCGGTGTCGTCAGATAATTGAAAGTATCACTCGTCATGACGTCGAAGATGCAATCGAAACAATGGAAACATGGTCATATTGTCAATAATAGAGAAATGGTTTTCACATCTTATGTTGATAGTTTCTTGCTTGCTTTCAGACATTGGTTACCAAATAAATATAGATATGTAATTTTTATTATTTTTTATTTAAACAATGATGTAAAACTCATTGTTTAAATTATTTAAATACATAGGAGTTTTATTATATTTTATGAGAATGTCATGTTTCGCCCTTCTAAGGCATTATCAAATGATATTTGATAATGCCCTAGAAGGGCGGATGATGTCATTCTCATAAAATATAATAAAACTTATAGAAAACTGACGTTTTCATTCGTATCAATTATTAGAGATAAGCAAAGTTGTGAAAAGTAGGACGCAATTAACCAGTTTAATGTCCGTTGATATGATTATATAGGAGTTGTCTTACAATCTCTACTTGAATGATTGGAGCTAGCGCTTAAGGTAATCCTTCCTTATTACTCTACTTTGGTATTACAATTTTAGTAAGTATCGGTTATTGAAACAAGTAACGAATATTGTATAAGAAGTAGCCAAACTGACGTTCCAGTTTTTGTTAATTGATGTAATAGTCTCTTCGCTTGAGGAGAAATTCTTCAGAGACTTGCAGCGACAGCGTGATAAAGTTGATTGTCTCAATATGGATATCTTTTTTCAACAAACGTCCGCAGTGTTGAAATTGTCGCGCCAGACTCCACCTCCCCCCTTTGCCTATCACGTGGTGGATTAGTCAGTGTACTTATGATGGGTAGACCATAAATTTGGTTATAAATAAATAGTTGTGGTCAGAAGATCGTAAAATATTCCGCCGTATATATTATGGCGCCATCCATTTCATAGAACGTGGGCTTTTAACTCCAACTCGTAGGAGGCAATAGGTCATAGGACCCCTCCTACGCGCGATATTACAGGTAGACCGTATTCTTCCAATTCGCTTATTTATCACGAGGAACACGAAATAAAATTACACAAGGGTTATTAATTATTATTATTATTATAATTATGAGTAGTGGTCATCATCCTTTCAAAAATCGATTTCACTATTATTTTAAGAGGTAATAGATCCGATAACCTCGGCTCGGATTCTAACTATACTTTTTATCTAGCGCCCGAGCAATGATGATGTTAAACTGTTAAAAAAACGAGGTATGAAGTATTGAATATCAAAGTTAAGAATGATATTCTCGCTGAGTGTGTGAGTAACACGTAATTCCCCATGAGAGGCGAGGGCCACGTGGCGGGTGACCCAGTGAGCTGTGCTCCTCCACATGACATGTGGGGGGCGCGGTGAGTGTAGTAGAGTACGAGTGCAGGATGTTCTGGTGGCGTGGCGTGTCTAGACGAGGTGATTAGTGCTCTTGACAGTTCCACAAATAAACCGATTTCGTCACATTCTAAAATAACCCCTCTCATGCGAGCGGCCACTTGTTCTACACGTTTTGTGTTTTGTACATACCTCGAGCTTTTGTAATGTAATATACCTATTTCTTTTTTTTTTCTTTATAAAGCTTCTGTCGCATTACTTTAAAAAACAGGTACATTATTTATTACGTGTCCCTGAATTCACGATGACATTAACGATGTAAATGGAGTACGGAGTCGAGGTAGACCGAGGAAAACATGGCATGAACAAATTAATCAAATTTTAAAAGTTGGTCATGGCAGAAGCCGGAAGAATCGAGGTGCGTGTATGACTCGATGTATGAATGTGGAGGAATCTAGAGAGGTATGTCAGGATAGAGTAGTGTGGCGGTCCATTCTCTCTGCCTACCCCTGCGGGGAAACGGCGTGATGGTTTGTTGTTGTTGCTGCTGACGAGTATAACACGTATTGTGGGTAAAGTTAATGCCGTACGATGTCTGGAAGCAGATCGGAAGATCGATCTCCCAAGCAGTGCGAGTAGTCCCATGTAAGAAGAATAGTTTTATTTCCAGACCCGTACCAGGTGCTGAACGCGTCTCACCGGCTGGTGTCGGGGGGCTCGGGACAGATTCAGCTGTGGCAGTTCCTGCTGGAGCTACTGGGGGATGCCGCCAACGGGGGCTGCATTGCCTGGGAGGGCGCGGAGGGCGAGTTCCGCCTGGCTGACCCGGACGAGGTGGCGCGCCGCTGGGGCGAGCGCAAGGCCAAGCCCAACATGAACTACGACAAGCTCAGCAGAGCGCTCAGGTAGGGGCTATGTACTCTTTTACTCGTGCAAAACAAGACTCTACGGGGGATCCCCTCTCACACATTCTCTTCCCTTCGCTAGTTTCAATCCAAGGGATTGGTTTGCAGCAAAGTGTATTCTTTTGTTAGGCCTTTAATGTGGTAGTTTCCAGTTGTTTTGCATAACTGTATATAGTAGATAATTTGAACCCAATTACTGTAAACAACATTTCAGCTATTGGATTTTCATCCTCATCCGGTAGTGATAATCACATTGTTATTGTCGGGCATCAAACCCGGGACCTTCGGTATGGCAGTCATATCATCTGCTACACAAAGGTCTTCCTCTTCGTACTCTTATTAAGCTGCTAATCTGCAGTTCGTTCACGTTATTCCATTTACATCTTTACCTTCCCTAAGAAAGGTGCCTTCACATGTGGTGTATGTGTGGGGTTGGGGGGGGGGGTCGTGTGATAAAACTTCTGGCACCCCTGGAAACCACATAAGTCGCCCAAATCTTCCACCACAATGGCAAGAGAAAGAAGGAGATATAAGGCATTCTTTCGAGCCATTCTTACGATTTTCTTCTCAGTCGTATTCCTCATGATTGAGGGTCGTGTCCATGGCACGCCATGCGCTCCAGTCCCCGTTAGTCGCCAGGCTAATGAGAGACCAGTCAGCTCCTAGATTTGATCGGACCAGCGACCCGGTGGTCGTCCTTGTGGCCTTCCCTCCACACTTTGCCCATGATGATGCCTTTTTCAAGATTGTCCTGATTTTTCCGGGATATGTGTCCAAAATATGTTAACACACAAAACTGCGAGAGTATTGCCCTGAAACCCAGCTGGTCAATGATCGACTGGTTTGTTTTTCTTGCCGTCCAGGGTACACGCAGGGCATTCGCCGCCAGCACCACATCTCGAAAGATACACGTACAAGAATATCTTGCCATTGTCACGACGAAGAAGAAGATCTACCCAACCATGTGTCCGAGTTGGAAGAAATAGGGTCACCGGTGTATGTTACTCAAAATTTCAGTTGGAGGTGACGAGGAAGCGGCTTTGATAGTGATAGCTAAGGAGCGACGTTTGCGGAAACTGATGACTAGCATTTTAACCCTTACCACTCCATTATTTTTTGATATTGTTGTGAGTCAACTCTAATTTAAATAATGTCAAAATATTTTTATTGATAGGTAGGTAGTTACAAAAATAGATCGTTAAAAATTTACAATTTACAAAAAACAGTATGGACTACTTATAGTTTTGTATAGTATGGTACTTTTTAAAACAATCTCCAGGATGGAGACCAGGTTTTCTGGAACAGCGACCACACTGTTTCCCGTCTTCCTCCTAGAATTTTTCTGTTACTGCACATGTACAGTCTTTAGAATCTTTGTCCAGTTTCGCAATGAAGTGGGGCTTGTACTCTAATCGCTTCTCTGCATGACGTATCACGTGAAGTTCCCGCCATTTTAGGTGATGTGAATTTGCAAGGATTATTTTACAGTAAAATAAAAACGGAAAACAGTCAAAATCTTATTAAAACGTGAAATAAAATGTTTTTTTTAACGAATAATTACTAGAATCAACGACACGTTTCAAGTTTTGCGCGCGAAAATACACCGCGCGCGCAAGTCTTATCTTGTCGGCCGCCAGCCGACAACTGAGTTGTAGCGTACATTTAGCGATGTCGGCTGGAATTCGACAAATGAGTGGTAAGGGTTAACATTCCTAGTGTTCAGTGCCTCTAAGGTCATCCTTTGAAGGGATTTTTGTCATTTATATTTGTTGCCACCTTTGCGTCTCAAGTGTAGATTGTCTGTCCCCAGGTACTACTACGACAAGAACATAATGAGCAAGGTGCACGGCAAGCGGTACGCCTACAAGTTCGACTTCCACGGCTTGATGGCGGCGTGCCAGGCGCAGGCGGCCGGGGGCGCGGGCGGGGCGGGCGGAGACGCGGCGCTGCTGGCCTTGCCGCCGCCCCCGGGCGCGCCGCCGCTGCTGCCCCCGCCCTACTGGCCCTACCAGCCGCACTCCTTTTCACCGCATTCCTACAACTAGCCTACCAAGCCTTCGGAGGGAGGATTCCCCCCTTTCTCCGAGTTGCGGTATTCTGAACTTACTAGTGCGTCCTATAATATAAATAATGCGGTAAATAAATAAAAAAAACCGCAGGATGGTTGGTACAAATGCGGGCTGTTTTTTTTAGTATGTAGCCCAACATTAGAATTAGAAAGAGAGAGATTATATGCAAAATACTTAAAAGTACCTACACTAAATAAATCAAAACATAAAATATATTTGATTGTCAAAGAATTTTTCATCAGTGCAAAGTATACTTTAAAAAAAAGTCTTCATTTTCTACAGATTTACGGGCGTTTGCGATATGTTAGTTTGGAAAACGTTTTCTAATAATAATTATTTGTAGTAATTAGGTACCGTGTTTCCGTACTCGTAGTTTAGTGGGTAATAAGTTTAAGGATTTATTTTATGTTGTTAAAAAAATCTATTATATGAATACCGTTATATTCCTCGCTCGTGTATTAATTAGTGTAAGATTTTAAATGTAGCGTTTTGTTAGACCCTGCACGTGGGCCGCCCACGTTGCGACGCCAGTATCAACATGATATACTCTTAGGGTATATTTACAAGTCACCACCAACTGACTACCAAATGCAACTAATTCAGTTGCTGGATGTGAACTGCCCCACTGGTGAGACTATATCAAATGTATATCTTCTCGTAATAATGAATATAGATGTTAAAAAGTTAAAATGTGAATTTAGTAGCCATAATAATTTGTGTATAATTAAGTTTATGAATTCCTGAAATAAATTCCTATTGATAATACTAATTAAATATTTATTTAGTTTGTACGGGTGAGTACTTAAATGTTAGTTTTACTCGCCACTACGGCGCGGTTCTCTTACTATTAACTTCTCCCTTCTCCCTGCAATACTAGTGGGTTCTGTCTTGTTTCTACTCGTATAATCGTTGTTGTTTTTGTATCTCGCGCCTACACACTTTTATTTTAAATCCCATCGCAAGTTGTAGTGGATACATTAGCCAGCGACTTCCTTCCTCTTTCATTTCCGTTGTTCCTATTTTAGTCTACTTAGGAGACTCTCTGCTCGGCTACAAAAATGTGTATTGTTAGATTTAATATATTATTTAATGAGTATGCGGAGCTTGTAAAAATGCCCATCCAGGTGGTACGTAGTTACCTTCCTTAGTTTTAAGCTGTAATTTTATTTGTGAATGTGTGATTCGCTAATAGTTTTTTTTAAATGAAAAATAAACCAATTTATTTAGAAATATCATCAAATTGTGAGTGTTTTCTGCTATCAATTTTCAACAAATTCTATGGAATTTTCATTTTCATCTACATTTGCCTTCTCTTTGTTTTTAACAATATTTAATTATAAACACATTGTATACAACAGTTTATTTGAATCTAAAACAAATATATTCAGGAAAATCGACATATGTTTTGCATTTTTTTGTCATTCTAATGAAAATTCTTTGAAAAGTTTTGTCAACTTTATCAAAACATTTTTTCTTTCTTTATTATTTTCTTACGTTTTACATTAATTTACTGGGTGAATGGTTAATATTTGTTTATGATTAAAAAATGCATTTATGTAAAATACAATAGATGTAAGAATTGTTATAAGTGAAATGCAAGTATTATGCGGGCGGGAGGGGGGAGGGGCCGCCCTCTCAGCAAGGATGCTGTCTGTACCTTCCTACATTTTATTGTTGAATAAACTTTTTTACTTTTTGTTCAATCTTTTGCGGCTTTTATTTATTCCATCTACACAATTCAGCCCAGGAGAACTTCTGGAAACATACGCTGTCGATGAGTTTAAGTTCTTCAGAAATAAAATACGAAAGGTTAAACATTGAGGATGTAATTATTAATATTTACGGAAACGTCCGTCATTTAGAAGTTAAGTTATTTTATGGGAGAGATGTTTTGCTTTGTTTCTTGGTCACTTTCATAAAATATAATAAAACCTCTAGAAAATGGCAGTTTTCTTTATCAATACGTCTCTGAAGAGTGTCCATTTAGTTCTATTATTTAAAAATAATATTGATGAAGCTCAGAGGGCATTTTAATCACCTGTTATACAATCAATGTGCGTGTAGCATAAATATAAATGTTATAATTTTTTAGATGTATAAAAAAAAGTAAACAAAATATATGAACTTTCCATAAAATGTTGTTTTCTGGAAAAGCACCTCCTTCGAGCTGTTAACATATGAAATCTTAATTACATGCTGCGTGGAGCAAAGTAATTACAAGACTTTTATAGCTTCCAAACCAGAGCAATCTCAAGTTCGGTTTCTGCAGGGCTTCGGACACACACACACACACACACAGCTAGACAGACTGTCGTACCTCGCACTGATCAACACACGTGTATTTCCATGCCCACACAGCATCGATGTGTTATGAAATTAGAATGGCAATATATAAAAAAAGAAATAAATCATAATATCGGATCTCAGCTGAAACACTAGAAAGATATAGTACAATACATTGAGGAATGGAAAGACGATCCAAGTCGGGTACGCGTGTGGACCGAGACTCGGAAGATCTCCTCGGACTGTTCTATTATTGAAAGAAAGTGGCTTTATCTAAATGATTCCATCGGCTCATTACCCGAGTCCGGAGGGTCAGCCAGGTCTCCCCCGCCTTATCTCAGGGGTAGGGCCGCCCCGACGGAGATGGCGCCCGATAGCTGTGCGGAGGATGGAAGTAAATCTCAGCCCCGTGAGTGGAATATAAAACACGCAATCGGATCAATCTTCACTTCTTCAACGGTTCCTTTATTGGATAATATACATTAAGAGTGTGAATACAAAACAAAACGAAATGTACCGATAAAGTTACTTACAGATCTGGACGCAAATTATCGAAGATTTTTGTAGACGTTATCATATAATGAAGTGGTTTCCCAATACCCTAAATATTAATTATTTTTTATGATGGCCACAACCGAAGAAGCCTGTCTCGAGGAGTCAGTCGACAGACTAATAAGTATAGCCCGCTGTGTCAACGTTCTGCCCTCGAGTGAAAGATAAATCGAAGCATTTCATTTGGGATTATCTTCAATAGGAATAATGTCATACAAATAAAATAGCGCGGGCTTTCCTGTCTATTTCGCAGTGGATTAGTTTTCCCTCGGGAGCAGAGCAGGGCAGAGTAATGGGGTGATAAGGTCCGGAGGAGGGGGCAATAAATATCACCCGACCACCTGTTGGGGCGGTCAGCCGAGGGCCGCGGGGGATTTCCAACACTTTGTCCGCCAAGATTTACTGCACTCGCTGTTGATACGAGTATTATCCACTTTCAATATTTCTTACCTTAATTACTTTCAAATAATCAGAACGTTTACATTTTCAAATGAACATATTTATTAAAATAAAATCAGAAAGGAAAAATCCGCTCCTGTCGGAATATTTATTATTATAATTGTTATTATTATTATTTGGTTGAAAAGCTCTTTTCATCATTACGGCGCAAGCCAAATCGATGTAATGGTCGAAAAAAACAACGTCAAAAGAAATATACTCGTACAAAGAACCATGTGAATTGAAATACGAATATGACAACTATCTTTTGTTGCTCTTACCGTAAGGGTATTCACGAATAATTGTATCCAAAGAGGTCGAACTCCTTTGCTACATCATTTGAAAGACGAATCCCCTTCAACACAGGAGAACTTCGACGGGATTGGCTTGTATCTTTAACAATGATGTAATTCTTCATATTAAATAATGAATTCGAATGAAAACGTCTGCTTATTAGAAATGTTACTATATTTTATGTGAATGACATGTTACGCATGTCTAAGGCATTATCAAATATTATCAAAATTCTATCACATTTGATAATGCCTCAGACAGACGGAACATGTCATTCGCATAAAATATAATAAAAAAACTCGAAAACAGATGTTTTCATTTATAATATTATATTTCTATTTTTCTTTTTTATACACTTTGTATATACAACACTTTTATTAAAAAATATAATTATATAGGTATGTTTCGGACAAACAGTCCTTCTTCAGTAAAGATACATAATTATTAAAAATTATAAAATTGTTGTTGTTTACATGTTGTTTAAAAGTGTTGTATATACAAAGTGTATAAAAAGAAGAAAAATAGAAATAAACCACCATAACAACGCAAAGTATGGCGTATTATAGAAGAAAATATGATATCATATAATATATTATAATATGATTGAACATGGAACACTATATTTCATCAATGCTGGATACATTTTATTCTGCTATTCAAAAACAAGTCGTTTGGATGGTTTATTTTCTGTGCGTACAAGTACTCAAGGTGACCTTAGTGATATTTCAGTTTTAGAGGACTTTAGGAAAAATGGAGTTTTTTGTCTCGGCTCCAGACAGAAGAAAACATTAACCTGAACGAGAATAGCACGCATTTACCATTGTTATCACAAAGCTTAGCGTTTATTATTATCACACGCGGGCAGCGTTTCATCTTGTAATCCAAAGATTAAAAAATATGCAAGTGATTGAGGTATCCTTTACCCACTTTTCTATATTTTTACAAAAAAGTGCTATAATCCTTTTATTGAATTAAACTGGCTGCACGACCCGGGCGGAGAGTGTATTGTCGGAACTAAAATGTTTTTAAATAATGAAAATAAAATATAAAAATTTAAGACTTTTTCTATGTTTATTTTTAGTGTAAAATCTACTTATTAATTTTCGTCTTCGACCGGTTTCGGCAGCTCGCTGCCATCTTCTGGTGATCAGAAGATGGCAGCATAACATAGAAAAATTAGAAAATAACATAGAAAAATTAGAACATAAAAAAACAGCAAACATAGAAAAATTCTTAAATTTTTTATTTTTATTTTCATTATTTACAATGAACTTCTACCAAGAAATTTCAATCAACAACATCAATAATTTAAAATGTTTTTGTCTCACAATCCTACTTCATTTTATAATCAACATTATATTGGTTCATTAAATAATAAAATAAATTCTAATAAACATAATATGACTACACTTGTAAAATGTGGTTATTTCTTATAATTAAACACCAGAGAGTCCGAAATGTCCGTCTACTCCAGCAACAACCGATGTTTTACACCAGGGTGGGTGCACATATGCTATTGTGTGACTGCTCTTCACGTCCTTCGTGGCGGAACATCGCGCACTATTTTCATACTGACTTTACTCCATTCGTATTTGGAATTGCTGTAGCAGCCCGCCACAACTCGACCAGAATTCGAGAACAAATCAAACTTCACTCCTCGTGTAGAAATATATCTAGAATGTTGGCATTTCATAAGCGACTATCTAAAAGGACAGCGACAGCAAAACAGTTTGCTGTCAAAATTAAATTGGCAATTTTTTCACTTCGGGAATTTTAGAGATATGATAAAATTAACGTATGTTATATGATTTTTTTTATATGAGAATTTCATAATGCTAAACACTTCAATAAAATATAAAAAAAACAACAAGACAAGTTTGAAAATAGGTAGAGAGTGTTCCTTGTGTCGAGCTCAGTAGCCGTAGATGATGAGCAGCAGGACGAAGAGCGCCAGCAGCACGAGCGCCGTGAGCCGGTCCAGGAGGGTGGCAAGGGCGAGCCAGGAGCGCGCGGGGGGCGGGCTGCCTCCCCCCGCCTCCCCCTCCGCCTGCAGCTCCTCGCTCGTGGACTGGAACACAACAGGGGCCCGCCTTCACTTTGTGTTCTGTTCTACTTGCTTCTACACATAACTCACACTCTCTTTTGTTATGCTCACAATTTTAACAATGATGACGTGAGGCTGTGATGGGGTGACTTAGATTTCCCAGGTCACATATACGGTACCATTTTATTACAATAACGTACTGAGATTACTGAGTTTTGTTGTTATGTTTACATGAAATTTATATGACTTCAAGAAGAGAGTCTCCAGCAAGGCATTATTAAATGTATGCCTTAGCATGGCGAAACATGCCATTCGCATAAAATATATAAAATTGTCAAAAACATAAACGTTTTCCTTTTGTATTGTGAGTTTGACATCATTGTTCGAGAAACAATAAGTATGTCGTTGTTAATATTCAAATGTTGCTTGTGAAATTGAATAAATATGTATTAAATTACTTTGAAAACTCTAAATAAAATTACTATACTATTATATAACTAAACTAATATATAAAAATTGTTTTTCTAAGAGGATGTGTGTCCATATGATGTTGTATGTATGGTCGGATAACGATACTCACGTCGTGCGCCGCGTGCAGCGCGGGGGCACCGAGGAGGCGCGCGGCGCGGCACGCCAGGGCCCTCTTGAGCAGCCAGGGCAGCGCGCGGCGCCCCCGGGACACGTTCAGGACGCCCACCGACACTATGGCCGAAGCCAGCACCAGGTAGAGGCTGCTCGTGTACAGGCACACTGGGGAGAAGCGTTACATGACTACCGCGTTACATGAGTAAAATCTGTTGTGGTAAAATGATCGAGGTTACCGATGTCGGGCGTGATGGCCGCGACCGGCAGGCGGTGGTTGAGGTAGAAGAGGGCGAGGGCGAGCAGCGTGGCGGGGGCGGCGGCCAGCAGCGCGCGGGGGGCGGCCGTGGCGGGGCGGCGGGCAGCAGGTGCGCCAGCAGCGCCAGCAGCACGCCGGCCGCCGCCTGCAGCCGCAGGATGCTGGTGCGCACGGCGCCGCGCCGCTTCACGCGCACCGCGTAGTCCATCTGCAAACGGCATTTCCGATCCAAGCCTTTAGTCGCTATGTCCACATTATATCCATTTATGTTGGTGATGTCTTCTAGACCGACCTGCACGTAGGGGGCATCTTCGCAGCAGGGGTACATCTTCTCGTGGCGCTCGAAGGTCACGTTCAGCAGGTCCCACTCGTTGTTGTCCACGTACAAGTCACTCTGAAATCATTCCTTGTATTAATAATAAATATGCTAGCCTTTCAAGTGGCGTTTTCGGGATGTGCTCACCTCAAGGGCGCATTAAGACGTCTTTTTAATCTAAAAATTTAATTATGAGGGCTGCATCTGATATTTGCAATTGGTTTGAAAATTATATATGTTAAATTCATTCGGGTATAAAATATGAAAAAAAAAAAAGTTTTCATTCTCGAATTCATCTGGAATTCTCGGTTCATTTATGCGCCTAAGATATGAAGGGAGATTGTTCCAAGCTGATGGGCTAGCTAGTGCAAAGGCTCGATTCTCGAAATTTGTACTAGAGCAACGCTCGGCTCAGCTAATCTACGAAGTGTGGATTTCCTTGAATTTAGGCTGTCCGTTATACAGAGCTCGGATATAATATGTAACTTGGTGTCGTTAGCCCTGTTTCTACTGGATCTTTACTCTGGACTTTCTTGGGTATTTTTGGTAATAATAATGGAGTTCTCTGATACATCAATGTCGCAAAATAAATCTATAGCCAAATTGTCCTAAAACAGACTGGTGTCCTCCCCAACACCAGTAGGTATTAACTTCAGGCTCACGAGACCCCTTATTCAAAGTCAACATCACCAAAAGGTAGGTCGTCCTTCACAGAACAAGTCCTATTAGCTCTTAGCTCGACATTAACATATAGTTTCGTATTTTCTATGACTTCAAAGAGACAAATTCGCAAGAATAAGATGAATTATCTCTATATGAGCAAACGAAGCGACTTACGTTGACGGCCTCATCGTTTGTGTATGAGTCTCGGGAGAGCAGGTTGACCTGGATGCCGTCATAGGTCCAGGAGCCGAAGGTGAAGTAGCACAGATGCTCGTCCTCCGGCCAGCGGGACAGGTCCAGGTGGCAGAAGGCGGTCAGCCTGGTGGGCGGCACCCACAGGACGCCTCCGTCCGAGCTCACGATGCAGTGCGTGTTGCCGTACTGGTCCATCGTGTTGCCCGAAGCGCTGAACAATTACATCGTTATCAAGAGAAAAGAACCTCTCGCTTCAACAGCCTCATGGAAAGGGATGCACTGTGCCCGCACCTGTTGTACTGCACCACGTCCGGCTGCCAGATCTCGTGGTCCGCCACGTGCAGGATGCTTAGTCCGCCGTATTCCGAGGCGTTCCACTGCAACTTGTCGTCGTTCCAGCTCTGAAGAGAAAAATATGTTTACGTTAATAATAAATACGTAATTAAGTTCTCACTTGCGAGTAGTTACAACTAACGACATCTAGGGGCGCAAATATGTATCTTGTACTGGTAAATGGCGAATAGGGATGGAAGTTGTCTGACGGGCGGTGTGAGCAGAGCGACACTAACCATCTTGACCCACCCGTGGATAGTCATGACAGCGTTGATGTCGTCCAGCTCCAAGTGGTAGACCTCCAGGCCGAAGGTCACGTTGGTGGAGGCGCGGTGGTGTGAGGGCCGCGCGAACTTGTCGTAGCCCGCCAGCAGCGAGCGCTTCAGCAGGTCCGTGAACGTGGAGTTCCAGGGTGGCCGGACTGCCGGTTCTGAAATTGACCACACAGTGATTTGCAAAAGCTTGATTGATTATTTTGTCTAAATCGAGAAAACATCATTTGACGACCTTCGTGGCATAGTGGTGCTATGACTGCCATACCGAAGGTCCCGGGTTCGATTCCCGGCGATAGTAGTATGATCGTCACACTGTCATTAGTCTGGTTTACGTGACAATAAAATGGCGATAAATTTGCTATAATGGCTAGAAAAACAAATTGCATACAGTCATTGGGTTAAATCGACCTATTGATTACAAAAAATAATTAATCATATATTTTTTTATTAAAAATATTTAAAAAATACTGCAGTGATATTCTTGACTAGACAGAAATACAATTAAATTCCTACAGCGCGTGAAGGGCTGCAGATGGTGGCAGCTCTTTTCTTTCCAATCATCCTCCATTGTTTTCACGGGCTATAAAATTATTTGGCCTGAAAGACCAATGCCAATCCTTCAATTGAAATTGTATACCTACACCTCGTATCGCACTCGCTTTAATAATTTGGACCGCACTTCGGCCACTGTCGCTGGGCGGCTGAATCCCGTGTCTCGACAGTGGGTCTTGAGGGGGTGATAAACAATGGATAATACTGGGCTGAAACCGTCGAGGGTGGAGGATTTTGACAAGTACTGTGAAGTCAATGGCGGTAAAAAATTGCGGAACTGCTGGACACCTTCGAAAGAAAGGTGCTTTGAATTTGTGGACCCGCGAGAGAAGGATATCAATGGCGTATTCGACACAATGATGAACTGTATTCCATATACCAGGCCCCCAACATCTCCACACACATAAAGCTACAAAGATTGAGATGGGGTGGACATGTACAGAGGATGCCGAACTCACGGGTCTCCAAACGCATTATGACTGAACACCCGGGCGGAAGGAGAAGGGTGGGAGGACGAAGTAAAGAGGGATACGCCACAACTTCTTCGGGTGTCGAACTAGAAGACGACTGCTGAGGACAGGGACTGCTGGAGGCAAAAGTTGACGGAGGCCATGGCTCGATATGGGCTGTAGCGCCAGTGATAATGTGTGGGTGCTAGGTGGGGTCATTAGAAATGGATGAACGATGTAATAATAAAACCTTGTTAATATTGCAACGACTGGCCGGAGTAAATGAGTAAGATAGGCGCGAGTCCTGTCCAGTGGTCCGGGAGCCTGATTAGTTCGGGCAAGACGGCGGCATTGTGCGGTGGTTAGCGCAATAGGCCACTTCCTGCTTGTCCCCGCACCAGCAGATTTATTGCCGAGAGATTACGCTCTCTGTCCTGTCCTGTCGCACTTTTAATAAAGAAGCTATCCTTCTCAATGGCGCAGTCGTACGTAGCGAGTTCTTAGAACTACGGACTATCAATTTATCAATTTCATTGGCTAAAGATTCGGAATGAAGAATAATTCAACTAGATTTAATATTTTTAAAGAGTATGGTAGAGTCTCGCCTCTCCCGGTGATGGAGACTTTGACATTTTCAAATAGCTCTGTTACTCGATTTCTAGCCGAGATACAAGAATAAATCCAATAATATTAATATATTCTATAATATACGAGTGATCTATGCTATAATATTTATGTGGTTATTTGAAATTTTACTGTGGAAGTTCATTGTAAATAATGGACATATATTTTTTTATTAAAAAAATAATATTTATAGTAAATATTTCGTTAAATTCCACTTAGGTTTATGGCTTCAACCGGTATCGGCAGCTCGTTTAAGACCAGAAGATGGCAGCGAGCTGCCGAAACCCGTCTAAGGCATAAACCGAAATGGAATTTACGTAAATATATGCTATAAAGAATTTTTTATTATTTAATTTAATTTTTATTGGTGAAATACAAATCAATTATGTTTAACAATATCAAAAGCGTCCACCTTGCGAGGATTATGTCACGCGTAGTTTATAATCTAACGAGTGGTTCATAGAAAATGCGAAGCATGCATCCTATATAGCTATGTGAAATGTTAATTCCGTAACAAGAGATCCGGTTGGCGAATGATAGTGTATCATCTGCGGGCCGGACGCAGACCCTCCGCCCGACTAATCTCTCTAGGTAGGGCCGGGCCACCCCGCCAGATAGGCACCATGCACCAGGCACCATCTCCGGCCACACGATACGCCATCATACAGTGAGTATTATAATTACATATCTACTCTACCATACATGCAGCGGCAGGCCACAACTCTTAGACGTATTGCGACAACCTTGCGTTTATACTGAAATCCCATCTTCAACTATTGAATGTAATATTTATGTATCATATCATAAATCATAATATTGTATTTGTCACCAGGCTAACGAAACCGATCACAGAAATAATAAACTTGCATTAGAAACTAAAAATCAAGAATTATGTTATTGTATGTATAACTCAAGGGGCACTCATTTTATTTGTAATTCACTGATCGCCTGGCGGACACCGGTGACTGCCATATGAAAATACTTCGCAATCATCTTATAAAGAAAAACATATAACCATACGTGCATACATCATACTATCGAAAATGTAAGCAATACAATAAAGAAAGATGCTTAATTAACATAAATTTGATTGAAAAAACTATTTGCAGACAAAAGCACCTCTTACTTTTACTCTCACGCACACGGTGTTTATGAAATGTATAATAGTATTACACATCCCCAATGGGGTTGAAAGATTCTTTAAAAACACTCATATATCTATTTACTTGTACTTCTCCTACTCCTCTTCGGGACCTAACATCGACTCTTAAATAGATTTCTATTAAGAATCACGCATAATTCACCCACGTCAACTAAAAATGAAAAAAGGCTTCCAAATGGTTTTATATTAAAAGTGGTGAAAAAGAGGATATCGAACAACGAAATAAAGAAGAAATGTAAGACAGATGATTGCATCAAAAATAAAATTAAAAAGGATCCCTGAAATAGTTTGGACATATGGAACGAATGAATAAGAGAAGAATGGATACAAATTTGTACACAAGCAGTGTGGGTGGGAAAATAAGCCGTGGAAGGCCAAGGAAAGTATGACAAGGCCAAATTAATCAAATTCCTAAAAAGGTAGCCACATTCGAAGTCCGAAAAATAGACGAAGGTGCTTATTACGATGTATGAATTTAGATGAATTTCTTTAGTTAGTTAGTGTTATATAAAATGATTCTCCAGATCTGTAATGACTAAAGCGCCTCATAATTGAATTCTTAGGATATTTTAAAATTATTTTCAATATTCGAGTTTTTGATCACAAATTTGGACATTTAATAATACCTCGGAAGGTAGAAGTAAGGTAGACGTGCAAACAGTATTCGCAGAAGCCATCGCAGTTTGGCAAAACGGCCGTAGAAGGAAATATAAATATTGACTAATGGCCTCGGATTAGCACTCGAATCCCGGGCATTTGAAGTAAAATAATATAATCCTGACCCACTACGTGTACGAGTAGAGTTGTGATGGAGTTACCTGACTTGTTGTCGTTGAGCGCCGCCCCAGCCGGGCCGCTGGCCACGGCCAGAAGGGCCAGGCCGCCCAAGCACAAGAGCCTCGCTCCTTCCATCTCGTGTCGCAGGCAGTAGCAGGCAGTAGCAGGCAGTAGCAGGCAGTAGCAGGCAGTACGCAGCAGGTAGGCAGGTATGCAGGGGCGCGCGAGTCGCGGGTCGAGGCCTCCCTGGCCGCGCAGTAGTAAGATCCGCCGCTCGCGGAGGCCCGAGGACGACTAGCGGAGGCGGAGGCCCATTATCTCTCGTGTGGGACTACTGCCGCTGGAGCTTTGTTAAACGGACTATTGTGCTTTTGATTGTGACATTTGTTTGTCAACATTTTATAACTCCTATCACCGAGCCGCGCGCAGCGAGCACGGGTACACTATATACATATATGTTAGTACCTACCTACATATCACATACAGTAGAGTATATATCATTTGAAATAAAAATGTTTCATTCCGTACTTTTGCAATTTAGCAATCTCTTGTTGATTCATATCGAAGCAAGTTCTGGGAAAGGCGACCAGATATAATATTTTGTAAGCTAAAATATCCATCTACGTGTGTTTCCCCGGGGTTTCCCAATTCATAAAGTCAGTAAAAATTAGAAAATGGAGAACTCAACCAACAGTGTTCCATTCTGACTTTAGTGCTCGGAATTGGACGAAAATGTATTGTGGTGTAGGTATATAGAGTGTTCGTTGAGCGTATAGGTTCCCAAAGTGGGCCCCCTGGCCCCCGAGGGGAAGGAGCTGAGGGGGTAATTCTGGCCATGTGGAAAAGGGGAGCCCTGGAAAGCAAAAAGGGGGCCACTAGGTGCTAAAATGTATAATCTTATAGAATTTTTAAAATCCATAATTACACGATGTATTGTACCTTCGTATATAATTTGTTGCATACTAAAAGTTTTTGATAAAATCACCTTAAAAATAAAGATCATCTATGAATTTGTGATGTTTCAAATAATTATATACGTACACATGTATTAGTTCTTTTTTTTTCTCTGATATTATTCACTAATAATAATTACCTTATTGGTAATGGCATTTTTTCGAACTGTTTGATTCCAAAATATCTTTGTGATATAAAAAAAAATACTCTCGTATTTGAATATATTTTTTGATGATTTCACACCAGGTTCGTTATTGACAGTACATCAGGGTCGACCTTCTCATCAGGATTATTTAATAAATATTAATTACTCAATAATTTAAGTATCGGCGTATCTCATTTATAACACTATAAGTAAGTATATAAAACATTAGTTCACTATTTTTTTCTATTTTGTTTAATTTAAAAAAAGGTCAATTTCCAGGGAGGCCTTGTGTAATTTTGTGTCTGAAAGGGAGGCCATGAGTAAAAAAAGTTTAAGAACCTATGGCTTAGCGCAAGGATAGCATCTTCAATGTTTAGTATTTATTTACATTTATATCTGACAAGGCGAAAAATGTCACTCTCATATAATATAACAAAACTTCTAGATAACATTCGTTTACCTGCATACAAAAATCAGTTGGTCGTCGAGCTGAAATACGGAATTTAAACTCTTGTTAAGATTCGGTAATAATCAATACAATTTTAATTTAGCATCTGGTATTCGTTATATTATTATCTCATTTACTGAATTGTGTGGCCGCCCAGGGTGTTGGGTTTCAGTTGGTGGATTCGATTGGAATACTGGTTTAGTTGTTAACAAGCATCGTTCAGACTAACTGGATTTTAAAAACCAACGAAATGTCGTTTGGATACTCTCGCAGTTAAACATTCGCATGCTGCTATTTCTATAGAATTTAGGGGTACTAACATGATTGATTTATAATTTTTTATCGATTAAAGGTTGAGGTTGAAATATCTGGTGTGCTGTTAACCATTCTATATTCACCATTACTTTGTGTTGCGGAATCACAATCGAGCAGTATATTTTTACTTTGTGAAACGAGACTTCATTTAAAATACGAATTAAATTTAATATTAACACAAATATGTTTCGAACACATACCTTCTGATTTCTAGGTAACATTCGTTTCCTGCATATTAAAATTCAGTTGGTCCTCGAGAGAAAAAAAAATTGTTATAACAAATACTTAAACGTTTGAAATATTTCATTTAAACATCTGTCAAAACTGACCACTTTATTTTTTGTATATAAAAAAATAAATATACTGATATAGGGCTTCTGTGTTATTAATTAATTCGTATTTTAAATAATGTGCTGTTTCAAAGTAAAAAATATTGTTCAATTATTATTATATTAACACTTTTATTTATTTTTTTAACACTATGATACTTCAAAATTATGTCAGGCCAGGGCCAGTTGCACCAGAGTCAATTACCAGCGCGATGGATGAGGCTAGAAGGAGCGCGATGGTGGTCGTGATGGTTCTGGTGTGGTCGTGCGGCTGCCAGGCGGCGGTGAAGCAGTGGCTGCAGGACCTGACGTTCAACCGAGCGGACAACTGGCGGCCGGCGCGGGTGCCGTGCTGGCGGGACCGCGCCGTGCTCCCGGCGCGGGGCTTCGGCCTGCAGCTGCCCCCCGGGCCCTGGCACCTCGCCGGCCTCACGCTCTCCGTGGACGGCGACCTGCGCCTGGCGCGCCAGGGGGCGCTCGTGCTCGGCCCCCCTGCGGCCGCTGGCGGCGCTCCTTGCCCCGGGGAAGACCTGCACTTCACGGACAAAATTATCAAACCGTAAGTTTAATAATATTCTTATAATTTTACTGAAATCTCTTAATGAAGGTTCGTTTAAAATAATTATATAAAACGTCGGTTTTTTAATAACTTCTCCTACTTTTTGCCTTTATTTCGACAGCGACCGGTTTCGCCAGGTAGCTGACATCGGTCTGTCGATGCCATCGTTATTTTACATTTTTTCGTATTATAAATAATTGGTTATATTTTCATTGTAGGTATACAATGATCTTCTACCAAGAAATTCTGTAAGTAACATAGTTTGGAAAGATTTTTTAAAATGTCTAGGGATTTATTTTTGATAAGAAGTCTCTCTCCGTTGCAATGAATTAATTAGATAACACGTTTGCGCTTTATCTTACAGCAGTTTCATATCGTTAGAGGAGAGATAATGAGTAGTGCCTCAATTGTTAAATCGGCAATACATTTTTCAGGCGCGTCAATAATTGACTTTATCCAGTAATAGTATATCATTGTGTTGAGATGTATCGCCCTACTAGCTCCCATACTATACCATCCATGACGTTATATGACTATTTCTGATTTATATACGGCGAAGTTTGTTGTGTTTGTAGCGCAATGCAACGCTAGTTCCGCTGATAAGAAGATTGCGGGGCGTATCCCACCTATGTGCGAAGCTGTTATCAGCCTTGCTTTATTTAGTACCAAAGTTGAATATAATACAAGTATATCTAAACATAAAAGTAAAACCCCAAATATGAATATGTTCAGAATATCGTGTTTATTGTTGAGGACATCCGCCATTAGCTCCCTGAATATAGTTGGTTATCAGTGTAAGTATTTATGAATAAAGCATTCTATTAGGTTGCGAAGTGAGCGACTAATGTATACAAGTGGTGATGATATTATGCAGGAAGCAGCTTCACCTTACCTTGCGAGATCTAAGCTGAAGGGGTTAGGTAACTCCATTGTCTAGGGCAGGGATGACGAGCGGGAGAAATTCGATACCGAATTCTGGGTCGTTTTCAGGGATGTTTTTCGTCAGCGTCCTTTTTTTTAGCTCCCCAGCGACTTTCGGTCAGTAGTTCGGAAAATCGAATGGTCGCTGCCGAATTCTACCGGCCGGAAGTCGCTTATGGGCTAAAAAAAGGTTGCCACCGAATCCTTTACCTACAAGCCGGAAGTCGCTGTCGACCCCTAAAACTGTACCTACTAACCGGAAGTCGCTGATGAGCTAAAAAAAAGGTCGCCATCGACTTCCTTCTAAATAAAAACGTGTCACGATTTTCATTTTTATTAAATCCCTAGCCAGCACTTTTTAAAAAAAATAAATTTGACCCACTTGCGAAAAAGGTTCGCCACCTGGTCTAGGGTAGGACAATGGAGGCTTTCGAGGGATAATTAGTTATAAATTAGGTTTAGAGGTTTTTATTAAATCACTTAACTGACTTTAAAAAAATGGGTTAGTAGAGAAATTATGTGCGGCTACCATTTAATTTTTATTTATTATCTGATAGTTAATTTATATAAGTAACTCGTTATATCCTAACCTAGCGGGTTGCTGTGGCTCAGTTTGGTTAAATTGAAAATGGTCCCAAATGGTGAATGAAAGTAAAACCCCATTCGAAACCACCGGCCACACCAAAGGCTACTGTTCCATTCGTCCCATTCGGTTCTGTACCCAGGTCCAACTGGCTTCCGCCCAAAGCCACTCCTTGTCATCATCCCTCGGTCTCCACCCAAGACTTCGGCCCCTATCCAAGGCCACCCCCGACCCCTCCAGTCCTTGCTACCCGGGTGGTCAGGTCCAAATGTCGGACCCAACCCACCACATCCCCCGAGAAGTACTCCTCTCTCCATCCAACATTATCCGACCTCAACATCCAAGAAAAGATTTCCAACAGGTGGATAACTTCCGGTCTGGAACTCCCGAGAAGACGATATCCATAAATAAAAACACGAGCGTATTCGAATGCAACGTTGTGTCAAAATTACATAACAATCGGGGAATAACTTTCGGAGATTTTAGATTTTGAACACGAACATTTTTATTATTATTTATATATTTTACTCGTAGAAAAAGATGTATGAATCCATAATGAAAACGTAAACATTAAAAATGATTTGGCAAATTCGCGACGACCATTGGTTATGTTGCTTTTACTGTTGAAGATGATTATAATATATAAAAATACGCCCGCCAAAATTTAAAAGCAATTGTTTTTTTCTTTAAACTGAAGAATAAAAAGAAGAACACGCGCGTATTCGAATGCAACGTTGCAACTTATGCCTTCATTTTGTTGCCCTTATATTTGATTCAGTTGGGAGGACCCCTCGTCGTGGTGGACGGTGCAGACGGACGAGCTGTTGCCGGGCGAGGGCGGGCCGGCCGTGCCCCACCGCGAGCGCCTGCCCTGCCGCGGGGACATCGTCATCTTCCCGCAGGGGAACGTGCTGGTCATGGAGCTGCCGCTCTTCATGCAGTCCATCCGTGGCGTGACTTTCGAAGGACAGGTCGGCGATCTAGCTTAGATCGCACTTAAATGTTGTAGGAGCATCGCGCGGAGAGATTAACCATCCTGGGGTGCTTAGATGCTGAGCAATACCGCGTGGCAGGCGAGCGTGGCGGCCAACCCGTGGAGCTTCAGGCCGCAGCAGGGCGGGGAGGAGCCGGCCGTGCTGGTGACGGGAGCGGGAGCGGAGCCGGGGGGGCCGTGCCAGGCCAAGGACCTGCCGCTCTACTGTCCGCCCTGCCCCCAGCCCGCATGCCTCGACCCCATTCGCCCAGACTCCGCTTGTTGCGAGATTTGCGGTGAGGACGATGCTCTATTCTCAACTAATCTTAGCTTCGATATATGTACACATCGGGGAGAGAGAGAGAGAAAATACTAGTTATAATTTGCACAGTAGTCTCGAGTGAACGGAATGATCCAGGAAGTTGGTTAATTGTAGGAGCTGTGATTCTCCTGCTAGACCTGATGGACGTCCCCGCGGTGCGGCGGCTGGTGGCCGCCCGGCTGGCGACCCTGGGCGAGGCGGAGCCCGTGCGCTGGTGGGCCAGCCAGATCAGAGACGTGGGCACGCAGCTGATCCTGTTGGACGGCGCGGGAGACGGGGAGGCCGGGGCCTACACGGGCGTCAGCACCGCCCTGGCGCCTCAGCTGACCGAATATCTCAAGGAGGGTGAGGAGCTACACTTGATAGAAAGATAATATTATCTAATAATGGAAATAACACGTAGATTCTGCTGCGAGGAGATATTGATGACCAGGGAAAAGATGTTTCAAAGATCTCCATTGAGATAAAATCAAGTGTTGTGATGATGTGAGCATGATTAGTTGTCTCTCTTAACAGAGCTGAAGCACAACACCTCGCAGGTGTTCAGGGCGGGGCTGCCGTGGAGGGCGGAGTACGCGGCGGGTGGCGGCTGGGAGGCGGCCTTCATGCTGCTGGCCGTGCTGGCCGCCCTGGCTGCCGTGCTCCTCTACTACTACCCCCCCGCCTCCGTCAGGAGAACGTTCGGGTAATCTAAGGGATTCGTAAATTTGTTCCCTCTGTTACACGCGTTTGTTGGTCCACCAAATGAATGGACAGGCGGAAAGATACGAGTATAATGATGTGATTTTTCAGCCCGTTTGACTTTGCTCGCTTCGATAACCGGTCCCGGGAAGGCAGCCTTGTGCTGGGGGTGTCCCAGATGTCGCTCGATAAGGCTTTCGACAACCCCATGTATTCCGCGGTGACGGGTCAGGCGCTCCAGCCGCAAGTAAGATGGTCGCGGTCGCTCTACTCTTCATGTTTACCTTGCGCCAAATATCTCTGATTGATTATTTTTCTGTATAGGCCAAGAATGATCCGGAGTCGCCGGGCTGGGACTCGGAAGATTTAAAAGAAGATGGGGATTTTGAAGTGAAAGTTACAAACCTCAAATCCGGTGATGGCGACTCTACGGAGGAAGAGGACCTGCAGGAGGAGACTACGTTCGAGTGATGACTGAAAGACTACAGGCGGGAAGAATTATCCGGACGTATTCTCTCTGAAGAGCGTAGCTTAGCGCATTCTCTGTGAAGAAGCGTCGTCGAACCTAAAGTATAATATTTGTTATACATACTCGTATTTTAACATCGAAGTTTTTACATTTTCCACTTTTCTCAACCGATTTCAGTTTCAACATGATTGTTATCTTTATACGTTTAAATAAAAATATTTAGATGGTCATTGCTTTGTTGGGGGAAATTTAATTTAATTGGTCCATCACAATATTATATTCGGTACGTACATACATGCGTAGTGTAATGCTACGTAATATATTATAACCTAAAGCAGAAAGAGTAAGAGTAAGTAAGTAGAAACTAGGAAACGAGGAGTTAATCTTCTTGCGGCACGTCTGCTAGCGAAGTCCTTGACGCTCTGGAGTGAGTAGAGACAGACACTCTCTTGGCGGTAGCGGAGGACCGCGAGCCCGAGGAGCGGAGCGCCGAGCGGATGCTGGTGCCCGAGGCGGCCTTCTGCAGCTCCACCACCTCCTCCGCCACGGCACTTTCTTCGCCCGGCTCCGTGGCCTGCGCCAGGAGACACTCCACCACGGAGCGGACCACCTGCAGCACCAGGGACTCGTCGGCATCTTCCATTTGTTCTGTAAAGAAGAAAGTTATTTGACACTATTCAGTTATTGGGCACACTGCCGCAGTGCAATAGTACAATTGCTATCCTTAAAAGGAATATCCGAGGTTAATAAGGTAAATTATCTAACCTTGCACGCTGGCGGATAGTTTCTCAATATCGAGCTCCTGTCCGGCCAGCTCTGGGTGGACCTCTATTAGATCTGCCACCGCTCGGTCCACCATCTGCGGTAACTGGGGCCCCCCTCCCGCCTCCACGAGGCTGAGGATGACCGAGTCCAGAGAGTCGCGGGGAGCCGCGGGAGGGGGGCCTACCGGAGGCGAGGGGCTACCCACTAGAGTGGACATCTCCGCCAGGTCCAGCTAGCGAAGGAATTCGTAGATTGGTTATTCAAATTTATACTAAACAAATTGTAAATGATATAGCACGAGGGAGTATTTCGACGATGGGTCGGTAAGGCTTAAGAGTGAGTTAAGTGGTAACCATGCAAATAATGTTTTAGTGAGTATAAAATAGGGTTTGAGCCTCACATTTTCTCTAACAATCTTCCTGAGGATATCCGCCACACAACGTCGGCACTGGTTGGTCCGAATGATGTTCTCCTCCGTGTCGCAGGATAGAGAGAGTTTCTTCATGATCCTATTGGCAGCATCGGAAGCGTTCAGCTTTCTAAAAAGAATAAGTTTAACACATTACATAACATATTGTAACCTGTAGGGTGCAATACTATGAGTAGATAGATGGTAAGAGACTCACCCGACGACCAGGAGAGGCAGCACATGGCCGATCTCATCGAGAAGGCACCGGTCTCGGTTAAGATCGGTTAATAACTCCAATCCGGCGTCGTTTAAACATCTCGCCAAGGTGGTTGCGATCAGTCTGAAAGGAATTAGCAGTTACACATATAGTTACTTTGGATTTTGTTGTTCTTTGTCATGAATCTGTAGACTATCGCTAACTTATTTTATTTTTTATTTTTTTAAAAGGAACATAGAAGTTCCCGCCACATACCCGAGGCTGTTATAGGGCGTAGCAGCGCCCATTTGTCAGCCTCGCTCGTACACTCCCTGGGCCTGTCCCCGGTCCATCCGGGACTTACATTTAAGGACGGCAACAACAAGGGGGTGCCAGACCACATTTAATCTACCCCATCTTACTTCTATGCTCCGCTGTACTTCATTGAATAAATAAGCATAATATATAATACATGAACATTTTAGGAACATTATGTACAATATAAAAATAATGATACACCACAGGAATATACAGCGGGAAGAACAGGAGAGGCAGATGAGACAAATGCGGATGGGAAAAAAAATGTGGAGTACAGCATTTGGCATGTAGGACAAGGGACGAAGTTTAGGAGGCATTTCATAATATTAAATAAATAATATAAAACCACTGCACAAATTATTATAATGGCCGAGAGGGGAGAGAAACGAGGCCCGTCACAGAGGAGCAACCCCCTCCTCCCAGCTGGAAAACAGCGCACCCTCAGAGGGCAAGAAACAGCACAAATCGCTAACGTAGTGGTCGGATGGTAGGCCGGGGGGGTGGTGCCGTGGCTGGGGGGCGCCGTGGTGGCCAGCGTGGCGGGCGTGGCGGGCCCTGCCGGCGCCAGCTCTCCGCACAGCGGCTTCAGCTTCAGGCGGTGAATCTCCGTTTTCAGGTCCTGGTAAAGACTCTCACTTTATTACGTAACCCGTGTTGTAATGAGAAAAAGGCCAATAGTTGTCTACTCTCGAGCTCACCTCGATCTGTTGCTTTTGTTCCTTGCGCAGTCTCTTAAGGCGCACGATGTCCTGGCGGTACTCCTCTTCTGTCCGTCCCCCTAGCATCTCTTTTATAGCTTTAGATGACTGCAATAGTTAAAACATAATTGCACTTGACAAAATTTATGTTAGGTATAACCGAAACATATCTGTGTTAAGTGAAATAAAGTGTTATAATACCAAGTGTAATTATATTTATTGTTTCTTGAACAATGATGTAAAACTCCATATTAAATTATTAATGCGAATGAAACCGTCAGTACCAACCAAGTGTAATTATATTTATTTAAATACAAATCCACAACACAAAGTGAAGGCGAATATAGAATAAAAATATTCTTCTTCTTCTTCAGCCTATTCCCTTCAAATCCTGGACAAAAGCCTTCTCCATTCGCTTCCATGTCACTCTGTCCTGTGCAGACTGCATCCAGTTATTCCGACATGTACGAGTCGTATGTTCAGATCATCCTTCCACCGTAGTTGTAGGTATACACGTATTATACCGCAAATATTTTCTGTACGCGAGTACATAACCGATCTAATATAGCTGGTGGTGTTTTTTTTACCATTTTGACGAGTGTTTCTGCCTGCAGAGAGGAGGCCACGCGCAGCTTCTGCGTATGCTCCTGCAGTGTGGCGCAATACTGCTGCTCCAGGGAAACTTCTCGCTTCTACAAAAATGAAATGTTCTGTTAGTATGCACCTTAAGTTGGCAATGCACTGCTCGGGCATTCTACTGAGTTTCACCTTCCACTCGGCTAGTTGCTCCTGCATGTCCAGGGTAAAGCCGGAGGCTACTGCGATCTTAAATTCCAGCGCCATGCTCGTGAGCACGGCGTCCAGCAGATGCGAGGCGCGGCTCGCCTCCGTCGCTTGTTCTCTATTAATCAGACGTTTCACACGGCACTTGAGAGAGGATCAAACGTAACAGAGTGTAACCGCACTTGTTAATAATGACTTACTTCCCCGAGAGGCGCCTAGACTGATCTCTGATGGCGAGCTTGTTGGACAGGAGCAGGCGGCCCTGCGCGCGCAGTTCGCCGAGCCGCTGCTCCATGTGCTTGCAGTCCATCTTCATATGCCGTAAGTGTAGCTTGTTGATGCTGAAAAACGAAAAAATTACATATGATTATTATATTAACATGTATGGTTATTCTATTTCCGCAGAGGTGTCACCTGTGCCGGCGCCGCTGGTCTTCCGCCTCAGCGTGCAGCTCGGCCACGCGCAGGCGGAGGCGCTCGATGAGCGGGGCGGGGAAGAGCAGCGCGCCCGAGCCGAGGCAGGCGTGCTCGCCCCCCAGCACGCCGGCCAGCGCGGCCGCGGAGCAGCGCGAGGCGGCCACCACCACCGTGCACTCGATGTCGTTCAGCAGCCCCTGCTTCGTTTGCTGCAAGTGGAAAAGCGCGACGTGAGGGCATCATGCACTTAAAACAATAGGAAGCTATGACGCACACGGAGAGATGTATTATACATATGTAGGTACACTCACTAATAGATCGTAAAGGATTTTTTGTTTCTCCTCCAATTTTCTGATGAGAATTCGGGCCTCCTTATTATTTGAATCAATGCTTTTTTTAGCAATTTCAATTTCTTTCTCCTGATCTTTAATGTCGTTTTCTAAACCATATCTGTGAACAAGAAAACACCAATAATAAATTTCTAAGCCTGTCTCACTGCACCGTGGCTGAAGGAATGGAGAGGGTACCTGATCTCGCGGAATTCGAGTACTTCCTCGTAGATCTGTGGGTCGCAGCCGGGCGGGCACACCGTGGAGTCCAGGCGCAGGCGAATGGCATCCATGTCGTCACTACCCTCGCTGTCCTCCTCCGATGAAGACGAGCTGGAGCTGTCGCTCTCCGAGCTGTCTGGAACCGACAATATAATCTGGAGCCATGTATTTTACATTTGAAATTAACCGAGATCGAACCCGATTTCATAAAATGTTATTTATTATATTATTGAAATAGAAGAGTATCCGAACCATCGGCATCCAGCTTGGGGGGCTTCTGTTTCTTCTTGTACACGTGTCTTAGGAATTTGGCGAACTTGGGCGCCTCTGCAGCGGCCTTGCGCTGTTGCACCTCCAGCTGACGGATCAACTCCTGGTTGGCGACGACACCCGCCTGCAGCCCCTCCACCTGCTTCTGCAGCGCCTTCAGTTGTTCTTGGGCCACGCGCAACTGGAAACATTTTTCTTCGATTATACTAACGTAATCTCTTGACCCAAATGTAGAGATAAAATGCAGAATTGAGGCCTACATTCAATAAAATGAAATCACTCTTCGGCAATGATAACATAAATTTGAAACTCCGCCAGAGAATGATCAAATGCTATGTGTGGTTTGTTTTATTGTATGGATGTGAAACGTGGACCGTAAAAGTCAACTCAATGAACAGACTGGAAGCATTTGAATTGTGACTCTATTGCCGAATGCTCAAAGTTCTCTGGACAGACATGGTTACCAATACCGAAGTCCTGAGGCGAGCTAGAGTTGACAGGGAGCTGTTGTCAATTATCAAGATTCGGAAGATTTCACATCTGGGTCATTGTACTGCGTGGGGAAAAGTACCACCTTCTCCAACTGAGGGGAAAATTGAGGGACGCCGAAGGCTAGGTAGGAGACAGATGTCCTGGCTGCAAAACATGAGGGAGTGGACTGGCATCCGAAGTGTGGAGGAGCTGTTCTGAGCGGCGCAAGACAGGGACAGGTTCGCCAAGGTGATCGCCAACGTTGGGGGGACTTGACAGGACATTTGAAGAAGAATAATGCATTAGTGGTTTCATGATCGTCTCACCTCCGACTGCTGCACCCTGACGTGCTCAGCCATATCGTCCTCGGTCGATTGGAAGGAATCCAGCACAAGGTGGCGCTGCGTGAGGTACAGCAGGTGCAGGCGCAGCAGCTGGGCGCGCGCCTGCACGCGCTCTCGCTCCCGACCCAACGCCTCCAGCCGGCTCTCCCACTCGTTCACCGACTCGCGCATCTCCGAGATGATCTGCTCCTGCTCCATCAGGAGACTGCAACATAGTGGGTTTCGTCACCATATGGCTGCTAATCACCACATCAATTAGCTAATAATGTCGAGACTTTCAGAGAGCTGTACCTGGTGACGTGGCGTTTAGTAAAGTGCTGTTCCAAAGGAGTCCCCGGTCCGCCCTTCTTGCCTTCCGCCTTCTTCGTCTCCCAGTACGGAATGCTTGGATCGTGTTCTGCCAAAAGTTGACAGAAGGATATTCGTCTTAATAAGTATACATTTTCTTTTGAACGTTTAATCTTTAGAAACAAGTATGAACCTCACCCATGTATGCTCTTGTCTTAGATTCGTCTATTTCAACGGGGGGTGGGGTATAAAATACGGAGCGGCGCCTGCCTGCCCCGATGTTCAGTTTCCTAACTTCTGGTAGTTTGAGCTGAAAGCGTTAGTGGCAATAAGTAAAAATGGAGAATACTTTAAATATCAGTCGTCATCGACTAATTCTCAATTATTGTATTGCGTATTTGACAAGTAGTATGGAGGGACCTCCAGGTTGGTGGCGGGGTTTTCCACGTCGGGCTCCATGCGGGGCGGGGCGGGTAGGGCGGGCGGGGCCAGGCGCAGGGAGCGAGGGATCTCGGGCGCGAGGGCGGCCAGCCGAGCGCCCAGCTCTGCGTACCTCTTCACCAGGGCCACCTTGCTCTCCCGTAGAGCCACCAGCGAGCGATTGAACTCGTACTGGATCTCGTAGATCTGGAAAAGGAACCAGCTCCTAAATGCGAGGGAATAATTCTGCGCGCTCTAAATAGGTTGTTATTTGGAGCCGCGATTTACACGATTCTACATTGGATGAAAATAGGCTCACCTCCTGTCTGACGATGAAGAGTTCGAGGTGCGCCCGCTGCAGGGGGGCGGGCGGGTCTCTGGAGAGGGACGGCCCCTGTTCCCCCGCGGGACGGCTCTTGAGGTGGAACTCCCCGATGGTAGCTTCCGCCTCCGCCAGCGCAGCGGCCCCAGCGCGCTCGACACCCTCAGAGGAGCGCCGGGCCAAGTGCTCCCGCCACTGCATATGCAACACGGTTGGAGATCAGATCGAATCTACTAGTCCACGTGACACACGTGCGAAATGAAGATTTATATAGCAGCAAATATTAGAACCTCCATTTCTTGCAGGTGATGGCGCTGTATCCTGTGCAGGTAGTCCCTGAGTGCGCGCAGCAGTGCCCTCGGGGGTGGCGGGGCGGGGGGCGCCGGTGGAACGCCTTCCAGCAGTGGCGCCGCGGGGCCTTCCAGCCCCCATGCCACCTTCTCCTCCGTCTTGCCGTCTTCGCTGTCTACTGACATTCTGCGCAAACATATAATTATCGTTTTTGATTAAGTTCAGCGAATTTATTACACATTGAATAATATGCAAAAGTATGTGTTAGTAGCTAGGTCAGATCAGGTTGGGTTAGGTGGGCCAGAATACTTTCCTCGATACTCACTGCGGAATGAAAAATAAGTCCTCCTTTCTGAGCAGCACAAAGGAAATAAAAAGCAAATTTAATGTTGACGTGTCATACAAACAGATTGAGCCAAGTGTACGGGATCTTTGGCGGGACTCACTGAGCTCTCAGCACCGCGTCATTCAAGTTTCTCTTGGCCACCTCCAGCTCGTCGAAGAACTCGCCCGGCAGTTTGTTCTGGCGGATAGTTTTGACATTAAAGTCATTTCTCCTAAAAAGTCAACTCAGATAATGATCATCATCATAACCACCGTAAGTGCGGCCTCTCTGTGTAGGAAAAAGGGTAATAAGCCATTTTTAAAATAGCTACTCACTGTAAATGGTTGTTTTCTTACTGGTGTTAATCTGAAAGTCTCAATTGGAAGAAACCACCTGACTGGCTGTTTATCTCTTATGTGGGAGCTTAGTTGGACTTAGAGTACTCACAGTATGGAGTTTAGCTGAAAGGGAAAAATGTTGAGGTTGTGAATATTCCTCTTCATCATCTTGCTCAAGCGCAGGGAGGAGACGGCGAGTGGGTAGGCGATGCGACGTCGTACCAGCGCCATGCGCTCCTCCGCCGCGCGCTCTTCCTCGTGCAGCACGCGCGGCTCCGTGCTCACCGCCACCTGCTGTCCCGGCGGCATGCTGGCGTTCCTAGTATGCACATCACACAGGTCGCATTAGGCTCCGCTCGCTCTATGAGATAAACACGCATACATATATATAGAGATTGCGGACAAGGTCGAGTACTTCTTGAGCAGCTCTTTGAACTGTATGGTGAGGTCCGCGAGCTGATCCCGAACTTGCTGCTTGCAGAGGCTGGCCGCCCTCAGCAGTCCCTGGTGCTCCCGCTCTCGCGCCAGCTGCTCGTGAGACAGCTCTCGCTCCTCGTCCGTCAGCACCGGGCCCACGCCAGGAGGCTGCAAGTGCCGCCACCACTTAGTTTTATATCCCCTGCACTCTCGTTTCATATTACAATATCAACAAATATCCCTACCATGATTTGTTTCCCGAAATCGTATGAAGACGGCTCTCTTAGCAAGTCGGGGTTGAGATTGTACTCGTACGAAAACACGTTTCCATCTTCCCCAGCGGTGAAGAAGTACCTGCAATGTATAGTACGTTCGAAATGATGATGATGCACTAGAAGACCCTTCGAGCCACATAGAACGGAAGCCCTTCCCAAATAATGTTTGATAAGAGGATACCTTTCATCGGGGCTGAAGACCATGTGTGTGATGAGGCCCCTCTGGTTGTTATGCATGGGCAGGCGCAGGAAGTCCGTATAGTCGAGGCGCGGGATGAGCTCTGGCTCGTCCTTAGGTTTACCGCGCATCCTCTTCAGCTTCTTTTGCCTCTTCAGCAACCGCACCTCCAGCTCCTCCCCAGATCTGTCTTGCGCGCCAATTGGGATGTGAATCACGCGAATCTCCCCATCCTCCATGCCCAGGACCATGTGAGAGTTGTTGTTACTTAAACAAATATAAAATATTTTCTACCCGTTTTCCCACTTACTCGTACATCACTATTTTAGAATAGGAAACCAAGTGAAGTCCTTACATGAAGATGAGTGTAACAATGTTGACCTCCCAAGAGTCTTGCAGCGGGGCGAACTTGTTGGCGCCAAGGGGGCCCAGCTGCAGGCGCAGCAGGCAGCCCATGCCCTCCTGCGCCACCCACAGCTGGCCCGGCTCCAGCGGGTCGTACACCGCCCACCGCACGGTCTTCTTGCTGACTTTCTGGACCGCCACTGAACACGTGAAACAAATTATTGTAAGGTGGCATAGAAAAGAGAAATACTGAATCTGTCGTTTATATTATTTTTAAAGAGAACAATACATCAAAAGGAATAAATATGGTACTTAGTTCAACTTCTACTTCGTCTTCTTCTTTCTCCTCGTCCGAATCTTTTTTCTCTTCCTCTTCTTCTTCATCGGAACCAATGAATGGCATATCGTCTTCCTCTTCTGGTGGTGTGTACCGCAACCTAGAATGGATTTCATTACTCTGACGTCCGCTATCCTCCAGTTTTATCAGGGAGCTCTGCGAAGAGGACTGCACTCACATATACTCCTTGAGGTAGACGATGTTGGTGGAGACAAAGGAGCTCTGGAAGGTGACGGCGTCAGGGGCAGGCGGTGGTGCATCCGGCAACTCCGCCTCCATCACCAGCCCCTCCTCTCCCGCCAGCAGCAGCTTCAGGTACTGTCGAGTTTAAGATTATGTAGCGTGAAGCATATATGTGAAGACAATTACACTTTAGGTTTACTCACGTGCCCCGGCTTCCAGGCCACGTGCGTGATGACCTTGGGGGTGGGGATGAAGCAGAGCGGCAGCAGCTCGGGTCCGGAGAGCAGGCCGTACACGAAGAGTGTGCGGTCTTCCGCCGCCGTCACCAGCCGGGAGCCCTCCGCGTTCAAGCTGAGGGACGTCACGCTGCTCACGTGCGGCTTCACTTGCTGCACGAGAGGAGAACTGATCAATTCGTTCGTTCCGCGCCAAGTGAGAGTTAGAGGATTTTGCAATTGTGCTAATCACTAGCATTCTCTCTACTCTGTACTTCTCTCTATCGGAGCAGGGGTAGGCAAGAGGAATATTTAGACGATTTTTTTTTAACCACAAAATGCGATTTTATTACATAAAATTTGAAGATTGAATATAATATAGCCAAAAACGACCTCACTGTCGGATTTGTGCCCTAAACGTACTTCAACTTTTGGTGAGCTGCTAACTGTTCAGTGAATATAACTAACTAACCATCATGCCATCTCTCCAAAGGGGTAGACTAATAATGGATTTCGTAAGAAAAGAGAAAGAAAGATTGACTAGGGCGATGTAAGTGAGTTGAATGTAGATGAGACCGGGAACCGTTTTAAGGAAAGTCTGTGAAAAGCATTTAAAGAATCGCGGTGTGTGTGTGTGTGTGTGTGTGTGTGTGTGTGTGTGTGTGTGTGTACAAGGGAGGAGGAAGGGGGACGCATGGTGTAAGTAATGACGTTGTAAATAGTGCTGTAAAAGTTTGGAAGGATGCGCAGTTTCATACCGAAACCACATCGCTGGAGTTTTTTTTTATAAATTCTGTAGCGGACACAGTTAATACCCAGCAGCTTTTCCGCTTTTCATTGCTTTCACGGATCTCTCTATCTCAGTGGTAGGTACTCATTGTTCTGTATTATACTTAAAATACTCTATCCACCTCTCTTGTGTGAAGGATAGGAAGTTTATATTGTGCGGTATATAGGATATAATATTCATCACGTCGCCAATGACTTTACCTGCAGGAGTCCGAAACACCTGTCATCGTAGATAGTCTCACCGGCATCGAGAAGGTCGTGGGTGAAGATGAGGAAGAGGCGGCAGCTGCCGTCCGTGTAGCCGACTAGCACGCTCCTGCCGGCGCGGTCCACCTGGGGCAGAGCACAGTGGTTACGGGAGAATGTGCAGCTATACCCTACTAATGACACTACGAGGGTTGTACCGCACCTCCTTGGGGAAGTAGAGCATGGCGGTGGCGGAGCCGAGCGGGGGCGCAAGGGTGAGGAGGGGCCCGGCCGGCAGCCCGCTGAGCGCCAGGCCCCCGTCCCGGCCCAGCGACAGCAGTAGGGGGGTGGGCCCACGCAGCACCGCCAGCCCCGCCAAAGCGCCCCCGTGCCAGCGCAGCTCTCGCCGGGGCGGCGGGCACGAGGGGCAGTCCACGTCCAGGTCCATGGACCAGATGCAGCCACCGCCATCCTGCCATATTCAATACTTTAACCGGATGAACTTTGTTAACGCGAGATTAGCAAACGTTTCGGTATCGAAAGTATTGCTTTTCTTTTACAAATAATAACAGGCTCCAAGTATTTAATATGTTTTGTTCGTCTTGAATGTTAATAAATATGAAGTTCCCTATAGTAGGTACAGTGAACATTACACAAATAGGAGACGATGTACTCGCACCTGGCCGAACCATCTGGTGCCGCTGCGGCGCGTGATGCTCATGAGCTGTGCCCCCTCCACGAGCAGCTCCGCCACGGGGTTCAGCTCGATAGTGGGGTCGTTCTCCGGGGGGTCGGCCTGCTCCACCGTGTCCCAGTACCACGAGCGGATGAACCCGTCCATGCCCACAGAGGTCACCTGTAACACGATACAATTCTATTTCGAGAGCTGCTAGAAAGAGTAATATTATAACACCTTCGAGAAAGGGGGAACAGATTGTTTTATTTCCTACAATGTGGCATCAACCTGCCAATGGTTATACCGGTAGGTAGAACAATCAATGTCTGTGTTATATTATAATTGTAAAAGTATTTTCTTTTATTACTTTGTAACGAATGTTACGTTTTTTTCTTGCTCTTTCGTCTTTCTTTTACATTAAATAAATAAAAAAATAGCAAATGACTTTTCTTGTAACAATAGGTGTTACCTGATTTACCTTGTTATACGTTATTACTTGTATACAACTTATAAAGTGTATCGCAATATAATTAGAACCCCAAATTCTATAATACTTCTGATATTAATAAATAATGAAAATCATTTAAATAACGGATTCGTAATATTTATTTAACAAGTCTTCTTAAATTCCCCACATGTCGCCGTGTATGGAAAACTCGTTATTTTAGGCCTTAGCCTACTAAATATATATTTTACATCTCCTTTACTGCTGCACCTACAGACACCGTGACATGACCCGATTGTGTCCTCAAAGGTTAAAATAACTAGGAGATACGGAAATGGATAACCTCTGCAGTCTCGGCGTTCCTGAGGAATTGGGTGATGGGGGCGTTGTGGCAAGTGGCGCGCCCGCGCTGGCACACCTCCACCTTCACCAGCCCCCCCTCCCACACCAGGATGTTGCCCCACGAGGAGCCCGACAGCACCTTAAAAACACATTTCTAGTTAGTAGATCTCATACTTTTAATAAACGTGTCTATTAGCAACTACCACATCGTCTACAATATTTTCATCTCAAAAGTTTCACTTGTTTCATAGTCGTTAGGAAACTAGTCTAATTACAACACCATAGCTGTAGCTATTAGGGTAATAGAACGAGAGGAATGCATTGTGACATGAAGTTTTAAATAAGATGCATGTATTGTAAAGTAGCGTACCTTTTCATCCGGCATGGGCCAGACACCCAAAATATCACAGATTTCAGTTTTTCCAAACCTCCCCAGTTCTCCTTTCAACTTGAGACCGGTGAATGTGGGAGACATTTTCCAGAATTTAATATGGCTGGCACCTAATATATCACACACATACAAATTTTGAGTCATCCTATTTTAAGAAAGAACTTGTTTTTATCAACAACTACTAAATTTAGTTGCTTTGAACTGTAAGGCCGTACATTCAAGAACAACATAAAACATACATTAGATGGATTGAATTAGAGCCTTGACATAATAGAAAAAAAGGCATATGAGAGAGAGGGATAGAAATACGAGTATAAAAGGAATATAACTCGCCGCTGGTAGTGAGCTGTCCGGGGATGTAGGGAGAAAACTGGACGTTGTGGACGTTGAATGAGAAAGCACTGGTCTGGAGCATGATGCGGTGCTTGGCCCAGTCCCAGATAGTCAGGTTGTAGTCGGGCGCGCCGCCCACGGAGGCCAGAAGAGAACCGTCCGGACTACAACATATAATACTTGGCATCAAACATACTCGCACCTACCTCTACTGCAATAACTATTATATATTCGTCTCATAACATTGCACAATTAATACAACTGAGAATGAAAATGTACAGATTTACCGCTGAAACAGATGATACTAAAAAGAGGGCTGCATTCAAAATAATAAATAAACTCCTACCAAGAAATTTCAATTACCAACATTAGTAAGCCGGTAGCCTTTAAGTATGTGTGGTATTAAGTTATTTCCACCTATACGTATTCATCTGTCATCTTAATTAAATTATTTAAAATTTTTCGAGGGTGAGAGTAAATAATTGTGGAGGTGGTATCACGACAGAGTGATTAGCAGTAACCCAGAGCAAATATCGATGATGTTGGAAGAACTAAATAAAGCATCAAAGAAAATAGGACTATGCATGAATTTTGGGAAAACGAAAATCATGGCACCTAATCCAGTATAGATCACAATAGACAACACCGTAATCGAAAAGGTCGATTCATGTACATATACGAGTATACTGGGTGGAGAAAACCAAACCGCGGAAATCAAATTGGTAGAGTTAGTAGATTGAAGAAGTTTGGGTTGAACCCCCGTCGACCTTAAACGGAGCGTGTTTGACTTCTGCGTCCTGTCGGTGTTATCTTATGGGTTTGAAACTATAACATTGTCTCAGAAAAGCGCGAATTAATTAAGAATTATCCAAAGAGCTATGGAAAGGGTAGTGTTGGAAATCAATATAGCGTACAGGGTGAGAAACATCACTATTAGAGCCAGAACAGGAGTGTCAGACATCGATCGCAGTCCTGATGATGGATGGACAAAACGCCTCCTTTGCTGGTGTCCTAGAACTGCGATACGAAACCCGGGACGTCTTCAACTTCGATGAAGGGACAACATTAAAGAGACTGCTGGTGCAGTATAGTACGGGAGCGAAGGAATAAGTTCGCGTGGCTGTCAGGAGGCTGGTATACCTGTAGTCCAGGTGAGAGTAGGAGCGTAGAGTACCCTGGCGCAGGGCGGCAACCAGGGCCATATCAGGCCAGGAGTAGACGAGGATTACTGGTTCCACCCAGTGCAAGCCTCCTTCGCCCACAGCGATGTGGCTCAACGAGGGATTTGGGTTTTTCTAAACAAAAAGAAAAATAATTGACTTTTTGAAAACGGTTATTAGCCAATAAGCCAGCAGTAAGTAGAGAGTGTAGGTTGAGAGAGCTAACCGCGATGTGACCGACAGTGCCCCCCGTGGAAGTCCTCCGAAAGGAACGGTGCTTGGTGGAGACGTTGTAGAAGGAGAGGTAGGAGCCGGCGGCCCACACCACCACGTCCTCGTCGCAGGCGCACAGGTTGTAGTGCTGCTGGCAGTCGTACCCGAACGAGTAGCTGGGGAGGGGATGTGCCGTAAGGAAAACGGACTTCACTTACAATAACCACATAAGTACATTAACAACTTAATCCTGAATCCCATATTTATTAAACTTAATAAATAAATAAATAAAAAAACAATCTTTACCAAGACTAACTTAATTTGTTTCGAATGTACTCGTAATTAAGTCAATCTCTATCATCGGGGCACTCTATAAACCGTTTATATCATTCTCCAGATGATGAAAGTGAATTCAAAAAGTGAACAAATTAATGTTAAATTAATTTGGAAGAATAATTAACAATGGAGTTCCACAATATTAGCTCTAACCTGTATAAACGTTATGCAAGGTTAAATTCATAAGAGACATAGCAAAATTCGATATGTTATATATTTTTTTTCCAATGCTTAATATAATATATCTAGGGTCAATAATGAATTAAACAATTGTTACTCCAGTGAAAAGGATACATAAAGGAGAATATATCGATCGGTATAGTCGAGAGGTGGCTTGGAACTGCCGTCGAATGGAAATCTTTATCGTCGTATTCTGTTAGAACTGTGATTGCGTCTTCACTCCTTAATTCTCCACTGATTACTTCTTCTGGGAGGTGCTCTTCTACTACTTCACCACCAGTTTCATCCTCTGTCCCCTCGTCAGTTTTAAATTCAGGTTCCGTTTTGATTTCTTCTATAATGGGAGTTGGCACTATCTCGTCGGTTTTGGGTTTTTCTTTATGACTTTCCGAATCTCCTTCCGGTCCTTCATTTTTTTTTCCATCACTATTTTCTATAGGCTTTTCATCCTCAGCTTTGGTTTCAGGATCTTTTGTTTCACTTTCATCTTTTACAAGAGTCTCTTCTTCTTTGACTTCACCTCCATCGATCACATTGGAATAATTTGTTTCACCTTCTTTTCTTTCCTTGTTAGTTTCATTTTCTTCATTTTCAACAATAGTAGGATCTGCATTTGAGATTTCTCCACCACCTTCGACTTGTGATTCTACTTCACCCACTTTAGTTTTATCTAATTCTTCTTCTTCGGCATTCTCTGTTTTAATGGTGGCACCTTCATTTTCCTTCGCGTCTATTTCACTTTGCAATGTGTGTTCTTCTTCTTCAGCATCCGCTGTTTCAATGGTGGCACCTTCGTTTTCCTTTACTTCATTTTCACTTTCCATAATGTATAATATATCTAGAACGATGAAATGTTTATAGCACGAAGAATAATAAAACTCGCCCAAAACGACGCAACATTATCGTAAACAACATAACGTGTATCCATGACAACATCAAAATCCAGGAAACACGGGAATTTCAATTATGCAATGTTTTTAAATCCAATTTTTGAAAATTTCCAATCAATGTTTTAGGTTTTATTATATTTTATTACGTAGATAACCCATTTTAAAAACTGAACAATAATATACAGGTACCTGGATATGTGCATATTCAAATTTGGCGGATGAGTAAAATATAAATACCTATTTTTTTATTACTGGCAATACTGTCATTCTACGCGTTTCTTTATTCAGAATCCAGTAAGCGCATTTCCGGCACGGAGTTGAAAAAGGTTAGTATGTGTAGATTTTTATTAATCAAATTATTACACGCATGACACGTTATTTGAATGAGGACAGGAGATGCTGTTTGTTTTTGTTGATTGTATTTCAAGAAAAAAAAGTGCGGTGGTCTATCTGTTCTACCTCTTTCATATGTGAAATGGTATGATAGTTTTTACGAATTGACTACTCTTTCTTTAAAAAAAAAAATAAAGTTTTGGTGATATAAAATAAACATGTTATAAAAATTTCGTTTTGTTAGTGTTATTTTGCTTTCGGAGGTTGGACAGCATCATGGTTATTTTTATTTTTTACTACAACAACTCAAAACAAAATGTTTTTCTGTGACTGAACCATTCGCGAAGATTTTTTTCTCGACAGATCGTTTTTCGTTAATTATACCTTGAATAATCAGTTGTCTTTATCGTTTATTATAACATGCCCGAAGCATTCCAGTTTTCTGCGCTTTATAGTCATGATAAGTTCTTTTTTTTCTTCATTCGCTGCAGTATCTCCATGTACGAGTATGTAACTCTTTATGTCAGTGATATTTTTTTTTCATATTTTTTCGCATTTCAAATGCATCCACCTTATTGGTGATAGCGTTTGTCAAGGTCCGTGAATCCATACTATAAAACAAGACAGGTAGCGCGTAGCATTGAACTATTCTCATTCTCAAGAACGAATTTCTGCTTAAACATAAAAACTACCGCATGAGCGTTTATTTAAAATAAATTCTCCCAATGGATAGCTGTGTCTATATTTATAATCACTTATTTTAGTTATCACGTATATAAAATTTATGTCTCTGCATGTACATACATATTCAATTTGACAAATTTAATATTAATAAATCTCTCAGATATTATTAAATATATCCAGAAATACATATTCATAAAATAACGTTTAAAATTTTATTGCAAATACTTAAGAACTGCTGTTAAGAAAAAAAAATTGATAAAAAGTATTAATTTAAATATTATTTGTAACTATTTTCAAACTTACCCCGAATATTTTTTTAAATGAATTAAGAACCGAACCACGCATTGCTGTTTTCTAAATTCAAAAGGCGCGAAAACAGCTTTAGTCGATTGTTTATTGTCGCACGGGCGGAGAACTGATATTCAATAATTTATATTTCGTTACTAGCAGTGATATTCTGGAAAATAAGTTTAAATATTTGTTTGCTACAACTTTGTATATAAAAAAACTAATCTTAAAAGATGTCTGGTCGCGGCGGCGGTGGTATGTTTTTTTTACAAGTCTTTATTAGCATATGTGATTTGGTGTTAATCTTGATTTACTTGATAACTATTTATTCAAACACACATCATTTACATAAATATTCATTTTATTATAAAAATGGTGCACAACAGATACATTTTTGTAAAGTAAGAGTGAATTTTTTTTTTGGTTAGGTCTTGCTACGTTGGTCAGATAAGGTACTTTAAAGAGAACATTTGTTGGAAATGTTTATTGTTTCCAATATGGGATATTTGCTGTTTGTAAAGTCGAAAATCTAATTTGAATTTATGTCTAGAAATCCGGTTTCAAAAGATCTTGTTATAGTATTTACAAAGTCTTCACTGACTCAAGTGTCCTGAAAGAATCCAGTATAAACTCTGCTGGACGGTTTTCAAAGCACTTCTCAGAATGGCACCAGCCTATATATCTAATCTTTGTATTGTCGATAGCCCTAATATGCGGCAATCTACTCTTCGAACAGCAAACTCCTCGGCAATAGGCAGATTAGTTGAGCCAAAGCGCAGCCCCCGGATTTGGGGATCGGGCTTTCGCGATGGCAGGTCCGTTTACCTGGAATATGCTCCCTGTACGCCTCAGATGCATTAACAATCCGACTGAGTTTAAATCTACCATAAAAACCCATCTTTTCATAATATCACTTGAAATATAAACAACGAAAAATATGTAGCTCTCATGTCTAAAAGCATTGTCAAAGCGCCCTTGAGTTGAGTTATTAATGAAAACGCCTAATTAATGAATTAGCCTAATTATGGTATATAACTAATTTCAGGTTACAAATTTCGGATTTGATTATTTATGTCAGTGTCCACAACGTAGCATATTCATCGATATTTTGATATTAAATGTATGTGGTTCATATGTTAAGATAGAAATACTTTTGTCGTTATTCTCTGACACTGATATGTGGGAAAGGTTATGTGAATATTTGTGGTTTATAACAGGAAAGGCAAAAGCCAAAGCTAAGTCTCGCAGCAACCGAGCGGGACTGCAGTTCCCGGTGGGGCGCATCCATCGCCTGCTGCGGAAGGGCAACTACGCAGAGCGCGTGGGGGCCGGCGCTCCCGTGTACTTGGGGGCCGTGCTGGAGTATCTGGTGGCCGAGGTCTTGGAGTTGGCCGGGAACGCCGCCCGTGATAACAAAAAAACCAGGTATTTGATTGTGTGACGTACTCCATTGTCTACCTTGGCGATCGATTATACATTTGTATCCCACCACGAGTTTGAACTATACTCTTCCCTTTTTATCTTTCCATTGTGGTGGAAAGTTTGGTTGAATTTGTGTCGTTTTCAGGGACGCCGGGTGTTATATTATAGAAACACCACACGCAGACCCAGCTTTCTTACTCCCACAGTTTTCATATTCTTAAATGTATTTATCTCATTGTCGTAGGTGATTGTATCCATTGGTGGAACAAATATTGATCATAGAATTTAGAATTTTTCAATTTGGTTTAAGAATAATGGCAGAAGTGGAGAAAGAAAATGAAATTTTCCATTTCTAGTTTAGATAACACAAATAATTGCTTACATTTTCAGGATTGGCCCGCGGCACGTGCAGCTGGCGGTGAGGAATGACGAGGAGCTGAACAAGCTCCTGACGGGAGTCACCATTGCGGAGGGCGGAGTTTTGCCCAATATAAACGCCATCCTTCTTCCCAAGAAAACCAATACGAAGCCCTCCTCTGGCAGCAAAACTCTTTCGCAAGAATATTGAGTTGCAGTAATAATGAATTTACAAAACTGGGTTCTCCCTTTTAGTACACTCGGGTGTGGATGTCACCTCCTGATCCTGGAATATTATGCTATTTAGGTTAGAGGGGATCTTTCTTTTCCTCGTCTACATTTTGCATGGCCCATCGTCCACAGGACAAGTCTCCGACCTAAGTGAAGGGTGGTGGACTTTAGTTTTAACATTCGCGTAAAGCGATGTGTGGTTTCTGACGAGTTTTGTTTTTACTTTTATGAGTTCACTTTTTACTTTTTATTCCTAGTTGTGTGCCTAGTAATGGGAAGCCACGGATATTGTTATTTCCAGTAAGATATCAAAGCGTCTGTATACGTGCATAAGTCCGTCCCAAGTAAAGTATGCCTCATCTCTCACAGTTGCCTTGTTATTGTGTCATAAAGACACAATGTACTGCCATGGTTGACATCCTTGAGTTGCATCACAGACAACAATGAAAGAGGCTGAGAGCCATAAGTATGACTGTTAAAGATGTTTTAATGTATCTGTAACAATATGTGAAATTTATATCCCATTCAAAACATAACCTGAAATTTCCTTTGCACATTTCCCCATAATATACCCCAGAAATATGGGAATTGATAAGTACATTTATTTTAGTTTGTTTTTTTGACCAAACTAGCAATCATCTTTTTTTTTCTATAAAATAAATGAGCTTGATTTTTAAAATGATACATTTTTGTTTTTTAATTGAATTTGTTATTTATGTTTATAATGTTTTCATGCAGTTCCAGCTGCCCTTTTTAACCCCGATGGTGACTCACATGTGTAAATGTTTGTTTGGTGTATTATAATAAATAATTTGATACAAGTAATAATTTATTTTATGTGTTATGAACCCATTCCGAATGAAATGTTTTGCAAATCCTGAAGTCAAAAGCAATAAAAACACACGGTGAGTCCATGCAACTCGCTGGTACTTGGGTACTAGAAATTGTCTTGGCCTTTTTCTAAGAGATGACATTACGTTATCCGTTTGAGTATTGTCTAGCCTCTGGCAATTACATATTTTTATAGGTCTATATGTCAGCTGTCTAAGTGTATAATATACACTGTTATATTATAACACATTTGTTGCAAATATAAACGATTGTTTTGGTAGGGTAGAAAATGTCTAAATTTGTGCCGAAATAGCTTAATTTGTGGGAATTGTTGCTTTTATACTTTTTATTACAGAAAAGTGCAGCAAAAAAACGTATTGTTTGCTCGGAGAGGTTTCTGGGGAGTATTCAAAAGCTGGAGATTTCGACGTGAAGGACAAAGAGCGCGAAGGTGCCCCCACAAAATTATCGATGCGGAATTGAAGGCAATAATATCGAATGAGAATTGCTTGTACATCCTTGTAGAATTGTAAGTGTTGGGTGTGCAAAGGGAGGCGTGGACTATTGCCAGGGGAGGTGCCAATTTTTTTAATATATAAAGATAACTTTCATATCATATCTACAAATGAATGAAACTTCATATCGAAATTATTATGTTGGTTATATATTTATTTAACAGAAAAAAATTCTTTTCTAATCACCGAAAATGTCATTATTGACATGTGTTTATAAATTTCCATAAGCTTTATAGACCAACTGCAGTGAAGAATGAGTACACATTTTCATAATATTTTCACGTGACCCTCTACTAATATTATAACAAAAAAAGTCTGATGGGCTTGCTTTACTGGTTTACCCTAGGCACGCCACTGAATATAACTATTAAAAAAATAAAAGATAGGGAGGTGTGACATTTTTTTCTTTTTGGGGAGGCGTATTAGCATAAAGGTTGGAAACCACTGCCTTAAGCAAAGGCCTACATGCGATGGGAATGGTCCAAAAGGCTGTCAATTGGCCGCCTGCCGAGTTGAAAGAGAGAGGTGTTGAAAGTGCCCGGTCACCTGTGAGATGCTGCTTCAACGACAACAAACAATTATTTTTTGCATCATATCATCCCAGGGGATGAAAAATGGATTCACCAAGCGTATTGATTGTTTGAATATTGATTTTTATGAGGGATTGAGAGAATGCTTGTAAGGGTTGAGGAACTTACTTGAAATTTTTCGGCGGGTGACGATCCTGCCATCTGTGAATAAAATTCACAACCTTTTTACCACTGATACAGCGTATGGTATGCTTTTCTGAAAATGAACCTTCAATCGGCAATAATAAAAAAGATGTCTCAAAATACTGTTCACATTAAAAATAAAATTTGGTTTAAAATGGAAACGGCGTGCATAATATGATATTATTATTCCCTGGCAATTAATCTCGCCGGTTCCGTTGGCACGGGCCGGCAAGACGCCGGAACGCTCCAAACTATCAGAACAACAAATAAAATAAAAGCGAACATTAACGTAAATAATTAATAAGTTGGAACAAACAAATAAAATAAAAGCGAACATAACACGGGCGGCTGTCATTTGAAGCTTCTCACAAAAAAATTAAATTTCTGCATTTTGGCAATCCTTTAAGATTAAAAACAGCTCCATATACAAGTATATGCATCATCATGTGTGGTTTATTGTTTTTTATTGGTGCACACCCTCATACTCAAATTGCACATCGCTCTGCACGCCTTCCCATCAGCCAGCCAATTAAAATGACAACCTCCGGTGCCGCCGCCACAGTTCCTGACCATCGTAATCGCTCGCTCTCCTTTTTGCCGTTGCTACCATCTTCCTGACCCGCTGCCATCTCCAAGTCTGCTGGCGTTCCTCGGACGCCTCCATCCCTTGCTTCTCCTGCCGCCTCCTCCTGCCCCGCCCCGCCATCGCTGCCTACCTGCTGTTTACTCAACGCTTCATGCCTAAACCTTTCCTTTCCACTATCCTTATCCCATCCTGTATCTCAACCCCATTGCCATATCGGTCCTCACCCAAGGCTACCGGCCTACGCCCAAGGCCACTCTTGTCTCACTTGGTTCCATATCCAGGACCAACCGGCCCCCACCCAAGGCCACTCCCTGTCACCGTCCCTCGGTCTCCACCCAAGACCTCGGCCCCTTTTCAAGGTCATCCCCAACCCCTCCACACTCCACCCTACCCGGGTAGTCAGGTCCAAATATCGGACACAAGCCACTACATCCTCCAAGTAACCCTCCCCTCACCATCTGAGAACAACAATATCCAACTTCATCTCCAAGAAAGAAATTTCCAACATGTGGGGGAGCAATAGCCTTCGGGCTGGTACTCCCGAAAAGACAATATCCAAGAAATAATTAATATTCAATTCAAATTGAGAATTTAGGGATGCGCGGTATTGGGATTTATATTAAAGACACGTCAGTTCTGTAGCTTGTGCATTTGTTGACTGAATAGTGTTCGGGAATAACTAAGGTCTACGAGAGGGCGCCACTACAAGAACATCGTGATTTAGAGTGTGCAAACGTTAATACAATTCTCGGCGGAGGGAGTAGGTAACTGGCAGAAGATTTCAAAACGTAACGCGAATGACTGCATAATGCCGCTCCTGGTGAGATGGTGGCAGCTGCGATCCCGCCTGCCCAATTAGTGGAGGGAATGGTCCCCCTCCCTCCGCCGCCGCAACCAGGATCAAAGGCCTCCGAGGACCCTCCAGTGGAGAGCGATGCCTTTGTAGGCCCTCTCTGCCCTCTCAAGACAGTTTCACCGCGAACTCCGACCTCCGACCTACAGCCTCCGAGAGTCTGACAAGCGAATTTTAACACTGTTGACACAAGGTCGGCGCTGTTTACAGGTTTAAAAATAATGATGACTAAGATACTTTGTACCTCGAGACGCGTATGGGGACAGCGGATTTACCCGAGAGTTTTCAGATATGACTATTTCTAAAACGAAATTCTTATGAAATTAGTTTCATCTGCGGTTCTAACAAGTATAGCGTATCGAGCAGACTTGTAATGTAATATTCGAGCAGGTACTGTAGTACACACACAATTAAGAGAGTGTATGTATTATATTTACAGCTGCGAGAACACTTTGAACCTTTCAGTATAATCTCCAAGTATTAGGACCTGGAGTGGCCTAAAGGGAGGCGGCAAGGTCAAGAAGGTCCGGGGGATATTACGACTAGCTACTTCAATGGAGAAATACTCAAGAAGGAACTGTCAGTACGTTAAGTTCTTAAGGAGTAGTGACTTCTTTTGCACCGCGAATGTGAGGGACTGACATAAATGTGAAAGTTTTAGTTTTTGAAATATGCCCATCTCTACATCAAGTCATTAGCTTCGAGTAATGGGTTCGAGAGACATTTGGTTAGGAGATTCCCTCGCGACTCTGCATTTACCCATTTCCCGGCAGCTTGTTTTCTAAAAAGTCGTATTTATGAGGTAGTCAGTAGTAGGGGAGATGTAGGTAATGGGAGTCACTTAAGCGAGAATTGAAAAAAAAAAACTGTTAGTTAACTATTTATTGCTTAAGCCTTATTATAAACTTTAGTTATTAAACTATTAATTGAGATCACCTTTAATCACTTTGGCTTTTTACTTTTGGAACAATAATCATTTAAAAAAAAAACAGGTTTGACCACCATTGCCCACATCTGTTGGCAATGGTGATCAGTATGTTGGCAATGGGGGTCAACACAAATCGTACACATAATTGCAAGCTGAGTCCCACCCAGTGCAATCTGAATGAGCCCAAAGCCCACATGAAGTGCATCGGAACCACATCTCATTATCTCGCCCGAATTCGCCGCATACAAGACATTGGTTGTCAGAATCTTCTGCATCATCGTTTTTGTCGTCCTGGTACAAGTCATCAGTGTTCATATCTGACGCTTAAGTATTGTTCGATTCCTGCAGAATTTTCTTCTTTATCTATTTTCTTCGCGTACCTCTTCTGAAGACTCGAAAATGGGATGTTCATTGTTTTAGCGGCTTTTCTTATTGAATAACCTTGTTCATCGATGAGCTCCACGGCCTTTTTCAGGTTAGCTATAGACCAGTTAGCCTTATTTGTCTTTCTAGGACGAACGTTCGGTATCTACAAACCAAAAATAAGATTATTTTATCGAAGACAGGAAATGTTAACAATAAGGGTCACCTGACTCCGATTGCCTACATCGGTAAAAAAGAGAAAAAATCTACCTTGACATAAAAGTAAAAGTGATAGTGGTAAAATGAGTTTGAAATCACGATCTAAAATGCTTTAGTCATTACATATCACAAGCGCAAAAAGAAACACTGAGTAGTTTGATCCTTACCTTCGGATTTGTCCACTCGAAAAATTAGATCAGAAGGGCCCGAAAACTTGTTACGTCTACCAATCTCTAGCACGTGATGCGAACTGACTAAGCTGCATACTGCAGATGTTACCGGCAAACAGCTAGCATATGGTTCGCAGTGTCCGATTGGCCTTTCGAACATATGTGGGCACCATTGAGGGTAATCTCATGGACGATCCCAAATCTTTTTGGAACTACGTCAAAAGCTTACGCAAAGATGGTGGCATGATAAACACCATGATGCATGGGGATAGAGAGGTTCGAGGTGCCGATATAGCGAATGCATTCGCTAAGCACTTCCTATCTGTCTATAGCAATATTCCCCCGCGGCTAAATCATAACGATGTGACCAATTCGAGTGCCGATACTACTCATAGCTTCAATGGTGTCAGTCAAATTGACATCTCAGACATAAAAATTTCAATTCAAGCCATGAAAAATTCGCATTCAATTGGCCCTGATTTTCTTCCTATCTTCTTTTTAAAAGGATGCTCTGAATTTTTGGTACCTCCTCTCCACTTCATTTTCAACCTCTCAGTAAATACTGATACCTTTCCCGATTTGTGGAAAATCTCCAAGATCAGTCCCATCTTCAAGAGCGGCCCGAGAGAATCAGTTGAAAACTACAGACCTGTAGCAATACTGTCTGCTCCGGCCAAACTCTTCGAATCTATTATTTATAAAATGATTCTCCCTAGAGTTGAACCCTTCATAATTCCAGAACAACACGGATTCAGGAAGGGGCGCTCTACTGAAACCAATCTTATGATTTTCACAGAATATGTGACAAGGGCTTTGGACAATGGTCACCAGGTTGACTGCTCTTATAATGACTTTTCTAAAGCCTTTGATACCGTCAACCATGATGTACTTCTGCGAAAGCTGTCGGAAATTGGTTTCTCTTCTAAGTTGGTTTTATTTTTTATTAGCTACCTGAGGGAAAGGAAACAGTTTGCCTCATACGGTATATTTCAATCTGCACTTTTTCCCGTATATTCCGGAGTACCACAGGGCTCAAACCTTGGTCCACTCCTCTTCACCATCTTCATTAATGATGTCGCGAGGGTTATACAATTTTCGCGATTTCTTTTATTTGCAGATGATCTTAAATTATTCCTTGAGATAAAAAGCCCCGAAGATTGCCTCCATCTCCAGTCAGATATAAATAATATCGTCCGCTGGAGTAAAACCAATCAAATTTATTTCAATATCTCAAAATGCGTAATTTTATCTTTTACGAGAGCATTGCGTACTGTTTATTACATATACACAATGGATAACCAGCAACTTAAGCGTGTTTCAACGATAAAGGATCTTGGTATCGTTTATGAAAGTAGGCTGACTTTCCATGCTCACATCGAGAGAATATGTGGAGTTGCACTGAAAATGTTGGGATTTATTCTCCGAACTGGTAGAGTTTTCAAGAATCCCTATGTTTTGCGAATTTTGTACAACTCATTGGTCCGGAGCCGGCTCGAGTGTGGCTCGGTGATATGGAGTCCCCACGAGGCGAGATACTCGCTCATGTTAGAGAGGGTTCAGAAAAGATTTCTGAGATATCTCTACATGAGGGAGTTTGGTAGCTATCCGTGGCTTTATCCCACTGCATTCCTCTTGGGCATGCTGGGGACCAATAGTTTACAGATAAGAAGGGATGGGTGCACACTTACCCATTTCTTCAGACTTATCAGGGGATTCTTTGAGAACTCCGTCATCTTGGAGGCTATCCATCTTTATGTTCCGGATGGCTATCTTCGACAGCGTCAGCACAGACTGTTTTATCTCCCAGCATGCAGAACCAACCTGCCTCTGGTGATGCCGGTGGGGAGAGCAATCAAACTGCTGAACATGATCGCTTCGGAGATCGATGTCTTTCATATTCGTGAAAGTACATTCAGAAGACAAATACTCTTGACTTTAGAGAGTATTTTGTATTCCTAATGTCGAACCATCTCTCATGCGTTCCTGGTATTATATATTCCTTATGTTTTACCTGTTCTCAATAGATGCCTTAAACTATAAAAAATGTTTGTAATGTCTTTTGAGGAAATAAACTGATTTGATTGATTTGATTTGATTTGTCACTGAAACCGCCATCACGCGTATTGTTTTCGAATTAAAGAGGTGACTCCCATTGCCAACTGACTCCCATTGCCTACATCTACCCTATCTATTATCTGGTGTGTCTACATAAGTTTTCGATTAGAAACTCTTATGTACTTTTTTTTATATACTCTTCACCTTTTAGAAGAAAACCGATTCCAACGTTGCATTCGAATATGCGTGTGTTATTAAATAACCCTTTTGCCCAAAAGCCCCATTTGTTAAAGTTAAATGTTCCAGCAACATAATCAACGGTCGTTGCGGATCTGTCAAAACATTTTTGATGTTTACTTTGTATTGTGATTTCATACATCTTTATCTACCATATGTATAACATATAGATACAATTTTAATGTTCGCGTTAAAAAAGTTAAATCTAATGTTATGCACCGATTGCTTGAAATTTTGCCACAAAGCTGCATTCGAATACGCAGGTGTTTTTAATATGGACATCGTCTTCTAGGGAGTTTGGAGGGAGCACGGAAACTATTTTTCCCCAGCATGTTATACATTTCTTTTTTGGATGTTGAGGTTGGACATTGTGTAATGGTGAGAGGTGGATTTCTTGGAGAATGTGGTGGGTTGGGTCCAACTTTTGGATCTGAATACCCGGGTAGGGAGGAGTGTGGAGTAATTGGGGGTGGTCTTGGACAGAGGCCAAGGTCATGGGCGGAGACCAAGGGACGGTGACAAGGATTGACCTTGGGAGGGGACCGGTTGGATCTGTGTACAGAACCGAGTGGGACGAGAGTGGCCTTGAGTAGACAACATTTAACCACCATTTGGGACCATTTTCCATTTAACCAGACTGAGCCACAGCAACACGTGGCTGGGTACAGCTAGTATACAATTCTTATGTCACGTATTATGACTGATATGCTAAAAAATAATGGAGGGTAGAAATTTTGGAAGTGAAAATTTAATGCACGTTATATTATCAAATATTTTCTAGAGTTAAGACGGAAGTCTAGACTTAGCAGTAAAATAGTATCTCTGTTATTATTACAATAAAGCGTAGTACTGTATCGTAATGCGGACCCTTTTCTGACGTCGTCGGGTGGAGGGTGGGTAAGACGGCGGAGGGCCTTCGCCAATATTCATCTCACATCAATCGAACCACTCCAGCCCCGGCTACATTCTTCAGGTGTTTTGGGACTCGTGCGGTTCGTTGCTTCTGAATTAGATTTGCGAGTGCTTCTGCGATTAGTGCCTGCCCCCATCCCGCTGTTGGTTGTTCTACGTCACACAGTCCCTTCCACTCCCTCGATCTTTACAGATTCAAGTGGAATGTGTATAATTAATAAGAGGAAATCGTCACTTGTTCAATGTGCTATATTTGTAACTTTAGTTCTCATTATTCAGAAGTTTTCTGCATGGACGCGGGACAGGCCTGGATTGCATGAGCGAAGCTGACGAAAGGGCGCCGCTGCTGATTGTTGAAGACCGAACGGAATGGAGGAAAATATGCAGAACTATGCTGCCAGCCAATCCCCGGGATTGCAACTGAAGAAGACTTTTAATTGTCCAGAGTTATTTTGAAAGATAAAATAACTATGAAGTCATCTAGGAACCTCTTATCATAGTTCCGTGAATAAGTATATTCTTCGTGTTTATGAAACTGTTTTTAAGTGTGAATTTGGATTTCATTACGAAAATTAAGTCTAAAATCAGTCAGCAACACGACCTTATTAGGTGTTGGGAAATTTTAATAACTGGCTTGTGTAAAAAAGATTATAATAAGTGGACTGCACCAGAGCCTGCCGTAATTAGCTCGGGAGAGGCTCCTTGCTATCGCCTACAGCGGCTCCTGGCCGACCAACACCACTGATTAAAACGTTTACTCGGTAAATTAACTTTTCTCCAACACCCGGGGGGCCGATTTACTCCGAGACTGTGAATGTTTGCATTTATTACTCGGGTTAACGAGTTTTTAACCATTTTTTTAATAAGATTTTTTAAACACTACTCAGATGTACTGTGGTTCACTACTATAATCATGTATTCTTGTAAAACTAACTAACCATCGCGCTGTCTCTCTGTAGGGGTAAGTAGAAAGAATGGACTACCACATTGTTTTTTCCGACTCCTCTCGCGGCTGACATTTAAGATTTGATTGTGGCACGTTTTCCTCGGTCTTCCTGTATTTTTGATCTATTAACATTATTAACATTGATACTTTCTTTATTATTCTTTCATCATTATTTTTATACAAGTGTCCAAACCATTTTAATGACCCTTATTGTACATTATAAATAATCTACTTTTGCGAATTTCGGAGTCTGAAAATTCAAATCCAAACTAGCATAGTGCTACCGATAAAATATCCACCAATATGTATGCAATATTTAGTTTGTAACAATTAAAGCGCTGAAATTCGTTACTATACAGTAATTATATATAGGTACCTACCATGAATGAAAAAAAATCTTTTTCGATTTTTTTTGTTTCATGGTAGGTATATAAAATAACTATTGAAGATTGATGCTTTTTTCGTGTATTTGAAAAGTCCACTTTCTGTGCTCACCTCGCCGCAGACAATGTTTAATTTTTGAAGCATCTTTTTGAATCATTGGCTACTTCCTGACCAGCAGTTAGTAAACAAATCTTAGATTGTGGTGGGGCAAGTAGGGTCGTAAATTAAAAACAAGTTTGTCGCGTCCTGGAGCGAGTGTAAATAATGTATTCCAAGTGTCAGATTAGCTCGGCACGTGCTCCTCCTACACAAACTTCCTAAAGTGTACTTGTGCTGCTGCACGACTAGTACCTACGTACATATCACATTCTCATTAAAGACCGAAAAAACTATGGATTTTCATAATGTTTACATAATAACTTATTGAAAGCAGTGAAGTAATCCTTGTTTCGATCTACAATTGTTCCTATAGCCAGGTGACGCATAACTGTACCATATCTGATAAGTTGTTCCGGTTCTAATAAGAAGGGATAGGCAGAATGAATAGACCGCCACACTGTTGTGATTTCGCCAAACATGTTTCCCACGATTTCTACAGCATTCATACATAGTGTCATGCACCCACGTCGATTTTTGTGACTATAACGTGGCAGAGCTTTAATATTTGATTGATTTGATCATGTCTCGTTTTCCTCGGTCTTTCATTTTCATTTTTCATTTCATTTATTTTTGATAATAATCACAAACATTACAGACATACAATTCCAAATCGTTTGCAATTACATTATAAATAGAGAAGCATTAAAAAAAAATTAAGCTTAAGAATAAGAAAAAATCATAACATTGATATTGCATCCCTGAGGCAACTCACACTATCACGAAATATTCGACCTCCGAGGCGATCCGATTAAGCAATAAGATTGCCCTACCCACAGGCATAACCATTGGCAGGTTGGTTCTGCAGCGTGGCAAATAAAACAATCTGTGCTGTCTTTGACGAAGGTAATTATCAGGGACAAATAGACCTACATCACTCAGGACATCCGAGTTCTGTATACGGCCGCCAATCAGCTGAAAGAAGTGAACTCCCAAGTGAATGTTCCTCCTTCTCTCCAATGATTGGTAGCTTAGCATACCTAGCAAGAATTCAGTCGGAAAGAGCCACGGGTAATAACCTTCCTCTTCTTGCCGTTCTTTTCATAACGTTACGGTATACGTTCCTTATCTTAATAAAAAATTCATAATTTTGTTTCATTCGCACTACATTTTTTTATTGTATTAAGTTATATATATATATTTTTAATTCAGACTACGACTGTTAATATTTAACGAGGATTTGCAGTCTGCTGCAGTCGACTTGCAGTCGAGTATTGGAGTACTATGTCCCATCGCGTTTTTTCTATAGAAGCTATGTCTCATGAGTGCAGCGATCAGAAAGAAAGAACCATTCTTTCATCTAATGTAATACATCCACCTGGAGACATAAAAATATATGTAATAAAAAAACGACTACTCGGTTGTGAACATCGACAACTGTCAGTTATTCAACAAATAAACATTTTTTCTAAATAATCACAAGTATATTTTAATACAAATTCTAAACAAAAATGACGAATCAACGAGGTCTCGAAAAAAAGCAAGTGTAAACTTGTTTTATTATTTGTCGTAGGCTCCCTCCCAATCGGGAAATATTATTAATTTTAGATTGATTTGTATACGAGATCTCCCATAAGTCAGGCGACTTTCCCAATCTCCAATGATTCCGCTAAACCAAATTGAAATCGAAAACTCTGATATGTGAAGTCATAATTCTTCGATAAATCAGAACGAATAAGATTCGCTCCCCCAATTTTATGTATCATTTTGGAATCCATCCCAGAGTCCACCCGCCATATATGACTTCATTTGTTTACAAAATAAAAAATATTCTTTACTCTCAACATTGTTTTTCTCAATGCCTTAATTTTGACTCAAATCACCATCACGATAAACATATTTAAGTTTGCAGGGTTCTAATAAGAACATTGGTGTGGAGTGTTTTACTATACTGAAGATTTTCAACTAGATAAATCATAGATATTTGAATCATATTACTAATTAATTATACAAAAGTTTTATAAATAATAATTAAAAAATATAATTCATTACAGAAATAATATTATTATTTCAAATCGTTTTGGGAAAAGCAATTTAAAAACCCGATATAACAAATTAAATAAAAATTGTGGATTCTCTCAATCATTGAGTAAAGGTTAGTAATATTGATAATATGTGATAATATTAATTTAAATAATTTAGCTGACAGCGAAAACAATAGGCCTTAAAGTGGAAGTAAGAGGTTTTTGAAATGATTTATTGTAAATATTTCGTATGTGAATCGTATGCGAAATTTATATTTAACCGAATATTTTTTAATTTTTTATTTAAGTTCGAGTGATAAAAAAATTAATTAAATAAAATTAAATTGGACCGTCAACCTAAACCATCAATAAATATAATCAATGATATAACAATCTCATATAAAATATAACTAACTAACTAACTAACTAACCATCACGCCGTCTCCCCGAAGGGGTAGGCAGAAAGAATGGACTGCCAAACTTTAACTGATGGGGCACTCCATTCTTCTCTTATCGCCCTCGCGGGAGACGCGTTGTGATGGGTTGGGAGCCTCATCGCCACCAATAGGCATCTCCCGCGCACAGTTAGTAACTAAAACGTCCACAAAATATATCTAAAATAAATACTATGTTTAAAAAAATAGCTATATAAAAATAACATAACACATAGTATATCGCACGCTTAATAGTAAACTGACCGATTATGGTTTAGGTCGTAATTGAGTTAACATTAGACAGAGGCTTGTGTTAACGCTATCCATCGTTTCGCGTTAAAAATTACGTTTAAAATTAAGTCGAAATTCTGCCAATTGACCTCCATTACACTATATCGGTCTTTTTCATTCGTACGTGTTTTTCGACTGTTTTTGTTAAAACACCGACTCATGTCAGATTGAGCAAAACTTGCTTTTTTTAGTTAAGCCAGTGTTCTATTAAGCGTGCGATATGTAGTTCAATAGTGCACATGTTGACAGCTAGACGATCCGGACTTTTGTGTTTAATTTAATTTAATTATTATTTAGTATCCACCGTTCTTTTAATTAACTGTAATTAGGCACATAAAACAATCCAACTCCAACAAGAACTTCAAAATGTTATGAAAGAAATTATTCAAATATAATATAAACTGAAATTCAAATATAAAATATAAATTCCAAATAATCGGAATCATTCGCGATTTGAAGGCGAAAAGAACTAGTATATTTATTTATGATTAGGGGTGTGAATGGCGGTATAAACATTTATAATATAAATGAAAATGGACCATTCTGGAGAAGCGTCTCCAGCGCAGGAGCGCGCCGCGCCGCCGCCGCCATAAAACTCCAAGTTGCGTCGTAAAACTATTTTATTTAATAATCTGACGCTGCTGCGCTCCTCTGGTGCGATCCGAGACCGCTCCTCCTCGCTCCGGCGCGGCAGGAGGAGCCTAATCCCTTGGATGATTTAGGGATTGAGCCAAGTCAAATGTTTTGTTGCGCAAATGTTGATCTAGACTTTAGGTAAATTAAATTGTTTTTATGGAGGTTTGAATAAACTAGCGGGTCCTAAGTCTACACCATTTGGCGGGAGACAGCGCAGCGCGCGTGTTTCGGCGTTTCCCTATTTTTGTTGGCCTTTTAGTATTATTTTACGCTCAAATTTATGAGACAACTCTATAATATGTTAATTTTCCGTTTGATAAATAAACGTCCTTTTAAAGTAAACGTACTACTAGCTGAAGGGCGAACCTCCCACGACTAACACTCTAGAGATAAACTTCGGGACATTTAAATGTCAACATACACTTTTCGCACTCGGTGGACTCTGGATTTTGGGATATTTATGGGTTTTAATCGTACGAAATAGATTGATATTATATTTATTTTTTCCAGCTGACGTACATAGCCGAGGGCGCTGCGCCTGAGTATGTACGAGTACGTGCTGGTTTAAATAAATTCACCTTATAAAGATACGGAAAGTAATATAAAGGGTCTTATCTGTCAACGGTAGTGAGGCAATAGAATTTTCTGAGAAAAATTCCGATGTCTGGATTTCGAAATCGCTTCAGGCTGAAACATTCATCAATTTTATCGGCAGCCTCCCTCCCTCCCCCCCTCCCTAGCCGCGCCATCCTGCCACCGCCTGCGCTCTCGGCGCCACGCGAATCCTGCGCCTACCCAACATTTCAGAAAAGATTGCACCCTGGACTCGGATAAAACTATCCTAATATGAGTTATTACGAGACTTAATTATTATGCAAAAACAATGGGCTGCCTTCCGTAAATTAGATGATATTTTGAAAAATCCACGAACCCTCATCAAACTTAAATGGAAGGTGTTTAACTGCTGCGTCCTACCGGTGTTATCTTATGGGTTTGAAAAGAATTGTCCAAAGAGCTTTGGAAAGAGTAATGTTGGGAATCAGTGAGCAACACCACTATTAGAACCAGAACAGGAGTGTCGGACATCATCGGAAGAGTGGCTCTGACGATAAATGGACAAAACGCCTCCTTTGCTGGTGTTCTAGAATTGCAACCCAAAGCCCAATACGTCCTCAACTTCAATGGTGGGACGACATTAAAGAGACCGCCGGTACGACGTGGGTGCGTGTTGCCCAGGATCGACGAGTGTGAGAATCACAAGGTACTCAAGATTCAACAAATTTCCAACTTCTTAAAAGGTCTTGAATTTTTAGATTTAATTTTGTAGATTTCCGTGGTATATACGGAAATATTTCGATTTCTTTTTTTAAAATTAAAAACTCTTGGCGGAGCGGAAGATATCGGCGAGCTGCCGAAACCGGTCAAAGACACAAACTTTAGTGGATTTTAACTTCATAAACATTAAAAAAAGATTTTTTGCAATTTTTATTTTATTTTCATTATTTACAATGAACTTCTAGCATAAAATTTCAAATAATAACATTATTTTTTCATAACGCTTATCTTTATAATTCTATTATTTTACTTTCAGGACTGGTTTCTTTCTTATTAGGACACCATAAACTGAATTGCAGACATATAGTCTATACACACATTGAATGTATCTTCTTCTTCCTAGCCTATGTCCGATTTATTTGGGGTCGGCTCTTCTTGTATGGCGTCTCAAGGACTGTTTGTCCTTGATGTCTTCTGGTGGGACCCGATCTCCTGTTGATAAGTCTGGGTCGCTGGTCCGTCTCTACCACTCTCCGTGTTGGCTAGTAGTTTTACTATGTATGTATTTTACTTTTTATACACACATATTTAACTAATGGGAAATAAATAATAGGACAATTCAACAAGGCTTCGGCGGTATCAGGTTGTCTCAAGGATGTAATATGGAAAAAAAAGTACGAGAACTGACAGTAAGGTCAGAATACATAAAACCTGCGTAAGGCCTGTACTGACATATACATACCATTGAGACCAGAGCGGATACCACAAGAACGAAGGCTAAAGTACAGGTGGCAGAGATGAGGACGGTGAGGATGATAGCAGGAAGGACTATTCGCGATAGGGTGAGGAACACGGCTATCCACGAGATCTGCAAGGTGGAGGATGATGGGGCAGACAACGCATAAGCTACTAGGATGCGCACGTGCAGAGGATGGATCCCACCAGAATCCCACACGCTGTGGCGCAACAGATTCCTGCCGGCTGCCGTCCCCCCAGAAGACCGCCGAAAAGATGGAGAGATAGTTGGGAGTCAACCTCCCAAGTGAGGCCAGCCTGATTTCAGGAACACAACAAAGGTCTATAAGGAGGAGAAGAAGAAGAAGAAGAAGAAGAAGAAGAAGAAAAAGAAAATATTTAACTGTGTAATCGATAGTATATTTTCTTAGCCCAAGTGGCAATTGAGATTTATTTCATAATTTTATAATAACTTGTGATGACTATTTCAAGTAAAAACTAATATTCCTTTAGATTCACAGAAATAGGATGGAGATGAATCGGCTCGAATTCTATATCGGTCAAACTAATCTAAAATGATCAATATCAAAAGTTACGCTATAACCGTTGTACAGAAAGAAATGGAAATTGAAATCTCACATTTCCTTACATTTTATTGAATTATTTCCCGCCGTAAATAAATCACATATAATTAAAATGGTTTAAGTTGTTCCTCCTTGTATAACGTGTATACAAGTAACTGTGGTATATGCGGACATGTCATGTAATATGTAGATCCGGAAAAACGCGGTATGTAGCATGAAGTTCGTCTGATATGTGGATTTATACTAGAGAAAGAGGTAACCCAACGGATGATCAAAACGCCTTTAGATTCTAATGTGAAGTATAATGAAGTAAAATACATTCAATATTCAATAATGATGAAAGAGTCTGTTTTATTGTATTATGCGGGAAGGGTGTTTCATCGTATTTGGGCATAATCAAATGGGACGAGAATTAAACGCGTATCCGTGTGAGAGTCGTAAGACCTTCTAGAGAGTCGTAAGACCAACATATATTCTGAAACACTGCCTTAAAACATTTCCAATAAATGATTAAGAATATTATTGAAAATACTTTGTATTAATATAACCCTTCTTTCTTTTACTATTAAAAACACAGTTGCTCGTAATCGCAACATGAATTATTATTAAAAAAAATATGAATAATATTTTTTTATCTTATGCCTATTGTGATATATTTTTCTTATCAATCATTGTATACGATCCAATTAATGAAAATATTAATATCACAAATAAGCCGGCCAAAATGTAATACTTAAAAATAACTAAACATATAGAAAATCATATTTAGATAATTCATTGTTTTGGCCAAAACACTATGATACTTCAACATTATAAAATTTTGAAAACACTGTTATTATAGATATCATTTTTAGGAGATTGCCGCGACAGCTGTTTCGCCAACCAATGTTGGTATCATAAGGAGTTACACACAACTGAGTTGTGATACGTACTCGTATGATAACAATGTTTTAAAATTTAAACGTTTAAAAATAAATATTCATAAACATTTTCGCATGGCGGTAACGCTGGTCTAATCGGGACAAGAAAGTCTATTGTTATTGCGTATATAAGTTTAGGTCAAGTGTTGCGAAGGGAAAACAAACAAATTCAATGAAATCAGTTTTTAGGATGGAAAATAGCGGCTTCGAAATATTTCACGTAAAAGTAGCGAATGTTCCTGCCAGGAGTATCTTTCCTCGGGCAGTTTAGTTGTTTTGTAAGCCGCGTGTGTCGCTGCGGTCGCGGGGAATATCCCGCTTAGCGCAAAGTCGGCAATAAATTCAATTTAGCCGGGGATGAAGTTTACATAAAAAGCCTAACCTCCCCCACCCCCTAGCCCCACCCATTCTTCGGGGGAGGGTTTACCCCTTTCGGGTGGGAACCCTTATGAGGAATATAGCCAGAGAAATGTTTTAAAAGCAGTTCTAAACGAACATTTATTCTACGAATTAAATTTATCCTTCGACTATCGGCGGTGTCAATTTACTCGTTCAATATCGACTGAATAGAGGAAACACGATTTGCTTACGGAAATTAACGCTTTTCATATTTTATAATTTCTTTTGATAAAATAAAATATAATTACAACATCGGAGCAATGAGCAGTAAGACTCATTAAAGGTATTGCAAAAAGTTCCATATAACACAACATCTCAAAGAACTTCACTGGCTTAAACTCTGCTGAGCAGTCTTTAAAGCGCTACACGGAATGGCACCAGGTTATACACCTGAACTCTGTATAATGGACAGCCTAAATTCAAGGAAATCCACATTTCGCTCGGCGAACTCTTCTGCAATAGGTAGATTAGTTGAGCCGAGTATAATTTCGGGGATAGAGCCTTTGCAGTAGCCGACCCATCAGCTTGGAACAATTTCAGATGCATAAATGCTCAGACAGATTTTTCATCTAACATGAAGACCAATCTTTTTCATATTTCGTACTTAAATTTAACATCCGACTTGTATATTTGTTTTTACTTTATTATTATTTTCTAACCAATCACGAATATCAGATGCAGCGTTCATATTAAAACACGTGTCAATGCGCCCTTGAGGTGATGACACGAGGAAAAAAGTTAGTTTTTTTATTATTTTCACAGGAAGAAGAAGAAATTAATTGAGGCAAGCACCTATTTGAGAATTGATTATTTACTTTTTAAATGATATACACACTTGATAGCTTTCGACACCCTTCGTGGCAGAGTGGTAAGAGCTATGACTGCACAACGAAGGTCCTGGGTTCGATTCCCGTCGATGACAGTGTGCAAAAAATCACACTGTCTACATCTGGTAGAATCCACATGACTATAAAAATGACGATAAACTAGCTACCTATCACATATCACGTGAATCAGTAGGTAAACAATTGTATAGAGTAGTCGGGTTCAAATAACCTGTTGTATACAAACAATGCGGAAATCAACGGGAAACTACCACATTAAACAGACCCATGTGGCATCCCAAGAACCAGAAAAAATACACTTTGCTGCAGAAGAATCTCTAGGATCGAAACATAAAAAAAAAACTTGAGAAGAACAATTTTTAGTTCTCGTATATTCTTGTGCTTTCTTTTGCAACTGATGTTTGGACGATCGTCAGATTCCTTCGCCAAGAAACCTAACTTCCTAAGAATCCGAAGAACCGAATGGTATTAGATATTGAAGGATGGCATTTTTTATTGAAATATTTTGTATACTTTCGTAAATGTATCGCTCTCCTACGAAAAAAAGGTTTGGACTTTCAATAAGCGGAAAAAATAACTGAAACTATTTTCTTGATTACTGTAATTTATGTTGGAGAATTTCGCAATAACGACCATTTTTTTTTTATCTTAAGAAACCAATTTAAAGTTAAAAATAAAAAATTATTAATTCGGTGGATAGTGATACAATTTTTTTTAAGAGAATTTTCCCAATATAAGTGAAGGCCAAATCAATATTAAAAAGCAACTTTCATTTACGATGGATAGTTATTAGACAACATTATTAAAGCAAAACAATTCTTGAATAGTGCGTCCAGATTGAACAAGCATAGGTATATAACATTTAAAATATTATTTGTTATTTATATCACGAATAATATTTGAACCTGTAGATTGACACTGACCCAGAGGAGCTCTCGCGGCATCGAATGGTGTCAAAGTTCGGCTGTCAGCTACAGAAGTGTGTACTGCTTCCTTAGTTAATGTTGTTCGTGTAATAAATTTCTGATTGCTGGACATGGATGGATGGGAGCGGCAATGGATAGGGGGCGGTGGCGTGCTTTGGGAGAGGCCTACATTCAGCAGTGGATGACAGACGGCTGATGATGATAAGTAAATATATAAATACACACATAAGCGTAATTTTAAAACAGCTGAATATTTAGTAGGATATTGAACCATTTCTTGAATAGAGACAAAATCTCTCGCTTCCCTATGGAATAACTGAATAGGTACACCTCATGCCAAATCAGGCGATTACCAACTTTACGATAATTAGAGTCAACACGATATACGCAGATCGGCAAGCGGTGCGCGGACCTGCCGAGGGAGTATAATCCCAGTCCATATGTTTGTTTAGACGTCGCGTGTAATATTATTATGTCGGCCCTCTCTGGCGGCGGTCGTAAAATCCCCCGAAGCTCCGCTAGTCTGTTGTTTTGCATATTTTTAATATAAAAGACATACTGCCGAAGTTCTGATCATAAATTTCTATGCGGCATCTCATCGCTTATTGATCAAATCATTAGCATTCTGTATCATAGTACATGCCACATCACGCCATCTTTTCTTCTCGTGACCTGGAAATCATTTACAGACAACATACTGTGACATTATCATGGCCGTCTGTTTCCACCACAAACTTCGCCATTCACTGAACACTCCTCGATGAACTTATTTAGGTGGAGAGTTATTACAAGTAGGACTATTTGGAATTATTATTATTATATTAATAAGAGTAGTTCTACCAGAATTAGATTACGACATAAATGTGTTGAAACAATCTCTTGCCATTATATGAATATAATGGACACTCGGAGCAGTGCGGGATGGGAGGAGATGAGCCTTCTTCTACTATTGTTTGCAGATACGGCAATCCGCTGTCACTCCATCCAGCCAACGTAATATTAGTATACACAAGTGTGCCTAAACCAGAAACTTCCTACAAGACTTTCCTCGTATTTGTGTGTCTCGAAAAACAAGACTCAGAGCGCTTCAAGGTTCTACATAAACATTTACGTTAGGACGGGTTTTATTTACATTCATGACTTAAGTTTTTAATGAAATCATACCAAATATATAAATTTATTTATTGGCTAATTTAAATTAAATTAAAGTAGAAATAAGCAAGACATGTCGCCAGATAGGAAACCGACAGATGGGCACCCAGAGACTTGATGTTGAGACCATGGGATGGATAAAGAGGCGTTGGATAAAGATGGATAAACCCCAGAAAAGATTGACTGACAACATAAGTCGGGCAAGATATAACAAAATGGAGACCATTTGAAGAGACCTACATCCAGCAATGGAAAGATGTAAATTTATAACATTTTCGTGAATGAATCATCTAAATGGGGTTGATTTTATTATAAATAAATCAGTCATTAGTGAAATAGTATAGGTTTATGGAAAAATACTGAAAGTATGCATGCTTATTAAGATAACCAGCAAAGATATTCATAAACTTTGCTGCAAACCAATCCCAGGATTGAAACTTAAGAAGAAGATTAAGACAGGAAAATAATCATAAAAATGGAAACAAAACTCGTTTTTCTCAAGTGCAACCAATGGCTATTTGCATTTACCTTCGATGCACAAAGAAACTTTTTACTGGACTTCAAAAAAGCATTTGATACCGTACATCTGGACACACTACTTGAAAAACTGACAACCGCAGGGGTGAGGGGAAAGGCGTACAACACGTTCAAATGCTACCTTACCCAAAGAAAACAAACACAGTTGTGTCAGGAATGACCAGCAACGAAACAATGACAGAATTTGTTGTGCCACAAGGGTCCATCCTGGGACCACTACTTTATATACTTTACATTAACGACATAACAAGATACAACATTACAGGGAAAATAATTATGTATGCAGACGACCTTGCTATATTTTACAAAAACGACAACGACAATGAGACCTGTAAACAAATAAACATAGATATAGAGACACTAACCAACTGGACAAGCAACAACTACCTGACCTTAAATGTAAAAAAGTGTAACATTATACACTTTGAAACAAGCAAGAAAAACCATAACATGTGCATAAAAATAAAAAATGACGCAATAACCGAACTCGACTATGTAAAGTAGGACTAGGACTAACAATGGACAGACAACTAAAATGGACAAAACACATAGAAAACCTAACAGACTAGGAAGCATCGCTATACTCCCTCTTCTACAAAATACAGAATTACATACCAAGAAGGGAAAAAGTTATGATGTACGAAGCGTATGTAAAAAGCCGACTGACATATATGATTCCCTTCTGGGGACAGGAAACCAAAAGGACATCTCCAGACTCCAAAGACAACAAAATAAAATAATAAAATTAGCATATAACATTGACTACCTTACCCCAACCATACAAGTTTACAGACAAACAAAACAAATGGACATATCAGACCTGACCAAATATGAGACCTTAAAAATTGTACACAGAGTGACCATGGAAAAGACAACAGACAGCACCTACAAATTAACTAGAAATTTAGACATACACAGACACTGGACCAGGAATTGTGACAGATAGCACGAACTAAGACAGGACAATCAAGGATATTGAACAATGGACTGAAACTGTACAATGAACCACCAAAAGACACAAGGAATCTCACTACAACTCAATATAAAAAATATCTGAAACAATACATAATTAATAGTAAGATCTAAAAATGTAACCATATAACCCTATTGGTTTAAAAAAAAAAAAACAATTTCTTCCCGGGTGTAGGTCTATTCCAAAGTATGGTGCAGCGTTACTACAACTCGACTTCTTGAAGCACCGATGGTATGAGCGAAGCCCACTGGCCCCATTGATATAAGCGATGATAGGAAACAGAAGGATTCTCTATTTAATTTAGGAGCGATAGCGACAGAGCTTGTGAGAAAATTGCGACGAATTTACTGGTTATGGAAAACAATCATTCCATTGTCAAGTGACTTAGGTTTAGCTTGTCGAAAGCGTTTATCTAATATTAAAGAACATTTCTTGGTTCTGGGTATCCCATGATCTTCTACAGTATAATAGTCGTCCCAGAAGAAATAATATTTCAGCATCAAGAAATCTGAAAGGTTCTTTCCTAAAACCAGTGATGGTTAATTTTTTGGTTAATATAAATATAATACTAGGTTATATTCATATCTTATTTCAAATTATGAATGAGTGCAAAGTAATGTATCACAAATAAATTGGGCCGGCCATACAGTAGCGAGGTAAACGGATGATCGGTGGACCAGGCTGACTCTGGAATGACGACCGAGAACTGGCCCCAGAAATCCGGGAAGACCACAAGCAAGATAATCTAATGACAAATGGAAGGAGGTCAATGCCGGAGAGTGGCGAGGGATGGAGAGTTGTGGAAATGGGAAAAGGATGCCTATATCCAACACTGGACGACTAATGAATAATGATTTTTAATATTAAATTGATTCTCATGACATGTGATAGGTAGCTAAACTATCGCCATTTTATTGCCACGTGAATTCTACACCAGACCAAAGACAGTGTGACATCATACTGCCATCTTCGGGGTGGCAGTCATGGCTCTTGCCACTCCGCCATGAATATGCCACAAATGAATACCAAATTTAAGTCAATTATAGATGATATCATACCAGGTCTTCATTAAGTTAGTATACACCTTCTAATTAGTCAATTTAATCGGTCATTTTGATCAGAACATAACAAAAAGGAAAACTTCATATTTATTCAAATAACCAAAAAATACATTCGACGAATTTTGAGATAAAAAATGTCTCGTGAGAGTTGATTGGTTTCGCCGCCCGCCGCGGCCTTTTACCCGGCGCTGTTTGTTCTGTCTGCACAAACAGCGGGACAAAAGTCTGGCGGACACTATTATAGGCGGCTCGGCTGATAGCTCGGCTGCTGCGCTGCGCTCTATTCATCCTCCTCTACCTACACTACACAATCCTCCTGCTCATAAACTACCTTATTAGCCTCTTCCTCAACGTTCATATTATATGAACACTCTTATTATGCCTCATCATTTATTTTAATGAAATTAGTAACTAACCATTAATAATTATTTGTTCATAACACCTGATGATGCCAACATAGGTTGGCGAAACAGCTGTCGCGACAATCTCATAAAAATTAACTGTGGTACGTATAATAACATTGTTTCAAAATCAAAACAAAAAATAATGTTGTTATTTGAAATTTCATTTTAGAAGTTCATTGTAAATAATGATCGTTTGTATCTTCGACCGGTTTCGGCTGCTCGCTGCCATCTTTTGATACCTAAAAACAAAACATAAAAAAACAATAACAATAATATTAATATTAATAATACTGTTCGAACCATTTAACACCATTGGATTAAATAGAATTGTTAAACATCAACCCCCCACCATTTTAATTTCATATATAAACCTAACAAAATTTGACATAGGTATCAGAAATGACAGCGAGCTGTCGAAACCGGTCGAAGACACAAATATTAGAAGATTTTTACTAAATATATATTTTAAAAAGCTTTTTCGCATTTTTATTTTATTTTCATTATTTACATTTAATAGTATTGACGTATCATAGTGTTCCGGCCAAAACAATGGATTATCTAACGTTAATGTAATATATTAAAACAGTAACAAATATTGAAATATTCTTTTTTTTATTATTAACACATTAAATTTATATGTGCGAATGATGTTGTTATGAACAAAATAATGAAAGGATCATTAAAATGGTTTGGACATATGGAAAGAATGAATGAAGAAAGAATGGTAAAAAAATTATATGTTAACGATGTAAATGGAACCAGAAATAGAGGAAGACCTAGGAAAACGTAGCACGATCAAATAAATCAAATATTGAATGTCGGCCACGTGAGGAGTCAGAGAAATCGACGCGCGTGCATGACACGATATACGAATGTTAAGGAAGCGAGAGAAATATGTCAGGAAAGAAAAGTGTGGCAGTCCATTCTTTCTGCCTACCCCTTCTGGAGACGGCGTGATAGTTAGTCAGTTAGTTTTTTTAAAATTCCTTAATTCTTTTATTAAATTTAAATACAGCCATATTATTTCATATTGTGAAATTATAATTAAATTATAATTAGTTTGTTGACTTGAGAATGACTAGTCCGCTATACCTTTTCCTTTCTAATAATTCCTTCTGAGACGCAATACGTGACGTATGATGCGGTATTTGGTGTATGACGCAGCTTTGCATTGTAACCAAGTGGAGCACCGGCTTTACATTCATCCAAGGCCCGAAATCAGCTTGAAAGTAAAACACTAATTTATACCGAGGTGTGCCTCCATCTTCACAATATGTTATAAGTTGGTAACACGCGAGATAAGTTTCCCGCCTGGTCCCCACCTGTGTATGCCAGTATACGTGCATCCATACATTCCATGATAAAGAATTAACCTACATCCAATTAAATCCATATTCATTTAATCATCGTTAATAAAATAATATTTTACTTAATACAGAGTAAACATAATACAGAGTAAAAAAATTAAATACATTTTCATTTGGAATAAACCACATTATTTGAGTAAGCAGCGCCAACAGGATTCACTCTGTAGCGAGCTTCCTTAGGGCTATACAGTTTGTAAGTCAAACCACCAAGTAATGGCTTCGTATCAAAGTTTTTATAATATAGAGATATTTTATAAATAACGTACAAGTATTTATGCACAGATAATTTCTGAATTTAAATATAAATATAGTACTAAATATAAACACAACCCCAAAGAGAAAAGAGCATAGTTTAGATTTTCCAAATTCGCATATCTGTATAATTTTTATAATTTATTTTGCTTACACTTTTTCGTTCCCCAGCGCTTTTTGGACCACAGATGCCCTTCCTCAGTGTAGAAGTTTTTAATTAAAAAAAAAAGATTAATATTTCAACACTGAACAAGGACATCTGTTGCCCGAAACATGTTTGTTAATAGTGCAAAAAAGTGTGAAAATACAATGTATTTATTGTTTCTTGAACAATGATGTAAATCTCCATATTAAATAATTAATATGAATAAAAACATCTGTTGTCTAAAAGGTTTATTATATATGTGAAAGATATGATTCGCCTGTTTCAGGCATTTTCAAATGTGCTTCATCCATTTGATAATAACTTAGACAAGCGAAACACGCCATTCACATAAAATATAATTAAATTTCTAGAAAACAGTCGTTTTCGTTTTAATTTAAATACAATATTTTAAATCAATTATTCAAATGAGAATCAACAACACAACGTAATGGCATTTATATAAGAAAAAATATATTTTAATTCGCTATTTCTGGAGATTAGAATATTTAAAAGCATTGCGATAACCGGAAACTAGATGCTGAAATAAACGAAATTATTAACTAAAGGAAAACAGTGAATTGTTGGTGCTACAAATGAAAAATTTACTGTTATATTTAACATAATTATGATCATAATGCATCCGATAAAACGGAGCTATGTTAATATAACACCATCCCTTGTGAGTGGAAACTATTATATTTTTAAATGATTGAAGTCATTGGTGAAAGTTCCATCTTTCAAGTAAAACGTAAAGCTAGATGTTTAAGATACTTAGTTTGACTGCAAACAATAAATATACTACGGAATAAAAGCGACATTTATTATGACATTTCCTTTATGAAATCTTCCTGTAAAACTCATTAAATATAGCCAGGCTTGGAGATGTTTAAAAGATATAGTAAATATAAAAAACTCTCACGAAACAGAAAAAGAGGAAGAATCGTCATATAGGAATAGAATATACTCCAGTTGTGTAAAGTGGTCTTTTTACACAAATGCTAGTTTTCCCTCTATACAAGTAAAACCATTTGTTTAAGTTTGAATAAGGCTTAACCGTCGCATAGCTTTCAGTCTGTTGCTAATTAAAATCCAATGAAACCACTTTTAGACAGATCACAAGTAGAGCGTTTTGCTCCGCGGCAATATATATTTACCTCAGAGTGGATAAACTCGTACGCTGTTGATGTAAATAACAGTGTGTTTTTCTATTGACTATGGAGAGGTTTTGTTAAGTTTACCCTTTCGCAAATGCGAACGACATTCTGCGCGAAAAGAGCCTTATTGTTCAGTTTCCCGCCAAATCTTTCCTAATGTCAAGAGCTTTCCCTCTTCGCCGCTAGATGGCAACCCTAGGGGGAAATTGAACATTTTCAGACAAAGTAATGAACCGCACACAAACGGCCAAACATAAATGAAATTTCGGGTCCACTGGTGTGGAGCATAATACGTTATTTGAATATACGAGTACGTCGTAAGGGATACACGTCAATAAATGTGTACGCTGATTTAACAATAAGTTATTAGACTTATCGGAAAGTTTAATACAAGTGCCAGAATCAGTTGACCACGAAAATATAACAAAGAAAGCATGATTCGAGATTTTTTAGTATACTATTATACTTATACGTACTGTAAACAACATAATATAAACATTTTCCTGACGTATTCTGGAATAGGAACTAAGCGGATTACACGTAAATTTAAGCAATTTATATATATGAATAACTATTTAAAATTATTGTATTTTCGCAACTTGTGAAAATACAATGTTTTCAAAAAATTATTCAAATGTGAATCCACTACGCAAAATAATGGCGCATATAAAAGAAACTTTATGTATGTTTTTAATTATATCTACTTTGAAAAACACATTTAATTTTAGTAAACTAAATATCTCGAGAGGAGAGATATTATACATTGGACTATTCCAATGATTATGATGCTAGATCTTGATTTGCAAAAAACACTTGTTCGACTTGCAAGAAATGTAATCCAATTCTAAAAACATATCCCGACCTGCAGATTTTGACAATAAGTGTACTAGTTAGTGTATTTTCAATGATGAATTACGATTCTAAAATAGCAAAAATAATATAGACCACCAGAATTGACTTAAAAAGATTAATTTAATTTCCGTGCCAATAGCAAAGATGGATTTTGCCAGTTTATTGGCTGTCTCGAAACAAATATATTGAAAATATACTGAAATATTAATCATTGTCAATTAGACGGACTAATATGTAACAACAAATACCCCGTACTCCATACCAACGGTACTAACCGAAGGAGATTGGTTTGTTCAATCATATCAAAATATAGGAGTGAATTTCTGGACCAAACGCTAAAAAATTGATTACTTTTTATTTAGAGCCGAACAGCATGTCCGAGTTTATTTCAATACAGGATTTCGCGAGACGGTCCGTGGGGATAACAGATGATAGCGGCCCGGTTGACCGAGAGGAGGAAGTATTTATGTTAATGGCTGCGGGAAGCGCTGTCGGGAATGTCGCGTGCATCGATTCTACTGCATTACGAATGCAATTACATATTAATTCGTGTTAAATGGTCCATGCTCGGCGACCGTCTATTTGTCAGTCGTATACGACTTTTTCGAGACAAATTTCGTTTGGATGGATCCTGTTGGGTTCAGCAATTCAAGGTTATAAGATTTTGCAAATACATCTAAGAAGCCGCGTTGTCTGTGATGAAGACATCCAGGTTTTTCTCCTTCTCTTTGGTGACCGTCCTGGTGGTCGACGGCCCTTTGGAGTCTCGTGCATCACAAGCTTGTAAATCCTCGCTACGACCATCCTCTCGATATGGTCTTTCCAGAATCATCTTATCTGCCTATTCCATCTCACTATGTCATCAATATTGCAGGCTGTTTAGTTTGAGAGTTATTTATTAACAGGTTTTATTGAACGATATATTCTTTACCAGTGTTACAACCCTTGGTGGGTCTTAGCCTCCTCCAAGAAACGTCTCCATTCCGTCCTGTCTCTGGCCGTTACCTCCCAGTCTTGGTGCTCCAGGACCCGACAGTATGCTACGGTACCATCCAACCATCGCGTTCTCGGCCTGCTGATGCTTCTTAGCCCTACTGGGTTGTCAAACAGTACTCTTTTGGGGAGCTCATGCGGCACAAGTGCTCTAGCCAGCGCAGTCTGTTAATCTTTATAAACTTGACCACGCTGACGTCCTGGTATAGATTGTGTTGTGTCTCCTTCTCCACATCTGATCATCCTTAATGGGTCAGAGGATTCGCGGAAGACCTTCCTTTCGAAGCAGTTCAACTTTGCTTCATCACGTTTAGTGAGTGTCCAAGTCGCCGAGGCATACGAGTATGTGAAAACTGGTCTAATCAGCGTTTTATATACGGTGGTCTTTGTTTTTCTGGATAACAAAAGTGACTTTAAATGTTTATTGAGGCCAAAGTAGCATCTGTTTACTACGAATATTCGTTTCCCGATCTCTTCGCTGACATCATTTATTCCATTGAGCGATAACAATGCGTAATAGGATTGATCATTCGGAAACGTTTTTAATATGACGAAAAGACGGCCGTATTATATTCACGTTAATCGGTACTACAATATCCGCTGTAATTGGTTCTACGGAGCGTTATAAAACCTTCGAAGGATCTCGTAAGTGGGTCGCTTCGTAAGGAAACAAGGATATTGGAAATACGGTAGGCGGAAATATGATACAATTTACAATTTCCTTTTATCGGGGCACCTAGTGTGCGGATCAACATGGCCACGCAGGGCTACACTTTACACCGAGTACTACAAGTGACAAGAATAGTAGCAGTCATATTATTCTTTTTGCTACCAATAATGTGGTGATATATTTTTCCTAATATTCGCCATCACTTTGTGTTGTGGATTCACATTTGAATAACTTTTTGGAACATTGTTTTATCACAAACACTTTTTTACGCTTCTCACAAACACAAACTTCCCTTCTTCAGTGTATGAATTTTAATTCAAACACTGAAGAAGGGAAGTTTGTGTCCCGAACCATGTTTGTGAAAAGTGTAAAAAAGTGTTGTGATAAAACAATATTTCCAAAAAGTTATTCGGATATTCTTTAACTTATTCATATTTATTATATTCTTTAACTCTTCATAGGAAAATATTATATTAGTATTCCTAAATCGCAAAATGCTATTTTTAATAAACCCTGCAAATAATTATAGGAACAAATTAATCGGTTATGGCGGAATGAATGCCTTATGATGATCTTATTGCGGATATTATTCAGAAAGTGAATATTGTGTTCCAAGAACGTGAAATAATAAGGTCGGCAGTATGTTAAGTTAAGTACTCCCCTCGAAACAAAACATGTAAAACATCTCGCCGAAGATGTTTTTGTTTGTATTTCCGAAGTTATCCCCCGGTGGTGTACGGGCCACCGTACATACCTCACAGGCACGAAACTTTGGGATGTATCTGTCTGACATTTAGTAAAAGATTGTATTCTGAACATCCGAACTGTCTCGGCGAGATTACAGAGATGTGAATACACTTCCCGGGGACTTTTGTAACTTTCGAAGAGAAGTAAGTACCGGCAGAATTATTTTGTATATTGTGGGGTTGTTCTGTTTCAGTGAAAGTTGCCATTGCTGATTCCAATATTTAAAATTAAATTCGGTTATTTTACAATAAAGCTAATCTCGAAAAAAACTTTTTTTTACGCTAACATTACGAATATATATTATATATTATTGTATATATTACTATTGAAACTTTTTAATACGAATGAAAACGCCTGTTTTCATGAAGTTTTGTTATATTTTATTGGAATGTCATGTTTCGCTTTGTATGAACAAACCGAAACAGGTCATTTTGGTTTAAAAAATAACAAGTAGTGTGAGTTAAAAAAGAAGTCCAGGAAGGCAAAGGAAGACATGGCATGACCTAATTAATAAATTACTGAAAGGCGGCCATGTTCGAAGGATGAACAATCGACGAGAGATATGTCAGGATAGAATAATGTGGCGATCCGTCCTCTCTGCCTACCTCTCCGGGGAAACGGCGTGATAGTTAGTTAGTTTAAAAAATATTTGCAGCATTAATATTAAAAACATGTCAAACTTCATATTCTAACGAACTGTAAACAAATTCGTTAATAATGAACTGTAGGTATCTTCTGGTTGTTTATTAATTACGGTGGTGTTTCATTAGGGATACGATATTGTTATAGGCGTGTTCATAGTGGAACATACGCATCTGGGGGAGGCTGGGGTGAGGCTGGGGTGAGGCTGGAGGGAGGGGGCTCCAGAGCCATCCATGCCGCTTCCACACAAAATGGAGACTATTTGCGTTAGAGACCTATTACTTAATTAGGGATAATATTTAGACTACGTATGATACTAATAATTAACGATGTTCTGTTGTAACAGTGTACCGAAGCTTTATTTGTAACATTCGTTAATGTGGCGATGATAGAAGGTACAAGCAACTCGATACTCCTCAGTTGTTGTGGGCGTGCTTAACTCGTAAATTATAGTCTTTTTATCTCAGATGATCGTTGATAACAAAGTGAATTGTTCCATTTTCATTGAAATCATTATATAATTTGACCGGTGTTAGTTTTGATATTGTAAATTGTTTCTTTTTTCAAATAGTTTCAATGGTACATTTATTGTTCCTTAAACAATGGTGAATATCTCTGTAATCAAATAAAATATTTTAAATTAACGAAAACGTCTGTTTTATAGAAGTTTTATTATATTTATTGGAAATGGCCTGTTTCGCATTGGTAATACGAATTTGATAATCCAAAATACTACCAACTAAATTGTGCATTTCAGATACCCTTTCTTTTTTCCGCGTTTTGTAGTTCAGGTTGATTCCACGGTTGTGAGGACTTCTTCATCCGTGACGAATATTCGATTCGAAACTATTGATGAAAATATAAAAGAACAAATTTGTTTTGAATAATAAGAAATAACAAAGCACTTAAATTATATTTCTAAACTATACTTCTACTTACTTCCTACTTTTTACTACAGTTAAAACTATCATAATTTTCAACTAAAGTTTTTCGGTTTTAAATAATCGTGTTGCTGATAATATTGCGGAGGCCTGTATTGCTATTTCAAAAGTGCCTTTAGCAATATGCCGGACTGCTTCTAAGTGTTTGTACCCCTAATTAAATCTCAGAGTCTCACGAGATTTAGAGAAGTGGAATACAGAGCTACATTTTGATAACAAACATAAATCTCTAGGGAAACCACTAACCTTGAATGAAGCTAACTGATACTTTGTTGAACACAAATAGTAAATTGAATTTAGAAAACATTAAACCATATATCATATACTCTTGTAGTTCTGGTGTTGTGTAAATTCCATGGAAATTGCTGGAATGTCATATTCTGTCATGTCTAATCAGGCTTCACCTGCAATCAAACGGCGTACCGCATCACGCAAGACGCAAGCTAAATCAAACCAATCGAATTTTCTGAGTAAATAACATTTTAAATTTATTTTTAAAGAAAATTCTTACAACAACCATCATGCCGTTTCTCCGAAAGAGTAGTCAAAGAGAATGGTATGCCACGCTACTTTATTCTGACACACCTTTTTAGCTTGCTCCACATACTCGTACATCAGCGTGTCTCATACACGTACGATTCATCCGACTTCTAACATGGTCAACCTTAAATATTTGATTAATTTGGTCATTCCATGTTTTTCTCAGTCTTCCTCGACTCCGCAATCCATACACATCGTTAACGAATACTTTCTTAACCATTCTTTATTCATCCATATGTCCATACTAATGAAAGATCCTTTCATAATTTTGTTCATAATATTTTCTTTTGCTCTACATTCCTTATTATATCAGAATTTGAAATTCTTCCAAACATCGTTGTAATACACATAAGAGTAAGGGATTGTTTTATTTTTTAAGTCTGAATAGATTTTGGCAGCTCTGCTGCAATTGCTTATTTCAATATTTCAATTATTTCACTTAGGAACACGTGGATGATTCAGTACAATAGTGTCTTGCAGAGATATGGCTTGAGTGGAGGGGATACTCAGAACCGTAAGAACCATCGAGAAAAGCCAACCCCAACAGTCAACACAGACAATGAATTGGGATAGCGCCAGGAAGAAGAAGAATGACAATAATATTGAAATTATTTCACAATATTGCTTAGGCGCATTATAATCTCTGTAATGTTACATACCATTACGATTTCTTCGGCCACTGTATTCGAGCCTAACTCTGTAGCTCCCCAGTTAAGTACCCCTTCGAAATTTATTTCCAACTATCCCCTGTTAGCGAAATACAGCAACATCATGTTATTCCAAAGACGCATTTCCGGTTTGGCAACACTGTTTTTTCTACCCCCTGCACGGAGCGGTAGAAGCCGCCCCACTTCACTCCAGTCCGCCTTGGGAGTAGGCCGCCATATTGTGCCTCGCTTCGCCAGTGCCCGTTACCGCCACCATGTAGAGAAACGTTAATCCGTCTCCATCCGGCTGGACCAGCAATGGTTCAGCCTTTCTTCCATCATATCGTTTGAAGGTACGCGTCAGGTAGAATAGTAATAATATATTTATCCATATCGAAGACCGCACATTGGTTCCACATGTGTCCGCGTGTCTGCGATTAGTTCCGATGGCTCTATCGGACATCGACGTGACCGCGTTCGAGGTCTCCGTATCTTGCTGCCACCCGATTGTCAAGGGCCACACCACCATGCGTGAACTGCGTGGACCACTTCTTCACTCCGTACAGCACCACCAGCCTATGGAACCTCGTGTCTGTCAGGTGACTCTTAACTTGTATTTTGTGAACCGCCATCAACTGGTCAGCGCCGCTGAAAACGTCGACGGACGACGTCACTGGTCGATGTCCTGATGAGCACGCCATCGAGGAATCGCCACAAACAGCCTCTTCATTCTTCCATTTATGTTTCGATTAATAAGACATCCCTAGCCTAGCTAGTTAAAATTATAACTAGATTATTGTTATAATTTTAACTAGCTAATAAACCTCCATATATCCCATATAACCTGCGTTTATATTTACACCCGTCCCTAGTCAAATGATAACAGCCGAAAAGAATCTCACGGATTAAAACCGGAGATTAAAAGTTCTGCTCTCTGCGCTAGCCAAGGTAGAGAGGAACATTTCATCTCACACACCGACTGCGCACTGGACAAAAACGGAACCGTTTAGTAATCAGTGTAGTAAGTATAAATCAGATTTCGGGAAACTTGTTGTGTTGGACTCCGAACTAAACGCTATTAATTTAAATTTAGTTCAACAAATCTAATAATTACACGAAAACTTGAATCGGAGATTACTGTCTAAAGGTTGATTACACAAATGACGCGCTCCAAGCCAACTATTCGCGGAGGTGGCCGTGGTCAGCTGAAGGGTGTTTAAAAAGCGATTAACCACCCCCCGACAGTCCCCCATTACCCTCCCGCCTACCGCCACCCCGATAGCACCCCCGCGGGACCGCCCGGTGAAACATCTATCTATCGGGCCTGCGAGTGAATCTAAATGAGGCTAATTTGCTGTCGAAGTTTTAAATGTTACATGAATAAAGATGAGGCTCATTTGTAGTTTGATTTATCCTTATTTTGACGCAGTGCGATCTTACCGCGGGAGTCAGGCTAAAGGAATGGTGTTATTTGGAAAGATTCACTAAGTAATTACAAATCTTAAAGTTAAAAAAAGAATAGCAAATTAATGATGAACTGTTTCCCGATAAGTGATGAAAAACGATACCTTAATAAATATGAACGACGAAAGCAAATTCTAATTAGTGGTTTTTAGTTTCAACCCCATTTCAAAAACATAATATCTGGATAAGTCAGAAACATAATATCGATGTTTTCCATCTGAACGAGCGTAATTAAAAAAAATGATCGGAGCAACCTTTCGGCGTAGATGAAACCATAATGTTACTGAGCTTTTTCTTGAATCCATTATAATATTTATTTTTAGCTCTTTTAAATATTTTGTGAGTATTAAAACTTTGATTTTTATTATTCCATTCATTTATATTTGTGGTAGCATGTAAACGGACTTATTTTATTATTTCTATGTGTTTTATACGCACCATAATCGCTGTTTGTTACCCTAAATAAAGAAATAAAAATTTAATATACCTTTAATTCTGTGCTTATAATTTAAACTTATTTAATTTGATTAATTAATGTATATCTCGAATTAAAAAAAAAGATTTTAATAAAAAGCCTAACTTAAAAATACTGCGGATACTTGATAGCTGCGTAGTTGAATTAAAAACAAGCAAATCACTGAAATTATCCAGTGTGCTTGTAGATGAAGATGAAAGTCGCGAACTGTCTCCAGAGTGGCAGGGTTGAAGGACAAAGGGCGTGCGATGAGATGATTAGCACGCACGGCCCTCGAGCTCGCCCTTGAGCTCGGCAGAGGGTACTCGAGTCCAACGAGATCGGAGAACGAAGGTCTAACGTAACACCGAACTCCTGCAAAAAGCAGACACGCAGAAGAGCGCAGTGCGCCGGGAATTGTAAAGGACAGGTGCGAGTTTCTCATGTCTGCTGAGAAAAATAAGAAAATGTCGGAGCGGGAGATTGCCCGCGGTACATATGTACATATGGTACTCGTATAAATACACCCAGTGATTCTAAACTGGAGGCGCGAAGACATTTCGATATCAAATACATACAATTTGGATGTAATAAAAACACTTATGTATAAATAATAATAAAATAAAACGATGTTTTTTAACTACTTCCACTTTTGTCTTTATTTAGACAGCGACCGGTTTCGCCAGGTTCGCTGGCATCGACAGACTGGTCTGTCGACCATTGTGGTTGTGCCATTCAGAGAATATTTATTCTTTCACACTTTATTGCACACGTTATCACAAAAACATTGCATCACAGGAACAGCACAACTGTAATTCGTGTTTCTAATCAGGATGGTTTAAGGTTGTGACAAATGTGTCTAGTAGAATTTTCATCATACCCAAGATGATTCTCTCCTGGTAGGAACCACCTGTTGATACTCGTATATTGCCAGACAGAGAACAGATAAATGGTTGATTACCCAGAGTCTTGTCGTGGTAACCACGGGAGGAAAACAGGAGCATCAGTCGATACCAAAAATGATGGGCTGACGACCTAATTCCAGTCGGGGGAAGAAGATGGATTAGAGTCGCACGAGATAGAGAAAAATGGAGAACGTTTGAAGAGGCCAACATCCAGCAGTATAGAGACGGCTAAGAAAGAAGAAGGAGCCACCTTGGGAACCGCTGGTGTATGGTAGATAAATTAGAATCACTTGCCGCTTGATGTACTCGTACCCAGCCACTCTTTTTGTTATGTGTTTAAGCAGAGAACAACTCTTTAACCAAAACGTGTAATTTTACAGTAATTATATAAATATAAAAACTATAATGTCACAAACTATATATTCTATACATGGCTCTTCATGGTACTTCATGAAGAGCCATGTATGGAATTGTTGTGGAATTATTTCTCTGTTGTTTATATAATATGTTGGTACCAGCACTGTTGACTCCATCTAACCACATCTTAAACCTCACAAAACTCTCGGATTGTGGTGTTCATTACAAGATCATGCACGTATGCAAATTATATATTATTTTTATTGCATATGCATTTAAATACATACTTTTAAGACTTTCATTTTTGCCCATACCAATGTCACAAACAATCTAATACATGTTATAACATTTGAGTTCACAATACTTTAATATGTATCCAACGTATTATTTTTCTAGCGTTCTGAAACAATTGAAAATTGACTGAAATAATAAGTAAACATTATTTATAATAATTACGGAAAACACACATTACGATTAAGTTATTTATCGAAACCTGTCCTGGTTTTCTTTTTAGATGGAGTCTTATAAAGTTATTTATTAAGTAGTTGATGATATTTGAGATAATCCGTTGTTTCGGCCGAAACACTATGATACTTCAACAGTATTAAATGGCGATTGTTTGTATATTATACCTGATGTTGCTAAGATAGGTTGGCAAATCTGTGATATGGCGATACGTGTAATAAAAGTGTTTCATAATTATAACATTTCATAATTATGTTGAACTAAATGCGATGACGATGTTTGTGAATACTGAAATAAATGCGGTAACGATATCATATTGAGAGCAACATTTATCTTTTTGCATTATTTTAATTTTTGAACACTGTGGACTTCCATAATGACGAACTTTTAATAAAACAAAACACTGTTTTTCCACCGTTGAGTTTATTTTTTACCACATGTTTCGAAGGTTTTACAACTTCATTATGTAGAGAACGATATAAATATAATAGTATATATCGTTCACCCGATGTTGAAGGTTTAAAACATTCGAAATGTGTAAAAAAAAAAATAAACTCAAAAGCGGAAAAACTGTATTTTAATTCATAAAAAAAAATCGTGAGTATATTAATGTTCTCTACACTTTGAAATCAATTATGTAATTACTAAAGCTAGTTAGCAAGAGAACTCTTCACAGAGGGCGAGTGAAATAAAACCTTGGCGAGTAGCTTAAACCGATAATGGCCCCAGATAATCCCCGGACAGGGTTAATTGTCGGAGGTAATCGGTCGGAGTCTGCAGCGCCCCGGAGGACACGCCACTCGCTACCCCTAGTTCTAGGCTTCCATTAGCCACACTTCAATAGACCATAATGGCAAGAAACTCCAAGAACACACTCTTCATTTATTTAAAATAACAATGCATTTCAAATATTTACGGTTTGTACTGGAAAATAAACATATTGTTCAGGTAATAACAGATTGTCACTGCTGTAAGGATACTCGTATATCATAAATCTCTTTAAACAAATCCACAATGGTGAAAATCAATTACGTTATCAAGTAAGTTACTGAATATAGTGTTTACGTGTGCAACAAAAAACAACAATGGAATATTAATAAAAACTAAATAAGATTTATTCTACAACTCTGCCGGATAACGTATGGTTAATGATTAATCTCTATCTGAACAACGGTAGAAATAATAATCCGTGATCACATTGGCAAAGAATGAAATCGAAAAAATGTTACAAAACGTGTTAATACTTTTAATTAATACGAATGAAATTGTCTGTTTTCTAGAAGTTTTAATATATGGGAAAGACATGTTAGGTCTTTCTAAGGAATTATCAAATGATATACGAGTATGTATATTATGATATTTATATAATTATAAGATATAAACAGTTGCAGTTATAATAAAAACATGTGATAAACAGTTAAATAATTATTAAAATTGATAATGCCTTACAAGGCGAAAAATGTATTCCAATAAACTACAATAAAACTTTTAAATAACAGACGTTTTCATTCCGTTGCCTTTTCATAAATGTCACGGTTTTTAACAAATAATTGAAGTTGTTTCTTTTAACGTAATTAAATCTTAATTAAATATGTTTTTTATAATACAAGCATAGTATTAAGATAACATTTAAAAAATATTGGTGCTGAAAATACGCGTTAGCGTGCTAAACGACATTTCCTTTAAATATTATACATTAAACATAATAGCGTACCAGTTTAGAAGTACGGTAATGTTGACGAACGTAGCCATGTGAAAATACGCACCGAAACAGGTATACAAACACAGTGAGTGCAAATTAACACCTTTGTATTATATTTATGCTCGCCATTTCGGTTAACAAATTCATTTTTCATTTTTGAAACGGAGTGGAAAAATATGAACACATAAGAGTCATCAAATGTCTGACCCTGATTAGGGGAAGGGATGCTCGAAGGTAAGTGAGACGTGTCAGCCATTTTATAACTTTGGAAAGGTAGGTAGTAGCGGTGGGAACGATATTTTTTAATGTTTGTATTATTCCTCGCAATATACTCGTAATATGTTCGTGGAAACAAGCCATCGATCTCTGGACTTGGGCAAACGGACGAAACAATAAATATCATTTAAAATGTTGATTATTAAAATTATCTGCCGATACATTCTAATCGTAAGTTTACAATGAATGCAAAAGAATATCTGTTTCACAAAAATCATAATGAAGATATAATATTGAAGTGCCGAGCTGTATTTAAAAACGAATATAATTTACATAGTTATGTTCTATATAAAGCTTGTACAGTAGGCACGGAATGACTGAATATTGGAGTGTATCACGCTTAGCTTACCCCAATTTTATCTCAAACATAAACAATATTGAATTTATGAAATTCAACGAAGAGTTTTGCTTAATTTAGCAATTTAAAATCATTCGAAATTCCTCTGATTTCGGGTCGTACTTCCAAAAAGTATGTTCAATATATTGTATATAATGGGGCCTCCGCCCAAAACGAATGTTAAGAATGACGCGAGACGACAAGAAATGGCGCCTTAATAAGGCCCGCTGGCGTATCACCGAGTACACCTGTCAGCGGAGCGAGCTGGCCAAATAAAACTGTTGAGTAACGCCTCGCTCCCCGGGGTTGGTCCCGTGCCGTGCGAGAGGGCAGTAAGGCGGCCGCCGCGCCCTGTCGCCATCGGGGCAGTTCTGCTGCCATAAATATCCCCTACGACTGATGTTATCATCCCCGAACGTCTTAGATCGTGAGTGCTGCGGACGGATGGCCCTAGCGGGGTCCCTCAAGGTCGTAAAGTTGGACCACTCTCTCTAGCAAAATATACACTTACTCGGACTTGAAAACTCTACGTTAGTCTAACTGTCACTCATGTAAACACTCTTTGAACCATTTCAATTACTGGTCAGAAAAGTACATTTTATTTGTGCCAAAATTTATTTAAAAGCATCGCTATTCTTTAATCTTATAAACTCTGGATACTACGGGTCTAAGTGAACCGAATCCTAGGGTTATCAAGTATTACACATTTATTCTCAGACCTTTCATGCAAGGCAGTATATTAAATTATTCGAAGAAGAAATGTATTATATTTGATTATATTTTAGGAAATCTAAAAGTTCAGTGAAAACATCATTAAACGTTCATTAAAGGAGACGAAAGACCAAGTACATAAAAAAATAGATTTATTTATAGTAAATAAAATTATGAAACATGTTGCAAGAAAGCAAGCTATCCATTTTTGAAAGGAAGATCGTGAGAAAAAAATTCAACCCACACTGGAGGATGGACCTTACCGAATCAAAGAAACCTGGGCTTGCAGTGCTGATTAACCAGGAAACAGTGGTGAGATTCTGTAAGTCTCAATGCCTACGGTGCGCTGGTCTTGTAGAAAGAATGCCCGAGGGCAGAACACAGAAGATTATGTCAGGGTGGGTGCTGCGCAAAAAAAGACCAAGAGGCACACCATATGGCCGAGCCATAGAGGGCTCCCTCCGCTTACCCGAAGCTGTTATAGGCGCAGCGGCGCCTTTCTCCAGCTTCACTTTTGCACTCCCTAGGCCCATCCCCCGTCCATGCGGGAATTGTTAAAAAATAATAATAGTAAAAATATATGTTTATTTGCAACCAAGGGGGACCCAGACCACATTTAAGCTACGCTACTCTCACTTACGATGTCCCGTCTTACACACATAGCAATAACAAAAGAAAATTCACAATTTATACATAAATATGTTAGAGAAAGAAATAATACACAGCAGGAGGCACATGAGGAAGGGAGGAGATAAAATGCAGGATAGGGGAAATAAGGAAAATTATTTAATATGTGGAAAAGGTAAGGTAACATAGGAAGTTTATACTATATAAATATTTAAGATAAGAAAAATAATGCAATTGAACCAAGGGTCAGGAGGACGAAGCCTGGCATTGTGGGTCCCCTTCCCTCCCCCCTACCAAGATAATCGGCACCCCCTCAAAAAAGCAAGAGACGGTTGGCCGAGGTTAAAAAAGAAATGAACAAGAAATAATAAAAAAATGATAGCAATAATAACAATAAAAATAAAAATAAATAATAAACACGGACCAGGAGCAGCTGAAAGACTCTCTGAGACGCCCCGGCGCATACACACTCCGGGTCCACAGCCTTGAATAGTAGTCGGGTAGCAGGCGATCGGAGGTCCCACGCTGCAGTGCTAAAGCGCCTAATCTGCATAAACAGATTCGCAGACCTCTTCGACACAGCCTTGACATGCTCCACGAAGGAGAACGACATGTCGACCTGGACACCGCGGTATTGAAGCGAAGCGAGCTCTCATACCTGAGACAAAGAGGCAAACCAAGTAAAACATGAGGAATAGAGAAAAATGGCCATGGGCAAGAGCCGTGGAGGACTGTTGTGAAGGAGGCCAAATTAAACACCGAGATAAAGCGCCGAGAAGAATAAGACGAATAGTCAAATTTAAAGGATTGAAAATGATCAGAGTATTAGTTTAGGCAAGTAAGTGGCCTGTCGGCCGTCATAGTAAAACATAGTGGACGTATTACTCTTTCCGGCAAGTGTGCGCCGCGGACGACCGGCGGGCTGTAGTTAATCACTGGGGTGGGGGGTTGTTTCGCGAATTTCACGGCGGAAGGACACAAAAATTGAGGACGCGAGAGCGGGCCCAGACAATGGAGGGCGGGCGAGGGGTGGCGGGGTGGCGGTGACGGGCGAGGACGGTCAGCGGGTGCTGCACCGGCCCTGCTGTGACGACGGCGGTGAAGCGACCAAAAGGCTTAGCCGTCAAAATACAAAGTTTCAATAAAACAATTCAAAATAATATTACATTTTGAATGTACTCGTATACAAATTCTTGTAGACAAATACTGGATTTTACCCATTGCGGATAAATATTTTTTTTATAGGGATTAATTGTATCTCAATAGAGACGAAGATGTACATTGTTTTTTCTGGGAACAGAATGTGGTGGCCGAGGCGCTTACAGGACTTATGACCTGTCATTGGTTGGGTTGAGCGATCTCTTTATGTTTAACAATATTCCCCATTCCGTCTTTTTTTTTCTTATGACCACCACATCTGACAAATTTTTGGAACTTGTATATATGCTAGAATATTTACATATTTTAGTTCACTCTACACTAGAGTCATCTATTAAAATTGGAAAGCATTAAGAAGAAAACCTTTATTAGTGCACTGTGAAAGTCTCTGCAAATCATACAAGACTAGATTACGCCTGGAGAAGTCTCTCCAATTTTTATGCCTACTTGGACCAGTTATTTTATACAACATTTTGAATGTTTACAAATTAATACCTATATTTCTAAATAAGAAAATTGTTATTTTAAATTTATTCGTAAAAAAAAGATGAAAAAAAATCCTTTAATAATAATTACCTACTTGTATCATGATTCATATTTTAAATGCGCCATTTTGTAAAATCAATTACTCCAAGAGTGCACAAGAATCAGACTGACCGAACAGTACAGTCTTTAGAAGATTCTTAAATTTAACGTATCCTCATACTTAATACTAACATGGAAGCTATTCCACGCCAACGGACCCGCAACGCTAAAACTACGATAATAGAAACTTGCTTTAATGGCTCTTACTGGTATTGTAATGTCATTCGCATTTGTTTAATCGGAGTGAACGTTGAATTCCCGTTGGTACGGGTGTCGCGAAGAGGTCCGAAATATACGCTGGCGTTCGGTGTTGAGCCTTAAACACTGTCGCACACGATTTGTATTTTACTCGCTCCCGGATTTTCAGCCAGTGAAGTTCCTTCGGGAGCGGCATGATATGACAGTATTTTTGTTGCCCCATAATCAATCGGGCAGCAACATTGAATATGCTTTGTATTCTGTTTAATTGTTTATTTGGCAATCCAGCGTACATTCCGTACAATAATCTAAACGTGATACTACAAAATAAATTCCTAAACATTCATACGTGTATCGTGTCATGCAAGGGCGTTATTTAAATCCTCACTTGGCCGACATTTCATATTTGATTGATTTTATTTGATTATTTAGTACGATGTATGAATGTAGAGGAAGCCCGAGAGGATCCCAGGACAGAGCATTGTGGCGATCCATTCTCTGCCTACCCCTCCGGGGAAATGGTGTGATGGTTAGTTAGTTAGTTATTTGATTATTCTGCAAAATGGCTTACACGAGCTCTTAAATATAAATATAATTTTTCATATTTTGTAATTAATTTAATCAAGGCAGTAAAATAATGAAATTTATTAGTAGTGACGAATTGTTTATGATTTAACACATTTTTTTCCACTTTTCAAAAAACAGTGTTTTAGTTCAGAAAATCGTCATTATGTAATACTACAGTGTTAACGCCATAAGTTTATCAAAAAATATGAATACTTCGTTTATTATTTCGAATAAACGAAACCGTCATGTATAAAATTGAAGGAATATGTTACAATTAAATTAATTATGTTACAATTAAAAGAAAAATAACAATTTCCACGTATTTTGACATGAAGTTGCAAAGCAAATAGCTTCATGAAAATTGTAGTTTTGGCACCTAACTCTTTTAGCCTTTCTACCGCCGATATGATTGCGCACAGCGCGAGAAAATTAATCACACTTCCGGTGTGGAGCGCGGGAATTGATGGCGCGATGGCGACAGCTTCCGGCGCTACACGCTCTGTAATAACACCGCTAGGTCCAGTTCCTGCAGCCATTTGATTATTTCTGAACAATATTTCACCCTTCTCGGACAATAGTTTCATTGTTTCGAATTAGCGAGGGATGCTTTCTTTTATCCTCATTTTATTGTTTCTTGGATCCAATTGATGGATGATTGGTAGCACATGCTTTCAGAATTACAAGTTCTGTTATCCTTTCATGCACGAAGCGTTATTTAAGTTTTCAATGATGATTCCAGTATTTTAAATATTCATATAATTTGGACAGATTTATTTTATGTTGTATTGATCATAACTTAGGAATTTATTGTTTCTTGAACAATGATGTAAATCTCCATATTAAATAATTAATACGACTGAATTCTAGAAGTTTTATTATATTTTATGCGAATGACACGTTTCGCCCTTCTAAGGCATTATCAAATGTGACGAAATTTCAGCTTGTTGCTATTTATGTACACTAGTAAATGGAGCAGAATATGATAATTAAACAAAATTGATGTGACTTTATACATTTTTAACAAATAATTATTTGGGAAGGTCCAGAAATATTGGAAAGTATAATATTTCTTTGAACTCGTTTAGAAATTTTATGAAAATGATTAAATAGTTAGGGGATACTAAATGATATTATATAAATAAAAAATAAGTTATTTGAGGTAGGACAAAATAAAATATTTCTAAGAAAAACATTTTCTTAAAATTTTTTAACAAATGATTTTACATATTTCAAGGTGACTAATGAAATAAAAAAAATATATGGTATAAAAACCAAAAAATCAATAGCACAAAATAATGGCTTCAATATTAATATTATTAACAAACCAATTAATAAAAAACTACAATATATAAAAATACCTGACATTCAGTTCCTAAATCTCTCACATATAAAATCATGTTTGGATAATAAGTACGAGTATATGGAGAGCTTATACTTCTGATTACTCTTTTGGGGTAGCGTAATTATGGTTAGTTAGCTAATTTAAGCAAGTGGGAGACGAAGAAGGTACCTCCAAGTGTGGTGTTAATATAACACACGAGGAGTCTGGAAACGAAACAACGTCAGCCCAACATTCTACCACAACGGAAGGAGAAGAGAATAGATAACGTCTTTTAAGGGGCATCCCTATAAAACTAGCTTCCCATTGACAAGAAGATGAAGACGATTAGTGAGTTATTTTTTTTATTGTGAAATGCTCGTTGGATAATATTCTATTGTGGGATCGGTGCAATTATATAAAATAAGTAAAATAGTCTTATATAAAAGTGATATGACAGCCGTCGAAGGTCTCCGACCTAAATCTACATCAATGAATTGGAAACATATTAGATCGAGCAATATTCTCTACCGCTGTACTTCATTAACGGGGGGCCGAGAGGGGAGGGGGGGGGGGGGGTGTTTATTGGTATTTGATCTCCTATTCCATATTCATGTCGAATACTACAATTTGCTTCGCACGGTTTAGAGAAGCGTTCAAAATTTTATACGAGTATCTATAGGCTGCCATTTACGACTTGATGTAACTTGTAAAAAAATCAAAAAATAAAATATCTTACATAGCTACTTTTCACCATTCAACCGTTCCCCCGAAGGGGTAGGCAGAAAAAATGGACTGCCACACTTTTCTTTCCTGACATATTTCTCTCGCTTCCTCAACATTCATACATCGTGTCATGCACGCGCGTCGACTTCTCTGACTCCTCACATGGCCGACATTCAATATTTGATTTATTTGATCGTGCCACGTTTTCCTCGGTCTTCCTCTATTTCTGGTTCCATTTTCATCATTAACATATAATTTTTTTATCATTCTTTCTTCATTCATTCTTTCCATATGGCCAAACCATCTTAATGATCCTTTCATTATTTTGTTCATGACACCATTATTCGCACCGCATTCACTTATTATATTTTCATTTGACACTCTTTCATACACATAGTATCCACACAATCGTCTAAGAGATCTCATTTCTACTGCATTTATTCTACTTTCATCCTTCTTTTGCCAGTTCCATGCTTCCCTTCCATACATAATAATTTAATATTTTTCATAACTCAACAGTCCTAGCCCTCCAATATAAAACTTTGTATAAATTTGTGTTAATTATCTCGAATGATGAATATCAAGCATATTTAGAATCTGAAAATATTTTACCTTAAAATATATATAAATATATATTTTGCTTTGTGTATTAACTAAGCAGATAGGCTGAAACCCGATCGAAGCGGCGCAGAGAATCTTTTTAATATCAGTTACAAATGTTGACTATAATGTAAAAGCTTTTTATCTCGTGTCACAGTGCGCGGAGTACGCCCCCACCCTCATCCTCCCCACCCCAGCCCGCGCCACCAGCCTCTCTGCCTACTCCGCCCATGCCGCACACAGTATCATTTATTTTACAAAAGTTCAAAAAATTTATAAATACAAACAATAAATAAATTTATCACTATTACTTTTTACCTCCACATCTACTTATTTCATAATTCTAACTTGTAATTCTAAATTTTAATCAGATGAGAAATTAATCAGGTGCGAATGATGGTGTTATCAACAAAATAATGAAAGGGTCATTAAGATGGTTTGGATATACAGAAAAAATGAATGAATGAAGAATGGTAAAAAAATATACATGTTAACGATGTAAATGGAACCAGAAATAGAGGAAGACCGAGGAAAACGTGGCACGATCAAATAAATTAAATATTGAATGTCGGCCATGTGAGGAGTCAGAGAAATCGACGCGCGTACATGACGCAATGTATGAATGTTGAGGAAGCGAGAAAAATATGTCAGGAAAGAAAAGTGTAGCAGTCCATTCTTTCTGCCCTAGCCCTTCGGAGAAACGGCGTGATGGTTAGTTAGTTTTTTAATCAGACGAAGCTTTGTCATGGGACCTACTTGGTAGTAAAAGAAATCGTAAACGAAATTATTTAATTTTAGAATAATCAGAAGTAAACGGTGGACAATACATGATAAAATAAGTTTTAGTCATTCAGAATCGTAAATTTATAATTAAACTCCAAATTTAAATTGATAATAACACGTCAGACGAAGGCTGTGCGCTGGTTAGTTAAATTGACTATGAATAACTGGATGAAGTGGTAATCAAAGAGATGTGATTTGGCATCCAGTTTGCACGGCATGGACCGCTGTGCCCCGCTGCCTTTCTGACAGGCCGCGTGATTGGGTGACCGTCCAGGGGTGTAGCCGGGGGTGTAATTGGAGTTTTCACGGTTCAGAAAGTACAACATTATTACATTTCAATGAGAGATTCAAAAAAGGCTCTCCAGCAAGCGCCGAAACATTTCACTCTTGTACGGCCGTCAATTTAGCCGCTCGAGGGGTGAAATATTGCGATTCTTTGATTTTTCAATCCACCCTTGTAATATTAAAGTGTATCAATTTGAAACTCAATTTCGCAGCGTTATTTATGACTTCGCTTGAATTTATCCAAAAATCTGGGACGGAATAATTACTTTTTGAACTAAAGCCGACTTTACTCGCAAATATTTAACTTCCAACCCAAAAATATGGGACTCTCCGTTGACAGGATACGTCTTTAAATATGTGGCAATGAAAACGCTTTAAATCTTTTTAATATTTATGTTAACACTTTTCAGATTCATTTAGAGTTTGTAAAGAGAATTACTGACTTGACATAATAAAATATCGTTTTAAAGATTATCCTTCTTAAAGAATGGAGTTTTAAACAATTTCTAGCCAAATTTAATTAAATGCTCACACATATTAACCCCCATTGCACAGCTGACTTCATTTGCAGTAACAAAAAATATCTCGAATTGCAGTTATCAATATTTACAGCTCAAAACGATAGTCCCAGTTCATCAAAATATCACGCATAATTTAGTAGTAAGGAACGAATTATGTGCCGTAATTTGAAACAATTATTTTAGGTTAACGATAGAAGAGTGTATTTGAAACCGTTGAGAATAAATGTAAACCAAATAAAGCGGACAAGATGTATGTACATTGTTGATTGTAAACATCAAATAAACATTGGTCTTTCCAGCACCTTTTCTTAAATTTAATTTAGCGGCAGGGTAAATCGTTGTTTAGTTGGAATTACGAAGCAGGGAAAAAATCAATTATGGGACTAGAAGTTAAATTTAATTGGTTGTTTACAATATCTTCGTTGTTTTTAAAAGCCTTTTTATTTAAAAAAAATTCTAGATTATATAAAGTTATATACTCATAACTGATTTACTTCCCGCTGTCTCATAATTCCAACTTAACAACAATTCACCCTGCAGCTAAATTTAATTCCTCTCATCTCCACTTTTTCACTCGTTATTTAGTGTACGAGTATAAGTAATAAATCTCTTTCATTATCTAAAATATTATATTTTCCTTCTGTAACGATATCTCGATTATCATTTAATTATTGTTTCATACAACGTTTATTTCTATGGGAAATGGGTGGGATGAGTTTGGTTAGTACGTGTATCACGCTCTGGGGACGGTCTTGGTGAGATCACGCAGTCGAGGCCAAGAAAAGTGGAGTCCAGATTGTCTCACGGCCGTCTTGCGTGCATTTTAAATGTAAAAATCACTGAAACAGGACATTCATGTTGTAGAATCAAATAAGACTTTCATTTTATAGGGCACAACTATATTCAGGGGCACAACTATATTCACGGACGAAGAACAAGAAATATTGTATTGGATATCCTTTTGATTTTTTGATTTCCGGTGAGTATTCCCGAAGGAAAGATATCAACTTCTAATTAATGACGCATATTGTTGGCTGTGATATAATAATATCCTGCTGTGATAATTTATAAAAACTAACTAACTAACTCATCATCACGCCGTCTCCCTGAAAGGGTAAGCAGAAAGAATGGACTGTCACCCTTTAACCGATGCGGCACTCCATCCTTCTCTTTTCGATAATCGATAATTTATATACAGTGGTAATATCGATAAACACTTTAAGTCGCATTTACTATCCAGAAAAATAAATACCACGTTACATAAAACTCTGATTAGACCAGTTCTATCATATGCTTCGGAGACTAGGACACTCACTAAACGTTCTGGTAATGTTGAACTGCTTCGAAAGGACGGTCCTCCGCAGGATCATCGGACCCATTAATGATGGTCAGATGTGGAGTAGGAGATACAACACAGGACGTCTCTACATCAGGACATCTGCGTGGTCAAGTCTATAAAGAACAGACTGCGCTGGCTAGGGCACCGCATGGGGAATCTGGAGCTCCCCAAAAGAGAGCTGTTTGACAATCCAGAAGGGCGAAGAAGCGTCGGCAGGCCGAGACTGCAATGGTTGGATGGTACCGTAGCATACTCTCGGGTCCTGGAGCACCAAGACTGGAAGGTGAAGAGACAGGACGGAATGGAGTGGTTAGATGGTTCCGTGGCAGACTGTCGGGTCCTGGAGCAGCGAGACTGTGAGGTGGCGGCCAGAGACAGGACGGGATGGAGACGTTTCTTGGAGGAGGCTAAGACCCACCATGGCTTGTAACACCGAAAAAGAAGAAGAATATTCTTGGACGTGATTGCGATAAAGCTTATGTTTTTTTCCTTCCCTTTTTATTGATGAAAACTGCAAAAACGGTTAAAATATTTTGAAGAATATTGGAAACATTTCTGAAGTCTGTCGGAGCAAACAAAAATATGTAATGGATGAGTCGCAAATCTCCGCTAATTAAAATAACACGTTAGTCACTAATTGCTTTACGTGAATTTTTAATTTCTCGCGCCATGAATTGTTCGGGATAATAAGTTCTGCCCGGCGATCGCAGTCTGGTTCGGTTTCGCTCGTACGCACTCGGGCGCGCTCGGTTCGCTACGCTAGGTAGCAGTCCCCGGTTGGGCTCTACGCCAGTCTACGCGCGGTGAGCCACCGGCGGGTCTGTGTCGGGCCGCTACAAAATGCGCTACGAGATTCGCTACAGAACTAAGTGATAGTGAATTACGCTAATGAATACCCCGGAAATCGTCTAAAAACTTTTACCAGACGAATGGATCTCGGACGAATTAGCAGTGTGCAATTAATTCTATTGTTCGTTTAATAATGTCGTTGTGTTAAAATGAGTGTAAGTTAGTTCAAAACTTCGTTCGGGAGTTTTAAAGTTTAACTGTTTTGGCGCTCGCGAACGTTTTCTTGGATTAAGTCGTTAAGAGAGTTGATTTTACATTCAGACACAAAACATTGTCTCCATTGGATTGTGGGTTCGGTGCGAGAAGGTGAGATTTTTACTATCTTATACATGTCTTAAGTTTTTATTGCTGTTTTATAACAGTAAGAAAACCATTACACACGTCCGTTAGCTTAAGTTTATTTCTTTCCGGTAGAACACAATAGAGCACTTATTATCATGTGCTTGTATCGGAGGCTCGAACTCCTCGGCGTGGTGAGTTAATATCCTTGTATTATTACAAACACGAAAAATACACAGATGCTTTATTATACCGTAAAAGCAGTGTTAAAAAAAGGAAAATATGCATGATTTAAATCCAAGGGCAATAACTTCACTTCATTCTTAGTTTATTAAACTTTGTTTTAATATTGTTTACGATGTTTCTCTTAAAATACCTTGCAAAGTTGGTTCCTCGTTCGGTAGAAATTTCAATATGAGAATGCATAAAAAGTAAGCGTCGGCAATGGAATATAAGAAGCCGCATTAATATTTTATTCCGTGTGAGTTTTAATGAAGGAAAAGAAAACATTATTTTGAATTTGCGCCTTAATAATAATCTCGAGAAAAGTATATTGGGCTTTGTACAGGATTGACGATTTGAAACCTTTCTGTTGATTAATATTTAATGCCTCAACTTTGTTTATATATTTGTTGATATTATCTGCATGATCCTCTATATACAAGCGAAAGGTATTCGTAAGTATGTCAACCTTATCTGACTAACATGAGAGTGTAAGCAGTTAGAAAGCAAGTATTTTAATCCCCCAATGTAACGTAAAAGCAAATATTGATATTGGTGTGGGAGTAGTACCCAATTTTCAACACCCAAACTTCTTGATATAACAGATTTACATAATATTAACTTCAACTCAAGAGTAATGAAAATATCATAAAATATTATTTATAACATAATCTTTGAATTTAAAGCGTAAACAATTGAATTTCAATATGACGGTTTTTAACAAATTAAAACAGTTTTTTCCACTCGAACTGTTTCGAAGGCTTTACACATTGATCATCAGTTTACATCGGTTTATATCGTTCTCTTGATAATGAAGGTGTAAAAACTTTGAAACGTGTCGAGAAAAAACTCAAAAGTGGAAAAAGGGTATTTTAATTCATAAAAAAATCGTGACATAATCTTATAGTGACAATAAAAAAGGATTATTTTTATCTTCTCTTCTTCTCTCTTACCATCTCTCCACTGATGGATGTTGGACTCTTCAAATAGTCACCATTTTATTTAGACCACTGTTATAAAATCAGAATTTATTTATTCCATGATATTTTCGCGACAGCTGTTTTGCCAATCAATATTGGCATCATCAGGTGTGTTACAAACAACTCTAGATACAGGGAAAATTTCATTGATTCTAAATTAATAAGTTGTGATATTATAATAGGGTTCCGAATTATATATTTCATATAATTATTGTTAATATGATCACGATTCATCATTATAATGAAAGTCTTGTGTCCTATAGAGGAGAGCAGGAGAAGCTCGGTTTCCTCACCCAAATAATTGTTGAGTATTCTTAACTATAATCAAAATACCCAATTCTACAATTTTGGGACAGCAACTGGTTGGACTTTTAGCAGAAAAACACGATCAATAGCTTTTAATATTTGATGTGTATGAAAGCGTTTTCTAGAACTTTATCACATTTTACGATAATGGCATATTTAGCCTTGTCAAGGCATTACGTAATATTTGGACATTTGATAATGCCTTAGTAATGTAAAATACATAATTCTCATAAAGTATATTTAAATTTATAAAAAACAGAAGTTTGAAATTAATAAATGTATAAAATAAAATAAATGCTTTGTATGTAATATTAACCGCGGAATTAAATTGTTATTTTATTTAACGCCAAATAGTTTTGCTTATACCCAAGTTTGATATTACCCCGACGAAGATTGGATACAAGTGAAACTAGTTGGCGTCAAATATTATTATAATTTTATGGTTAATATACAATGAGTTTATTTTATATTTTTATTAATTTTTAATGTTTAACCATTAAGTGTCTACTTCATATGAAAATTTAACAGAATTTATAATTCATATAAACATTAAATACAAAATAAACACCGTTGTTCAAAGAAGAATAAATGTGATTTATTGCATTTACTGAGGCGCTTTGCCAATTACCAACAGCTAGACGTTCCACACAGGTTATTTCCGTTCAACTTTATTACATAGCCGTCGATGTGTTCATTTGAACAATGATTTTTATGAATCTAAAGCACCCTGTATGTGCATCTACTTGTATGCATCTAAAATACTTGTCGTTGCATCGGGATAGAGCCGTATTGTCGGGCTGCAGCCTCTTCCGATCTCCTTAATTTGCCTCAATGGAATATCTTATCGTCTCCGGGATTCGCAATAGCGGAGGAAGCTTTTCTTTGCCTTGCAGCAGAATATGTTATCTCTTTTAAAGACGTCTTCAGAATATCTAAAGCCCTTCAATTTCAATCTATTTCGTCTAAAGGCTGCTTTGAATTATGTTACTTGATAAAGAAGTCGTATATTCTAATCTTAGTACAAGCCGATTTAATTTTTCTTAATATATTTTATAATAAGTACTTTGATTACATCTTTGATAAGCGGGTTGATTTTTTAATTAATTTTCTAATGAAGTAGAAACTGGATTTGAAGAAATGTTCTTATTTTTTTGTATGAAATAGTATGAATTATCGATATTAGTGCACTATTAGAGGAGGTTTTGATTTTGATATACATATTATTTAGAACTACCTTATAAGACAAGGTCATAAAACGATGATTCTGATTAATGTATTGTTTCTGTAACGATGATGTAAAACTCCATATTAAATAATTAATACGAATAAAAATGTCTGTTTTATAGAAGATTTTTTAAAATTTTGTTGAAAAGACATTTGATAATGACAGGCGAAACATGTCATTCACATAAATTATAAAAAAACAATAAAAAACAGATGTTTTCATATACATTAATTGTTCTCATAAATCTTCGTTCATTCTATAAAAATACCATATTGGACAAAACTAATAATCTTTTATCAAATTTATTTCTCAATTCTCAAAAGTTATGCATCTACGGAATTGTGTAAAGAAATTTCTAAACCAAAGTAATGGTTATGGCTCACGAATTGAAATTCTATGGTACAACAAGAAACATAAATATTTCATTCCAGGAAAGTATTACCAGATTACTTTTACATATTTATAGTCATTAAGCCAAAGTGATAGGCACCCTTGTATACATAGTATAAGTATTTGAATCACAACCGCAACCGGCACTTGATTGATCTGTGTTTAATACAAGCATCACCTATGAAATATTTCTGAATCTATGAAAATAGCTTTAAATACGCTTGTGGGTAATTAAATGGACAAACAGCTGTACATAGCATACATTGAAATTAGATAGACATACAGCTCCTTTAGAGGTTAGGCCTACTATTGATGTTTTCCTAAGCTCCTCAATCCTGGTCCTTTTTGCCCAGATAAGCCAGATCAGATCAGATCAGATCAAAATATTATCCATTCAACGCTATCTCGGCCTTCCAAGTGATTTAGTTTCCACGGGCCTTGACGTGAACTGACTCTTCATTGCTTTCGTATCTTCTATACTGAGCAACTGGCTTTGGTCATTTTGTAGATATCTATTGCCTCCAATTCTCTCTGCAGCACCGGGTCTAGGTCCTAAGGTTATTCTTATTCTTAAACCAGGAAATTCTATGATTTTCTTTAAGATTCATTGTTCGTGACTTCGAAAAATTTATCACTTCTGATTTGATGGTGGTGTATAACTGTAGAGCTTGGTGTTTCTGGACGAAACTTAGACTTTAGGAGCTTCCTTCAGGAGACTAGATCATGTAAGATATTATGAATTTCGTACTCTACTTATGCGTGCATAACTTCCGTTATGGCCTTGCAGGGATAATAATTATGATACTGATATGATACTTCTTCTTCTTCAAGTGCCCTGTCGGGTTCCCCCAATGGCGATCACCTCGGCGAACCTGTCCCTGTCCTGCGCCGCTCGGAACAGCTCCTCCACACTTCGGATGCCGGTCCACTCCCTCACGTTTCGCAGCCAGGACATTTGTCTCTTTCCGGGCCCTCGGCGTCCCTCAACTTTTCCCTCCAATATCAGTTGGAGAAGGTGGTACTTTTGTGTGCAAAGTACAATGATCAAAATAATGTTAAATTTGATACTAATATCTGTAAACAAATAGAAGAAATTTGTATAATGTCGAATATTAATTCAAGCAAATCCGGATGGTAGAAAATATAGGGGATAGAGCTTGGCTCCTGATCCAGAGGACTTTCGTTTAAGCCTGAACCTGTTCCAGTTCTTACTTCATAATAATGAGCTATTTCAATCCATGGTGTCTGTAGAAAAACTAAACTGTTAAAAATAAAATAATTATGTGACTACTAAGATAAATAATAGAGTGAAGAAAATATAGTTAGTCAATAAATATGAATGGATAATTTATTCCTTACTTAAATATAACTAACTAACTAACTAACCATCACGCCGTATCTCCGGAGGGGTAGGCAGAAATAATGGAACGCCACACTGTTCTGTTCCGACATACTTCTCTCGCTTCCTCTACATTCATATTGTACATCTTGTCATGCCGCACGTCGATTTCTCCGACTCCTCACGTGACCGACATTTTATATTTGATTGATTCTCGGCCTTCCTCTATTTCTAGCTCCATTCACGCCGTTTACATATACCTTTTCACCATTCTGTCTTCACTTATTCTTTCCATGTGTCCAAACCGTCTTAATGACCCTTTCAATATTTTGTTTATAACACTTTCATTCGCACCGCATTCACCTCTTATACTTGCATTTGACACTCTATCATATACTGATTTGTCACACTTGTCTTAGAGATCCCATTTCTATTGCGTTTATTCTACTTTAATCCTTCTTTTGCCAGTTTACTTAAACATGAAATATGAATAAAATAAAAACGATAATATTCGCTTCAATGGCGATTATTTCCTTTTTGCTCCATCCAGGAAAGGAAGATGAAGGTATTGCCATATGGTTTGCAAGACATTGGGTGATCTTATTGAATATAGTGAATTATATGGGCCAGATGTTCTATCATGAATCTTACATCGAGTTTGTAGAAAAGCTTACCAAATAATGTGTTCTTATTAAATTAAATATAACAAAGCACACATTTGAATTTGGCTAACAGTTTGAAAACCTTTTGGCCCGAGTTGATAAAAAGCTAACAACTAACTACAACTAGGAAGATGGTTCTCTTTTTACTGTGAGCTTTTTGCATAAAGTACCTTCCCGCACGCGGACCCACCGCGTTTTTAGCTGGCGTGAGCTCAACAATAAATTTGTTCTACAAACGGAAAGCACGTAAAAAGCAAGTTGAATATTCCTCTCCGCGGTAGCAGCCGGGATTTAGCTAAAGACAAAAACTTGCAAATGTTCTTATTGATCCAAATTCTCCGATTCTGGCATTGTTCGAATTTTTGTGTTGAAATATACTGGAGTAACAGCAGTAACAGTATGAATATGAAGTGAGTTTTTTTCATTATCATGCAATTTTTTCGTAGACATCGTAACTATGGAGTTCAGTCCCAGAAGGCAATGATATATAAATAACATGGAATAAAGAAATAAGATCATTTTTAATGTTATGGGAGGAAGTAAATGAGCGGAGAAATCCATATTATTCGCTGCTTACAAGATTCACATTTTCACCTTACGGCGCCTTAGAACAATCTCTGCGAACATTAAACCTATTAACCTGTTCTTTACATATTACGGAAGACACCGAAGGGCAGATGTAATAACATGTAAAACTTCTTCTGCTAATTTTGAAATCTTAAACAAATATATTTTTCTTCTATATTCATTCCACTTTATTTTGTGGATTCAATGAGCATACTTTTTTTTAAAAACATTGTATTTTCACAAAAATTTATAGCACATTTCACAAACATGTTTTGGGTCATAGATGCTCTTCCACAGTTTTTGAGAAGATGGCTATAAAATTTTATGAAAATACAATGTTTAAAAAAAAAAGATATAAAAATATATTTTTGTTGATGGTGATAAAACGCGAGGTATTATTTGTATAAATAAAATAAAAAAAAATTAGGTATTTTTTAGAGGTACATAAATAAATAAAAAAATTCTTTACAATTCGCTAACAGCCTTCTGCATTTAAACATTTCGCAGTTGCTTTCGTTCGGGGTATTCAGTGCAAGTATTAAACCAACTAACTCACCACCACCACTCACCAACCCCGAAAGGGTAGGCAGAAAGAATGGACTGTCACACTTTAACCAATGCGGCACTCCATCTTTCTCTTTTCGCCCCGCGGAAGACGTGGTGTGATGGGTTGCGAACCTCATCGCCAAATATTCATATGCATTAAGTATAAGTATTCATATGCATAAAGTATTCAAGTATTCATACCAGTGCAAGTATTCATATGCATAAACTTTAAACGCGTATATGAACAAATAATGGTTAGTATGTTAACGATGTGAATAAAGTACAGAGTCGTGGAAGACTGAGGAAAACTTGGCATAACCAAATTAATCAATTTTAAAGGTCAGCCTAGTTAGAAGTCGGGAGAATATGACTCACTGTATGAATGTGGAGGAAGCTAAGGAGGCGCGCTAGAGAGGATAGTATAGTGTGGTGGTTCATTCTCTATATCTACCCCTCCGGGGAAACAGCGTGATAGTTGGTTATTGTTGTATACGAATCTTTAATTCACAAAGAATCTACATAATTTAAACAACTGTGTGCAAACATATAGAATAAACAAAAAAACAAAAATTTTGTCAGACTTTTAATTGTCATATTGTTGCGTAGTTTGAGAAAAGGCGACATTTTTGGCGGGAGAAGAGCAAAGGTTTGGGGCAGCGCGTTCTCCACGGAGGGTGCCGCGGTACCTCTGGAGGGGCCCTGTGACGGTCTAATAAACTTTGTCCGGAGTTATTTCTTGTTTACTTGCAAATTTATTAAACCCTTTATTATCTGTTAACTAACCCGACTAAGATTTGCTTTTAAACTGTGAAGATGGAGAGCGAATTAATGTTTTTAGGGACACTTTAATGGGACAACTTTATTTATTTTGGTTTAAACCACGTGGTACAACTCCTTTTTTAACATCTTCGCAAAAAGTGACCTATGCTATTTATATCCATTTGGGTTGATGATTAGAATAATTTTTTTACAAAGGTTTTAAGTATCATACTTAAAAATATGTCTGTTGAAATTTATAACACTGTTATAATATCATAATTTATTTTAATTTACTGAGAATGTCGCGATAGCTGTTTCGCCAACCGATGTTGGCATCGTCAGGTGTAACAAAAACAGTTTTTGTAACACTTGATGATGCCAACATCGGTTGGCGAAACAGCTATCGCGACATTCTCAGTGAATAAAAATAAATTGTGATATTATAACAGTGTTATAAATTTTAACAGTAATAATGTTGAAGTATCAAAGTGTTTCGGCCAAAACAATGGACTATTTAAAAATAGGTCATTAAAAATTTTCATTTCTATTTTTAACAAATATTAGGTCTAAATAATATTAAATAAAACGATATTTTTTTAACTACTTCCACTTTTGTCTTTATTTTGAATGAGAGCCTGGCGAAACCGGTCGAAATAAAGACAAAAGTGTAGGTTATTAAACAACAACGTTTTATTTTATTATTATTTACAAGAACATCCATCAAGAGATTTCAGTGAAATTAAATCTGTTAATTTATTAGCATATATAAATGCTTTTACGTATAGAATACATTTTCATTCCATTTATTGTTTACGTACTAAATTAATGTAAGCTATATATAATTAAACAGTTAGTTATAGCAGTACTAAACTTTTCCCACCAGACCAAAGCCACGTTTTATCTTCATTCTGAGGTCTATTATTAAATCTTTCAAGGAAACCAAGTCCACCAAGAAAATAATCATTATAAAAATTGGCTATTTAATGTATTAAATAGTTACTCAATTAAGTTTTCTCAATACCAACATAATATTTCAACCAACTACCGTTAGATAATGAATCCAGTGACTTGCAACAGAGACCAATCCATCCAATTGCGAATGAGAATAGTTTGATGGTACGTAGGTACTACCCGTCTGGTTCAACGCTCTGAAAATATGGACCATGACAAAAGTTATAACCAAAAACCTGAATGCCTTTGAAATCCGTGAGATCCGTGACTTTACCTCACCGCTGGGCATGCGGGGGATCAATAGTCTACAGACAAGGAGAGATGGGTTCACACTTATCCTTACTTCAGACTTATTTATGTTTCGAATGGTTTTCTTCGATAGAGTCAACACAAAGCGTTCTATTCTTCAACATGCAAAACTGCCTCTGATTTCGGTGGGGAGAGCAACCAAACTGACCGATATGATCGCTCCAGAGATCGACCATATTGATGAAACAATATTCAAGAGGGAAAAACTCCAAATTTTGTAAACTATTTAGCCTCATTAGCTTCGTACTTGTTTATGTATTACTATGCTGATGAATTCTTCTAAATCACCGATTTAAATTTATGTTTATAATATCTATTTGGAAAACAAAGAAATTTGAATTTCAATGGGATGAATTAATAGATTAATGATGTAAATGGAGTGTGGAGTCGAGGCAGACCGAGAACACATGGCATGACCAAATTAATCAAATTTTAAAGGTTGGTCGTGTTAGAAGTCGGAAGAATCAACGTGGGTGTATGACTCGCTGTATAAATGTGGAAGAAGCTAGAGAGGTATGCCAGGATAGAGTAGTGTGGCGGTCCATTCTCTCTGCCCCTACGGGGAAGCGGCGTGATGGTTTGTTTGTTTTGAATTTCAATCATTTGCACTATATACAACAATATTTCTGCAGTTTTAAATGATGAATGTATTTAATTGTGACAATATCAATTAGACGTTCGTGTAAATACATAATAAATACATTTAAACGGGGATGTAATATCGGGCCATTCGTGTTGCGGCGGGACGGCGGAGAGAAGGCGGAGGGAAGGTGGAGGGACCCGGTTAACCATTATTGACACCGGAATAAATATGATGTATGAATAATTTTTGCATTCATTGAATGATTAATCCGCGCCTGTGGGTGTATTCCGCTGACTGGCGGGCGGGGCGGCCGAGGGATGAATAAAGCGGAAACGGGGAAATAAAGCGATGATGCCTGCTCATGGAACACGTTTCGCACTATTCTACATTTTTATTCCCGTTATTAATTGACTTTTCTGAAAGCAAAAAATATGCCACAATACATTTATTTATTACTTGAATTTTTTACTTCGTTCTGATGATGACTTTCAAACATACTCGTACATGCATGTTAAATGTATTGAAAAAAAATACGCAATGCTGGAAGTATTTTTTTTTGTATGAAATGAGGTAAATGACTCTACTTAAAAGCAAAAGAATAATAGCTTGTTATACCCACTAATTAGGTACGTCTATAAATTAAGATTTATATCTTAATCGGGGCAAGTTTGAGTAAATACCGAATCACCGATGTAATTACTAGTTTGATTGCCACCAGCTATTAGTAATCGATGTTTCAATCTAACTACAAGCCAGAGTACTGTGAAGTCGTAATATAAGACACAATGTTAATAAAATTTAATAAAGAAAAAAAATACTTTACAATTATTATTTTTATTATTGTGTTTGTAATGTAATAAAATAAGTGATAAAAAAATACATAAAAATCTTGATTTTTGATTTGTTATGAACAAAAAAATGTAAGTAAAACTACGGTTAGTATTTTCCAAAACCTATTCAAAAATATGTGTCAACTTGTGCAAAGCGAATAACAGAAGATTGAGTGACCCATGTGATTGTATTGGAACAATGAATTTCTTTTGAATATATTGAATTATTTTCCCTTGTCAGCCTTCTCCACCTGCTCCACGGTATTAAGTATCCAGGACTTATACTGCCATACCCTGGTGAAGACATCGGGGTAGCCCTTGGCGCAGGGATATCCCCAGGAGACTACTCCGACGAGCTCCCTGTTTGACACCAGTGGTCCACCAGAGTCGCCCTACAAGTAACACGACATAACATGAACAGGATGTGGTAACAGGTTTAGCCTAATTGAAGTCAGACAGAATGTAATAGTGAAGTGAAGATCTCTCCATGGCGGAATTGTCCGACGATTAGATACATAAGCAATTTAACAAATGAAAGCCGCTTTTAATATAGAATTAAATGGTGGCATTTGCACTATTAGAATTAGTTTTTTAGAGTATTAATTTTTAACGCAATATATCGCAATCAGCAAAAATGTAGTATAATGTATTTTTTCATTAAATAAGCGAAGTGCAAAGAGCCTCTATATTTTTAAATATTTTTTTAGATCATATTCTCATTCAGAAACATAATTTTAAATAATCACCAATATCCTATGTTGAATTAAAAATATTTTACTTAAACATAAAGTTATCTTAAAAATCCTTGGGCAACTATAAAAAAAATCAATTAGAATAATAATTGTACATTTCAATAAAGCTGCACAATTATTGAAATGCCTGAACCTCCTTGTTGACATTATTACAAGCGCTTCGTTCATTTTCTTCCAACAGTTCCTATCGTCTAGTTTATCCAGATCAGTCAGAACATTATCGCTCAGGCGTTATCCTAAGCCTTTCCAGAGGTCTTACTTCGGCCGGTCTTGATGTGCATAGAGTTTCGGTTCCTTTCGTCTCTTCGGCGTACGTGGTCTATCCACTTCAGGCAAGTTGGTGTCGTGAGAGCGCCACGGTGCCCGTTATAAGTTTCTTAATTCATGCTGTACCTTCAAGTTTCCAAGGATTCCAAGTTCATTCTTCAGACTATTTTATACCAGTAGATTTTTTGTAGCCAAATGTCACCACCGGCTTGATATTGGTGTTATAAACGCGCAACTCAGTGTTTCTATATGAAAGATTTCCCTGCGGGTACGTATTTAGGAAGGTTGCAACTTGTAGGCTGTTTTGAAATCTATGCTGTAACTTACCGGTGCATGTCATTGGTCCCCATCATGACTGCACCCAGATAATTGAAATCTCTCTCTCTCTCTTTCTCTCTACACGTAAATATCCCTCAATGGTTAGACTAGGCCATTATTCATCCTGGAAATACTTATCCACCTCGTCATATCGGGAATTGACTTGCAAACCGATTCGGGGTTCGGTATCCTTTAAGTTTGTCACCAGTCACCACTTAGTTGTCAGCGTATCCAAAGACTTTGCGAATACTAACCAGAGTAGTTCCCTGTTTCATTTATTGAACACTTCTCACGACTTTTTCTAATTTGATAATAGCAGTTTGCACTTGGACATAAAAAAATTCCACACCTAGCCTAACTCATCATAAGAGTTGATGTAATTTGTTAAAACAATTCGTTACCAAACTGTAAAATGAATGTTTTCATTTACCGAGTGAATAATATTTTAATAAAACTATTAATATTAAAATTCTCGTACTATAAATTCTTCCCAGATTATAAATTCTTGTAACTTCATACTATAAGAGATGGGGAGGAAAACTTACGTGACAAGCGCCCTGCCCACGCTGGGTGAAGGTGCAGATTTGGGTGTTGAACACCTGATTGACGGAGGCCAGTCTCTTCTTGCAGTCGGCCGTTTGGAGCACCTTCAGTTCTATTATCTGCAAGTCCTTGGCCGAGTCTCCGGGGTGCTGAGAATACACCAGTCAGGAAACACCATATTACTTTACTGTTTTAAATTTAAGTTGGAAGGTAACTATACACACACAAATGACAACACATACATACACACACACACACACACACATTTTGTTTTTAAAGCACTCGATTTTATTTATTTTAATTAAAAAAATAACAAGATTGTATATTTTTGTTTTATATATGAATATACTCGTATATAATTAAAAAAAACACAGAGCATTGTTTTATATGTATCAGTGCACATTCATAATTATAATTATTTGATATGAACAAAAGAATAGAAACTAATTTTATTATTACCTTGATCACTAATAATAAGTTATTCTTATGCCAAACTGGAGTAAATCGCAAGTCACCTGCGCACAACACGCCAAACGCCAATCGCACAAGTAGTCGGTAAAACAGTTTTCTATTAAACCTATGTGGTTTCCAAAATATGGGTATGGTTGAGATGTATTTACAGCGCATGAGTAATTATTTATAGCACTCAATACAAAATTTGAGATCGATCAGCCGTAAAAATGAAAAGTTTTTGTAAAGTCTATTTCATTTTGATCATTTTTTTTAAATTTACACGGTATCATGTAAAAATAGTTTATTATTTTTTCATGAAATTAAAAACTTTATTTTTAATATTGCCTTTAAAAGATATTACATATTAATCATTTAAAGAACGACATAAACTCTATATGGTTTATATTGATTTCTTGATAATGATAAAATACAAAATTATGAAATTCCACAGTGCGAACGTCTTATGTTTATAAAAAAAATATTTGCAAATTAGATGAACTGCGGAAAATTTGTATTATGTATTTCAACTTTGATCATCGCAGTTTTCCTCTTTACCATTTCATCAATCACACTGAAGACGATCTCTGAAAAGTCTGTCGCAGAAGAAACCACAAGACGTGGGTACAACACAAGTGTTTCGATGATCTCTAAGACTTCTAGTGACTGGATTTTATACCAGAAGTTTAAATGAAATTAAATGGAATGTTACTCTTGGACGTTTATATGGTTCGGTACTTACACTTGTTTTTCCCCAGCCTGTGAGGATCGCGGAGGCTCCATAGCCCGTGTCGGTGGTCGGGAGTTGAATCGGCTTTACCAGTTCGTTGAAGACCATTGGAGTGGCTAGCTGGACGAGGGCGATGTCGTGTATCTGGGAGTCCTTGTTGTACTTGTGGTGGTAGATGACCTTCTTGACTCCGTACGCTGTACCGGACCCAGATATCCTGTTGGTTCCTACTACCACCTTTGCGGGAGATTGACTGCAAACAAATTACAGGTTTTTGGTTTTATGTATGCATTTGCTTCATAAAATATTCTGACCTTATTGAAGAGGCGGATTACAAGTTTTCAAATACATTAGAAGGAAAAACACACCAAGAGTTTGTTGACACTATGATTTGAGAATGACAGGATACGACATAAGTGCAAAGTAGAAATATTGGAGCAAGTTAATGAATTTATGAATCTCGAAAGCATGGAAAAATTGAGAAAGCCATCGAAAGAAGGATTGGTGCTGGAAACAAAATAAATGACGCACTTAAAGTCATCACTGCAAATATAAATATATTATTTGAAGCAAAGATAGAAGTGGATCGCTTTGCAAAAGAATGATGATATTATGATTAATGACTTAGAAATTAGATCACTCAGAAGAATATAAGGCAGCTGATTGCATCAGAAGTAAGGATTCCTAAGATGGTTTGAGTAAATGGATGGGAGAAGAATGGTTAAAAAGTTGTATACATGCGGTGAATGGAAAAAGAAGCCGAGGATGACCGAGGAACGCATGTCATGACCAAATGAATAAATTATTAAAATACGGTCATATTCGCAGTCGGAAAAATCGACGAGCGTGAATGTTAAGATTTATAAATGTGAAGCACTTCGAGAGTTAGTCACTTGTTAGGACATAGCAGTATGGCAGTCCATCGTCTCTGTTGACATCGATGGTAAGTAAGTTAATAAGTAATGATTATTTGATCTTGATGACTGTCTATGAATTGAAAAATAATTAAAACATTCTAGTTTGATCGATTTTGTTGGTCACATAGCGTTCATTTATTGGATATTTTAAATCTCGTGGGAGATAGAACTACTAGTGAGATAAGTAGTCATTACTAGGGCATAAATAAGCCCATAGGTTATTTGGTTATTTCTTGGGGTTACAGCCCTTAGTCGGATGCCTTACTCGATAACGCAGTGTGCCGCCGTGAGCACCCACATGCGCCCGACGACACTGCCCCCGCAGAAGTGAAAGTCCCCGGAGGTCCTGAGGGACGCCTGGTACGGGGCTTGGCCGATTTGCGCCTTCATTCCCCCCACCACGCGGTCCTGGGGCACAGTGATCTTCGCATTAGGAGCTGATTCCGTAACTGTAAATAATTATCAACTTTAAATCCTTCACTCGAATGTTAATGACAGACGCCCATTGGAAATATATTAAAGCGTTTTATATTTATCCCTCAATATACGAGTATATCCGAATGTGCAGTCAACCGATTATCACAAATAGATTTTGGTGATTCATAGTGTGTAGTTGTTAAGAACAGGTTCTTTTTGTTGCATTAGCTACATGAATTGTTTGCCTTGGGACTTGAAAATTGATGGTAAATTTGTATTTATCAAATATTCTAACTAATATACTCAATTATAACTAATTATATTAAATTTTGATATTCATAACCAAGTTTTTTAAAAAAAATTAATATTTCTTGGTAGAAGTTCATTTTAAATAATAAAAACAAAAAAAATATATACGCAATTTCTTTATTATTATGTATTTAGTGTACTTCCACTTGTGTTTATGTTCGACCGGTTTCGGCAGCTTGATGCAATCATTGGAGCAGAAGATGGCCGGTATAACATAAACACAAGTGGAAGCACACTAAATACATAATAATAAAGAAATTTTGTATAATTTTTATTTATTTTCATTATTTAAAGTTTTTTATTTATTTAAACATTTATTATCAAATGTTCAATTGGTAATGTTCAGAAGACATTATTTATAATGATTATTTGTACATAAAAAAACTCAAAAATAATTGAAACATCTGTGAACTTTGTTTTTACACCCCTTTTTTGTTTTTTCGGACCAGCCGTTTTCATTTGCTATCTAAATACGTAATTTATATTTTTAGACGCCAGGGGGAAATCTACAATATATAGATCACGAATTAAAATAGCTGAGAAATTTTAAATATAATGTCCACAGATGGCGACAGGGCAGCGAGCCAAGATGGACCTGTAAATTATAGATAGACCAATACAATTGATAAAATGATACATTTGCTGCGGATTATATTTTTATTACAATGATTCTTTGGTTTTTGTTTTAAAGAATCAAAAATTCATATAAAAAAACTTGAGTTCGGTTGGTCAGTAACTCTGTTTTTTTATGGGATTTTTATATTAACAACTACCATATCAGGACACTGATCCCTTTAAATTGAGTTGTAAGAGCTCTTCTTGTTGTTGAATTAATATGGAATAGAAAGTGTAACATTGTGACGATGTGAGATTCATACCTTCGGATCCATGCGCCGCCCACAAAGTGCCGAACACGGCCAATACTTGAACACACTTCATAGCGGAGTGGCTGCCGTAAGTCAATTGAGCTAACAGTCTTCCGATATCACCTACTTATACCTCGTGCTCTCGGAAACAATGCATCATACCACCGAGAACTTAATTAAGTTGATAAGATGTATGCAATAAATTGTATATAATTATGGACATTTTGGCCAGAACTTGGATTCGGGTCCCCGACACCGCAACGGGACCAAGGTCGCCAAATTAAACGACAATATTTACAAAGGAAATTGATACCGAAACAATTAAAATGGCAAAACTTCGTGTTTCTCACTTAAACAACTAAACCGAATTTAATTGGTTAATTAGGGACCTTTCTGAGTGTTGTCTCTGTTATCGAATGTGCACTTATCGCCCTACGGAAGGTGGAACACCTGTTTGGAGAACAATTTATGGCCTTCTCATTTGAAGTCGGCGATAGCCGAAAAGTACGAAGATATTGTTTTCAATTTAAATAAAAAACGTTAAATTTCTTGTTTTACTTTTCCCTCGCTTTAAATACTGCGAAAACAAAGTTACAAAAACTTGATAATTGAATTTTTTCCTTTACGTTTTAGTTATGGGACTTTGCGCCCAGCCACGGTCGTCCCGCGCTGCCGGGTCAATGACTGCTTCAGATGTTTTTTTGTTATGTTATATATTGTAATTACGCATTGCACGAGTATAGGGAGTCCTACATCAAACGGTTTGTTTTTTGTGTGCCAAGTTGTACGAGAAAAAAAATACCCATTAATTGCGCTTCTACTCCACCCCATAGGAAGGAGAAAGTGACGGTCGCACTATCGCGTTATGGCGCTGTGTAAATGTTTTATAAACACTGAATTTATTTTACAATCATTTACATTTAAAACAGTTGATAGAATCTTCCTCCTATCGTCTTAAAGATGCAACAACAAATTATCAATTGATTTATCAAGCAACAATTCTCAAATGGCTCTCTCGTATTGACGGTAAAGAGATTCTTGATTTTGAAAAAGTCTATAAAAAATATACTCGTATAATAATGAAAATAACTAACTTCTACCTGAATAGGAATCCAGACTTTATAACGGAACCCTTTAAGGTCAGTGTGTGAGAAAAATAAAGTACCGATTAAATATTGTACTAATAAAGACATTATTTTAAAGTTTTATGGTTACGGAAATACTTTTATGACTTCAAATAGCATCCATTGCCATTTGTGTTTAAGGCATTTTCGAGCATTAATGTTTAAGGCATTTTATAGACCAAGTATTTTGTGTTACACCTATTATAGGGTGATATATTACGCAGAAAACTTTAGCACATATATCTAGGGAATTCTCCAAATTAGATCCATTAAAACAAATTAATAAATAGTTTGCATTCACTGTGGAGCGGAAGAAGATATTTAAATTAAAATTTGAGGGTCGCGAGTGTTTGTTACATACTATAGGTGACGCATTTAAGAGCGGGTGCGGTCACGGGGATCGTTGGGCTGAGGGCTGCTTCAGGAATTGTAGCAGGGGATAGGGAGAGAGGGAGCGGTCACTTTGGGTGCTTCGCCTAATTTGGTTACGATGGGGAAAGTTTCCGCCGGCCAGGCCACGAGCCGTGATTAACATTCTCTGTCCGATCACGGCGGCTCTCGGCTCTAATGCTCCTCATCGTTTGATCATAATACATGAGTCGTGTGGCAAGCTCGAGGCATCTTCAATATAACAAATATATTATATTATATAACAAATTTCGCCCCAAATGAGCTGTATTACGAAGTACAGGTGAGGGAACAATATGTAATATAATATACCTAGCTGCTCGAAGATTTGCTTAACTAAATCGCCTAAAAATATAAAGGTTATTGTATCATCATTAATGAAATAGAACATAATTATTTTTTGGCGTATTTCAATATTATTTTAAACTGTTAAATTAAATAACTTTGTTTTTTGTATCACAATTGCATTTTATTTTACGCGACAGCTGTTTCATCAACCTATGTTGACATCATCAGGTGTTACAATAATATATTAAATGTCAAATTTTCGGGATTTTTCGAATCCTTATGTGTATTTGTTACTATGTCAATTTGAATAATTTATTTGATATAATTTTGAAGTTCTTGCTGAAATTGATTTAGGTAACTAAATATTTTAATTAAAAGAACGGTTAGTTACTATTTATAGGAGAAAATATTAGAAGTGAAAAATATAAAATAATAATAATAATAATAAAACAATAATTAGAAGAAACAATTACACATAGTATAGAGTAAAAAACGAGGAAACATAATAAATTAAAAACGATATACAATAACAGGAAGTAGAATACATTAATAAGAAAGATGAAAATAGTTGAAGGTAGTATAAATATTTTTTTGCTAGATTTTATAGGGGAAAAGTTTCAGATATCATAGTGTTTCGCCAAAACAATGGACTATTTAATATTTTTTTGTCAACGATTGTATAATTTACCACTTTTTAAAAATTTTCTTATTATAATCTTTTATGTTTATATAATATCGTCGGTTCAAAGGTAAAACTCATTAAGTGACATTTCAAATTTTTCTCCTTTTTTTGCAACTTCCGCATCAGACTTGTGAATTCCACTTATAATACACTTGGTGATTGTTTTCTGACGTAGAATTCACAAGTCTGATCAGAAATTGCAAAAAAATAAATAAATAATTCAAATGTCACTTAATGAGTTTTACCTTTGAACCGACGATATAATGTATAATGTACAAAATATACATTGCGCTTGTAAGGTAGAGCAGTAGGTACCAACCGATGCACCTTCGAGAAATTGACTGAAGAGCAGTGTGATTGAGCAGAGTGTGACATATCATGCATCAAACAGTCGGCTGTAAGCCTACATTAATTGAAGTAATCATTCATCTAAAGAAGATATTACATATTTCATGTTCATTTCATCAAAACTTTCCTTATTACCGTTACAAAGAATACTCTCAGATATGTACCTTATATGGTACGTTGCAATGGGATGTGAACAAAGTAATATAACGTTCTCTAAGTATTTTTTAAATATATTTACTTGAATGTATTAACACCAACACACGGTTATCCATTGATATGTATATTTCTGTATGTAGATGGGTTCGAAAAAGACTGGGTGGAATAATCCAGGTGTGAACCATTAGTGGAGATGGGAGGGAGAGGGTTGATGGAGGAATAATGGGGCAACAGGTAAGTCGACAATAATTACTAAAGTTGTGAAAGTCTATCCGTCTTTCCCCTCTGCTCAGTTAACTTCGCAAATATTATATTTACACGTGTAAACGGGACACTCGAACATTGCCGGGCAGCGGAGTAGCGAGGGTCCTGGTCCCCTCGTGGATGTGCAGGAAAACATTGAACGCGAAATAATCTTTTAAAATATACCTCTTTTATAATAACTTGTTCTGAATTCACCAACCATCTCATTGACAAAGATCATTCATTTAATAAAGATAATGGCGTTGAAATTTTGCATGTTAATAATACAAATATAACTTTGAACAATCTCGAAATTTTAGAAAATAATAAAGCAATAAAAATTAAGAAAATATTATAAATAATCAAATAAATTTAACGTCTAGTCCAATATTTGATTTATTTCCTTTATTGTTAGATAATACCTGGACCCCAGTAAGAACCTAAAATTATTGTTTTAAATTTATTCACAATATTTATTGTAACAAAAGAATAAGCATTCCGAAACAAATCAATTAAATATCTGTCAAAACTGACCACATTCCTTAAATTAAAAAGATATATATTTATAATATTTATATAAAATTTAAAATATCACTGATGAAGTGCTTGTGTGTCCAAAACATGTTTGATTTATAATAATTTTTTTTTAATAAAGTGTGTGTTGTATACAAAGTATATAAAAAAAAATTAAACATTCGCAACACAAAGTAATAGCAAATATAGAAAGAATTAAATATTATTTATTATTCCTATATTTATTAATCATCAGGCTTAAAAACGTAACGTTTTAGAAAAAACGATTTTTTAATACTGGGTCTGATCTTAAAAAATCTCCGAGTTTCATAATTCTAAATAAGACTAAAGGCAAAATACATTGATCTTAAAGGTGATAGGTTCAAGATAAACGTGTCATAAAAAATATACAGATTTTACGCAATTCGTCGGTCGAGTTAAGGATAAGTGCTGAATGCATATGCAAGCGTCATGTTAAATTTGGCAAAGCTGATTGGATAGAAGGAGCATTGCGTAATTTTTAGCATTGACTACTACCCCTCACAAATAAGAGTTTATTAACGATTTAAATGGAGTGCACAGTCAAATTAAATTCGTTAAATAATATGGCATGATTAAATTGATCAAAATTTTAAATGTTGTCTGAAAAATCAAATAAATGCGATAAAATTTAGGTTGTTAAAAAATATCTATCCTACTATCTAGCCTACCACTGCGAGAAAACAGAATTAAGTACAAGATGCTACGCTCCTGTTGATAAATAAAAATTGCTCTAAAATAGCCCGTTTTTGTGGAAAACTTTTCATAACAAGAAATAAGATACTTTTTTGAGTTACCAAGTGTAATATCCAAGAAATTTTTATATTACGCGTAACTCTAAACCAGAGGGGAACGTTATTTTTTCACAGCTCATAATATGTTCAGTGCTGCTGAACTGCAGATCAAGGGTAGGATGCATATTGTAGTAATATTATCTTACAAAATATATTTGTAGTTATTACTATTATATTATTTTGATGACTTATATTTTAAGTGCGCCATTTTGTAAAATCAATTACTCTAAGGGTGCACTAAGAAATGACTGACCGAACAGTGCAGTCTTTAGAAATTTCTTAAATTTAACGTCACCATCCTCATACTTAATACTAACATGGAGGCTATTCCACGCCAACGGATCCGCAACGCCGAAAACACGATCATAGAAACTTGCTTTATTGGCTCTGACTGGAATTGTTATAATTGTACCTAATAGCTACATAGCACCCAATAGTTACATCAGGCTAGGCCGATCCGAAGGTCAAAAATAATAGAATCAAATTATATAGACCTAAAACTGAGAATACTCCTCATCAATACCTATTGTATGGAGTATCTTGATGTGAGGCTGCGAGACATGGTGCCTATCCGAACGAGATAAACGGAGAGTAGAGGCTTTTGAGATATGGTCCTATAGAAGACTATTAGGAATTTCCAGGAGAGAACACATTACAAATGAGGAGGTTCTCCAAAGAATCGGAGGAGGAAGGCACCTGCTCAGCTCAGTGCTCACGAAAGGCGTGCAAGATGGATCAGGCATGTAATACGACAAGAAGGCCTCTTGCATGCTATAATGGAGGGTATGACCGAGGGGACAAACTCTAGGGGACGCCCACGCCAAAAGTACCTGGAGGACCTGTTGGTGGACGTACGCTGCTCAACATATGCAGATTTCAAAAGAGCCGCACAAGACAGGGAAGAATGGAAGAGAAGAATAGAGGAAATTGCTGCAAACCAATCCCAGGATTGAAACCAGAGAGAGAGAGAGAGAGAGAGAGAGAGAGAGCTACATTGCGGATTAAAATATGTCAGAAGTTACCTAGTGAGCAGACTGAGAGTCTATTTTGGGTGAAATATCTTGTATATTTGTAATACTCTCGTTGTTTTTACTAGAATAATTTTTCTTAATTAATCACATTGAGACAACTAAGTACTTAATTAGTCTAATAAAATAAATTCATATTAAAACTTTTCGCAATAATCAGCAATTTCTAATACAACGCGACTATTTATACAACCACCCTGACAATTTTGTTGAATTTTACCGTTTTCTAGTAGTTATGTTATATTATGTGGGAAAAACAAGCGTTCTGCCTTGTTGGGGATTCAAATGGCATTTAAGGCAACTAAGTACTTAATTAGTTGAATAAAATATATTTATGAAACGTTTTTCGGTAACCAACAAATTCTAGAGCAAAGCGACTAATTACACAACCACAGATTAAAACATGTACACTGCGCTGGAGCACAGACACGTATGATTTATTTCGTGATGAATTTAATCTAGCTAAAGAATTATTATGAAGGGTGGTGGTGTAATTTAGCCCCCATACGGCCGGCACAAAGAATACACGTAGAGATAACCCGGTTAGTGTGACAGATACAACTTCCACGGCTCTGCGCTCCACCACTGCGCGCGGAGCTAATCGTAATTAAATTCTCAAAAATGTATGAACCAAGCCTCAAGATTAGACCAAATTTTTGTTTGTGATAATTAAGAGTATTTACGGGTGTTGGACAATTTAAATAAGCAACGCTTTACATACATATTTGGTGCGGTATAATGAGCGAGTCTGGGGGAGCACAAAATAAGATAATTTCACTTAGTCTTGTATTTCAAGTGTAGTGTTGATTTTTCGGTTATTTGATTTGTTTATCATTTATTAGGTTTATTTGACCAAAAATCGGTATTTAGGATTGTGTGAGACCCAAAAAATTTAAGGAATGGTATTTAGACGCATTAAAAATATCCCATCACATCGAAACTTTTCTGGTTACAACTGAAGATAAAATCGTTTGAAATTTTATTTGAGTACCACAGGGGTGTGGAATTAAAATAATATATTCTTTCTATGCCTCTACAGTCATCCAAAAGTTTCTCCAACCGACCCTGTCCCGAGTCCTGGACATCCACTCCCAACAATTGAAATCAACAAAGCCACGGTATTCCCATACAGTGTCTTTCCTCCGGTCTTGTAAATGTCAACTGTGTGGGTGTAGATAGTTTCTCATTTTTTTTTACAAACTTGACGACGTCCGGTTAAATAGTTCGTAAGAGCTATGCCGAGGTCGCCATATATTTGCGCTTAAATACCCACAACTTCTGGGAATCCATAATATTCAGCGTCCAGGTCTCCGCTCCATATATCTAGACTGGCCTTATAAGTGTTTCAAGTAAATTCTATTAATTTATTTTGATTATTTCTATTCTATTGGCGATATCCCCGAAGAGTCGATTATTTTAAACGATCATCGTATTTTTACTCTGAGGCCCACTAAGGTACTCTCGTTACACTATTAATCTATGCCAAATCACCTTTGTTGTAAAATTTGATAGATCATCAGAGCAGAGTTTGCTACGCGCACTTCATCGGGTACTCTTTCAAGTTGTTTTGATGGGTTTGAAAATTTAGATTACTCATGATATTTGTTCATACGCCACTCAGTAAATAATCACTCTTTCCAATATGAAGCTGTCGATTATAGTATAGAGCTCAGGTACAAAAGCCGGTATTTTCCGCAACACGTGGACTTTACAACACACAGGGTTCATAAAAAATGCTACTAAATTCGGTCGTAAAACACATTTATTATAGAGATTTTAATAGAAGCGGTGGGAGGAGAACTATGGATGATAAAAAGTAATGTTAGAGGGGGCAGAAGGGGTCGGAAGGGTGAGGCAAAGAGAGAGGGCAGGGGACACGGGGGCTATTTGTGTCCGTTAATAACTTAATACTTCGGCGTACTTTATGTTTTCAAACTCTCCCGATGGTTCAGGATTGGTGTCATCATTACGAAATGCATTTCAAAATTAGAAAAAGAAAAATATGCAATGTAAACTACAAGTTACACTAAACGTTTTTAAGTGTTTAAGAATAAGTGGTGACGTAATTATTTAAGTTACTAGAAAACGAATTATGAGGAGGATCTGAAACCATAAAGATATTTATGTACGAAGACATAGTTTTTGAGAGTAATACAATATTCGAAAACCTTAAAATGATTAATTACCATTTGCTTTTGCGAAAGATAATATCACAAAAAAGTTTTAGGTAAAATGTTGTCTAGTCCTAAGAACTGGAGGAGGGGAATTTTTTTATTATTAAAAATGCCCACAGTTTTTTTTTACGTGGAGTGAATATATAAAAATACAAAATAAATGTCTAATCTTTTGATAACTTTTATAAAATATACATTTTCATTCACACTGAATATTTCATTTGGAGATTTACATAATTGTTAAAGAAATAATAATTATACTGTTATTTTAATTTTTTTTTTATTAAATGATAATTCAAAACTTATTTTTAAAGAAATTGTAAGAACTGCTTAAAATAAATTCTTTATAGTTCTTAAAAAATCTAATAAATACGCTTCTGACAACTGCTAAAATGTCCAGTTTAATAACTTAGTCTATTATGTACATAAATATTTTTTTAACATTGTCCTGATGGAGCTTGGGTAAAAGCGAAACTATGTAGTTGAGCGTAATTATAATTCAGTGGTTATTATGCAAAATGTTATTTTATTTTATGTATGTAAATATTTAAATATTTATTTCTTATACGAGTATATTTTTTTGCATAAATCCGATATAACAAACGAATACATTTAAATGACTAATTTAAACGCACCAGTTTAATGTAAATGAAATGTATCCGCTCAAATGTTGCATCAATGAAAGGTGACATGTATCACTCACATTAAAAATATATAAATAAACTTCTAGGAAATGGACATTTCCATCGATATTTACATAAAATATTTTTAAATGAATGAGATAAAAAAAGCTGAATAACACGAAACACAAATGTAATGATAGGCAGAGGTGAAGCGTTCTTCATTAATATTCCAAGAACAAGGATTTTACAACAAATGAGTTATTATATCGTGATCTCACCCAACACCGCACCGCAGCTTTGGCAATAAATCGGACAACGGCAGCGAGCACTTGATTATTTTCAGAATGAAGAGTTGCGAGATTGACGGACACTGAAGACTGAGGTTTTATGAAGATAGGGAGTGATTAATCATTCCTGCCTTTGAAGATTAATTCATTAAAAATTTTGGCCGAGATCTGAGATACATTTGCGGAGCGTTTACAAATTTATGCCCATGTCGTTAGGACCATCTGGCGGGAGAAATTGGACGGAAAATAAATGAAATTTTCTTTCTAATTGAATATTCCGTCCGCGGAGTAATAAACCAATTGCTTTCTTTAAATTACGGCGCGATTCTTCGTGTTATTCGCCAATTTAGAAGTGGGATCTTCAGAGAGCGAGCGAGGAGGCGAGGGAGGGGCCGGGTGTTTGATGAGATATTAAAAAAAATATTAATAAACGTTTTAGGAACTGACATGCAGTCTCCTGTACTATGAGCACACTTTTACTTATTATGTTTACTTATACAGCTGACGTCCTCCACTGCTGGACAAAGGCCTTACCCATACTTCTTCACATACATCCAGTCACCAGACCATCGTGTGAGGGGTTTTCCTCCACTTATTCTATGCTCACGAGGTCTCCACTCCACTACCCTTCTCGTCCATCTTTGGTCTACCGGTGTGGGAATATGTCCCACAAATGACCATTTGAGCTTAGACACAATATTATATTAAATGGAATATTTTATAAATAATATCATAGCTAATTTTCACAACACATTTTGTTCTTTCGTAATGAAAATAAGTGGGAGAGAAGTTAAGTGTATAGTAAGGGTAATATTGTTGAATGAGAATTATACAAGAACGGGAAGATATCAATGATTTTACTTAAAGTAAAGTTTATTTGATTGTCTATTTATTTATTTTATCATAGACTTCTTTATTTCTGAAATCTCCAGATAATTTAAAATTATATTTTTTTTTACGTAAACGTGTACAATTTCAATCGCAGTTATCTTTATTGAACGAATCATTTTTTTTTCTATGAGGTGGTTGGCGAATTCCAAAAAAAAAGTTTTTTTTTTATTTATCTTGAACTTTGAATATCTTAATCATTATTTTTCTTGAACTTTGAATATCTTAATCATTATTCCTACTTGCTGACAACGAGCATGAACTACAAGTCCTGGTGAATTGTATGTATGAGGTATGCATGCGAAATGATCTGATGATGAATGTTAATAAGTCCAAGGTAATGATTTTGAAAAGGAAGAAACCATGACAGTCTGCAACATTAGCGTGAATGGTGAAAATTTGGAGCAAGTAGTTGAGTTCGTGTATTTAGGTAGTATGTTTACAAGAGATGGGCGAGTGGAGAGGGATATTGAAAGAAGGGTTGGGGCAGGCAACAAAGTGAATGGTGCACTTAAAGTTGTCATCGCAAACAAAAACCTATCCAAAAAAGCTAGAATGGCAGTGCACAATGGTGTTCTTCTACCGACCCTTATGTATGGAAGCGAAGCATGGAACTGGCAAAGGAAGGATGAAAGTAGAATAAATGCAGTAGAAATGAGATCTCTTAGACGAATGTGTGAATATTCTGTGTATGATAGAGTGTCGAATGAAAATATAATAAGTGAATGCGGTGCGAATGATGGTGTCATGAACAAAATAATGAAAGGATCATTAAGATGGTTTGGACATATGGAAAGAATGAAGAAGAAAGAATGGTAAAAAAAAATATCTTAATGATGTAAATGGTACCAGAAATAGAGGAAGACCAAGGAAAACGTGGCACGATCAAATAAATCAAATATTGAATGTCGGCCATGTGAGGAGTCAGAGAATTCGACGCGCGTGCATGACACGATGTATGAATGTTGAGGAAGCGAGAGAAATATGTCAGGAAAGAAAGGTGTGGCAGTCCATTCTTTCAGCCTACCCCTTCGTGGAGACGGCGTGATGGTTAGTTAGTTAGTTATTTTTCAATGGGCATATATAATAGTATATACTTGTCTGCATGCAGCAAGGTTTGATAAGAAAACAAGTTTACCGACTATAACGGGGACATTAACAAAAAATATTCATTATCGTAAATACATATAAATGTAGATATCCAGTTGCTGCGCATGTCCCTGAGATGAATTATAAAAATAATCATCGATCAATAATGATAAACCAGTTAACTGAATACTATTTCACGCATTACACTTTTTTAAAATATGTTTAATACACAAAACTATAAAAACCGTCTTAGCTGAGAAACATTAAAAAGCGAATTAGTCCTAAAGTATAAAAAAAATTCTTCAAAATTGCCATGTAAAGATCTGTAAATTTAAGTTCTTCGAAGTTATTCGTACTCGTAAATATGTAAATGATTCTTATTAATAAATGGCGTATACATATTTATTTTTTATGATATAGATACATAGATATGAATGAATTTTATTTGAATTCTTAGGAATAAAAAGACTCGTAGATATTTAATGTCCATTACGACGAAGGAAATTCTCAACACAAAAACAGGGAATTTTGTTTTACATGAATTTCTTCCCCACAGCAATCGGATAGTTGTGGTCTTTTTAGTATTTTATAACTTAAAATAAAACCAATTGCCTAATTGTGTTCATAATATTGCCATTTAAAAAGTATGGTATGGATATTATAACAAATTATTTTTCCACGAAAAAGTAATTATGAAAAATTTAATTGAAATCATAGTAAGATTAAAAGGTGGCGTAATAAATATTCGTTAATTAAGAGGGACAGGGCGCTCCATATTTAAAAAGTTCCTTCCAGAAGACTGAAGGGAGCTGATAATAAACTAATTAGATCCTGCCTGTTCCCCTGGAGACCCAGCCCAGGGGGGCGGGGATCAAAACGTTTTCATGGGATATTATCGTTTGAGATTTTTTCAACTAACGCCAGAAATTCTTTGATGTCTTCTCGGGATCCGTAAAATTCAAATAATAATCGATATTCGATTTGACTTAATCAGGATTCAAAACAAAGTGATCTAACTTGAATTTAATTGTAAAATAAGACAAAGGTTTCCTAAATAAGTTAAAACCAACATTTTGAATGTATACGAATACTTGTAAACAAATACGGGATTTAAGAAGGGCGGAATGGAGAATTTTGTATTACATAAAGCGATCGCTTAACCCAACCAATAACAGGTCATAAGTCCTGTAAAGGCCTCGACCACCATATTCTGTTTAAAAAAAAAAACTATGTACATCTTCGTCTCTATTGAGATGAAATTAATCCTCGAGTTAAAACCGTTTCATAATAATAATTAAAAAAAAATAAAACCTAGTAACGAAATTGTAAAAAAGTGTAAGCTGTAAGCGCCTCGGCCACCACATTCTGTTCCCAGAAAAAAAATTTACATCTTCGTCTCTATTGAGATACAATTAATCATTATAAAAAGTGTAGTGTTTATTATTTTATTCAATTTAAAAAATTACACATTTGACGTGTATTACAGTCGAGATTGCAGACATTTTCTATTAAATAGTAGTGGTGTACCAAGAATAGTCTAGACCGGGATAATGTGGGCGCCATAGTACTCGTATGAGGATAAACTCAGCGTGTTCCTACCCGTACTTACGCGGGGCTTCTCGCTTAGGGGCTCGGAGAGACTTACCAAGAGTTCTAAGTAAATTCAAAATTAATTTGTCTCAATGCGCCCGAAAGGTTTTCGATTAAAAAGTTATAATATTTAGAACAGCATTCAATAAAACTATACAATATTTAAATCGACGTTGTCAATATAGAATAAAAAACGATTACCAAAAAAATATTTATACTGCTATTCGCTAACTATTAAAAACCAATTAGCTAAAATCTTCGTGGCACAATGGCAATGGCAGTACGATTTTTACACTGGTGTAGAACTCACAAAAAATAAAACGACGATACGTTAGCTATCGGTCCCATGTCATGAGAATCAATAGATAAAAAGTTGTATATAGTAATTGGGATCAAATAACCTGATACTACTACAGAAGTGGAAATAAACGGTAAACTAACACATTAAAGGTCCAGGTAGCATCCCAAGAACCAGAAAAAATGCTACACTTTACTGCAAACCAATTCATTGGATTGAAACTAGCGAAAATAAAGAAGATGGTACATATTGAATTTTCTTATTTGAAGAAATTGGGCACTGTTTTAATAATTGGCTATTGATTAACACCAACACACAATGAGGTTAATAAATAGTTATTTATAAAATGATGTTTTAAACATTTGTCATAACTGGATGCCAATATCTACAACGTTAATGAAACTTGTTATAATATATTAATAAAACATGTAAAAAATTGATTAATCGAAAAACTTGTAGACTGTGAATGATTTAAATTTTAAACACATAATTTACAACGTAATTGCTTAGTCATTACTTTAATTGAACCCAAATAAAATGTCTAAGTGTAAAATGATTTGTTTGATTGGACTGAGCAGTCAGCTGGCTCCAGAGAGGTGTACCAAGAGTCTGGAGTACCAAGAGTGGGCAGGCAGTGCCTCCCCCAGGGCAGGCCGGGACTCTGAATAATTTCCGAGGCGCTGCTGCTCGCAGATATGAGGTACTTGCGTGTAATCTATTCCTCCATAAATATTCTATTATTCTATAGATTCAATTGAGGAGCTTTCACGGTTTCAGTTCCACGCGCGGAATGCGTAATCTCGATTGTTAATACTTGTTTGAATACGGATGTTAAATCCGCGATCTAAGTATTCGGGAACGTGCTCGCAATATGAATATTATTCAGCATCCATTAAAGTTTTATTTGTACACGAGAGAAAGCCCACTTTCCGCCGTATTTACCGGCAAATATTTTCCATTGGAAGCAGCCAAGTCTAATTGAAAGCTCGCCGCGCCATTTTGTACACTTAAAAAACTATCACGGAACTTTGTTACTTAGTCAAGGGGCGGGCTGCGTCGGGCCGGGCGCGGCTTCCGGTGGCCACCCGTCCAGTGGTGTCACTTTGTCGTAAAGCCATCAAAATACGACTAGTATGCGTAATCATTTAGTTGTATTTATAGCATTGTCCATTGAAGACTTATTTTATTTAAATTAATTCATTTTAAAACCTTTGTTTCATAAACATGTATTACATACTATGTTTAATTTTTGATAAAAGTACGGCACCTTGGAATTCCATAATGACGTTAAATTAATGAATTATAACATTGTTTTTTCACATTTGAACATAATTTTCTTGACATGTCACCTTCATCGGAAGAACGATATACACGTTTATACCGCTCTCCCGATGATGAAAGGTATAAAACCATCGAAATTTAAAGTTAAAAAAATTGTAATAATTTATTCAGTTAATATCTTCTCTCTTTCCAAAATTAGAAATAGGATGTTTGTCGCCTGCGTTTAAAAAAATCAATAAAATAAAAACAATGACAAAAGGAACAAAAAATTAATGAAAAAGTATGTTTTCTCTGTGTTCCTTCTAAGGGATAATCAAATTATAAAATCACCTAATTATCTAAGCTTCTAAAAAACATACTTTTTTCATTATCATCATCATCATCAGAGGTCTGTCATCTACTGCTGAATGTAGGCCTCTACCAAAGCACGCCACCGCCCCCTATCCATACGTTTTTGGTGGTATTAATTATTATAATGGAGTTTTACATACTATTGAATTCAAGAAACATTAAATCACAAAGATGTATTAAAGAATTACTAATTAAATTGAGTTAAAATGAACTCGAATATTTTATTGTATGTAAGTTGAAGTCACACCACTGTGCGATCCAAATTATGCCCGTTCATAATGTAACGAAAGACAAAGTGGTGCAGGAAGAGTTTGCTCCCCGCGAGTGCCCCAGTAGGTACAGCAGTACGAGTGGTATAGTGAAAGGGGATCATTAGAGGGAGCGGTGGTTCGGCGGCCGCGGCCATGGTGGTCCATTCAAACCATTCCGGAATGGAGGCCGCTGGCACTGATTCGAGGGAAAATCGCCCCAATTACTTTACATTCATTCCAGTTTGATTTAAATTACATTGTAACTGGAAATGTCGTGTTGTTTCGATTCGTTCACAAAAGTGAATTCCACCTGCATCTGACTATTCGCGTGTGTTTCAAAGTTTCATTGAGTAAACACGAAAAGAAACCACACACACGAATGCACATTCAATTCAATTGATTACAAAAAAATATAAAACTACCACAGAATATTACTCACAGAATAATTTCATTTTGAACACAAGTGTACATACGTTACAATTAATAAACTCCCCAAAAAAGTAAGACAATCAATACATTCAAGAACAATTAGAAAATATAAATGAAAAAACTGTACAATTAGAAAACAAGAGAAGAAGTACCAATTTAATACCAAAGAGATAGCCTCCCTACCGTGAAAAATGTCCACATCCGAAGATATGCGGTTTAGAAGGATTGTTGCCCTACCCACTAGCATTACCTTAGGTAGATTGATCCTATACACAGTGGCAGGTGTAATAATCTATGTTGCCATTGTTGCAGAACATTTTCAGGGACAAACAAAGTCAAGTCATTTAAATACAACACAAAAAATAACTCTTATATTAATTTACAATAAGAGATTTTTTTCTTCTTAAATGAAACTATCAATTATGCTAGTTCTATAAAATAAAGTTAATAATAAAGTAATATTGCTAATAATCAATCCATTTGACACTACAAGTCGAAGCCGGAATTACAATTATGGAGAATAATTAAATGGTAACTCTATGACTTATTTGAAAAATCTTTCCCGCAACCACGACTGCTTCATATAAATAACAAAGACAATTCACTTTTCCGCGAAAAATCCAACTAATATTATACATTTTATTACTCGGCATACAATGTCGTCACAATGCGCATTACGCTAAGGAATGGATATGGAGGATGGGGTGAAAGGGAGAAGCAGGGGTTAACGCATTGAAATTACGGTAGTAAGAAAATAACATTTCGATCTTAAGTCCAGAACTTGGACTATTGTACATTGATTTCTTATCCTTTCCCCCTTTTTTCTATAGCATATTGAGAGAGAATAAAGGGATATGGAAATGTACTGTTTCCATAAAATTATACGGTCGTACTTGTATACCAAAACTACGTGAGAATGGAAACCTTCGGAGTAAGATGAGCATGTTTTGTGTTTTTTGTTCACGTAATGTATCATGCATATGCGTTAATTGAGTTAAATACACATTTGTTATTATAGGTGAATATACTAAAACTAACTAACTAACCATCATGCCGTCTCCCCGGAAGGGTAGGCAGAAAGAATGGACTGTCACACTTTTACTGATGCGGCACTCCATCCTTATATTTTCGCCCCGCGGGAGACGCGGTGTGATGGGTTGCAAACCTCATCGCCACATAGTATAGACCACAATAGCGGCACACACAATAGTATTCATATTATTTAAAACATCTACATTTTATTAGATTATAGTTTAACCAAGAATTATAATAATAATTTTCGCAAAGATAAATTTGTTTGTACTTTAAAAATAAAGGATTAGTCATCAATGCAAACAAAACAAATATTATATGTCGGTAACATGAGGAGTAGGAGAAATAATAGACACGATATATAAATGTTGAGAAAGGAGGAAGTATCTTAAGTAAGAACAGTGCGGCGATCCTTTCATTCTGCCAAGGTCGTTTAGTTAGTTATTAAAGTATATCATGAAACTATTGCATATATAATATTTCCCTGGAATGTTATAAACATTCTATTATACTGTATATACGAGTATGTTATGTATATTACTTCACCATAATTGAACATACTGTGTGGAGAGTCCTCTCGTTGCACTCCCGACTCTGGCCACACGGACCTAACCCACTTTTCAACCGGCATGGCACCTCCAACACAATAATTTCGTTTCCAAAGCCTTTGTTCCTTTTGAATTTATAATGAAATAAAAATATTATCTCAGTCCGCTGGTCTTTGTGTGGGACACAAATAATAAAAAGGCAATCAAATGTTATGATTGCGGAGGGGAGATATTGCGGGAGAGAGCGAGAGGAGCGTATGGCCATATAAGAAAACACTGATTATTAAGAAAAACAAAACTAGCGACGACTTGTAAATTAAAACCAACTTTCAAATACCCTCTAATAAAATTATTCTGAAGTAAACACTGAGTTATCTGAATATATAATAAAATATGAGCAAATATATGAGATAGGTTTATACATTCCTGATAGATTCATCCAAGAACTCAGTAGAAAGAATACCGAATTGAATTATTTAGGACACCTTTATTTTTAGTAACGCTCAGCAGATTTTCCGGCTTTGAAATAGAACGAAAGTCACACTGGAAATTGTAACGTTTCTATGATATTATTTCATTATGCTAAAATATCCTTTGTCAATAAGTCTTATTACGATAGATACGCCAAAGTGCACACTTGTTTTTAAATGTCAAATGCAGTTTTTTTATAGTTTTGTATTTTCCGTTATTTATTCATGGAATAATAAAGTAATCGCGAACTAATAATAATAAAAGTAATATTAATAAATAAGAAACTTTTTACATGATGTCAACATCCTTTTATAGTTTGTATATGAACTATCTATATTTTCGCTTAACATTCTGCTGGCAATTACAATCAACTAAAACAATTAAACTATATAGCAATTACTTTCATAAACATTATCCACTTTCCACTTGTGTTTTTCACTTGTATTCAGATTTGAGATTCATTATTTTATTCATATAATCCACTTTTATAATCACTTATAGCTTAACTGTTCACACTAATAGTTTAAGCCAGTTAAAATGCTAAAATAAGCAATTGTCGCGATTAAAAAATATATAAAAAGATTGATAGTTTTAAAAGGGGGGCATGTTGAGAACTAATCATTGACCTGTTTCCTATATCCGTATTGGGAGGAGGCCATTTAGACCTTCCATCCGGGTTCACGTGTCCGCAAGAGTGCTCCTCTAGCCGTGTTGCTCGACCCCTTCAGTTATGATGGTCGTTAACCTTGCAGCATATTTTTCTGGGCTTTATGAAGGGAGACACAATCAGATACAGGCAGGGAAAACAAAAACGTTCATTTTACCAATAGCACATTACACTTTATTAGCATTCTCCGACACACTGTGATGGTTGTATCAGCCTAAATATGAAAACTTTAAATATACATTTGTTAGCATACGAGTCAATCAAAACGTTCTTATAAGCGAAACGTGTCATTCTCATAAACTATAATAAATCTAAATAACGAAAACAAAAAAAATATATATACAAAATTTCTTTATTATTATGTATTTAGTGTGCTTCCACTTGTGTGACCAGAATATGGTAGCAAGCTGCCGAAACCGGTCGAACATAAACACAAGTGGAAGCACACTAAATACATAATAATAAAGACATTTTGTGTATATTTTTTTTGTTTTCATTATTTAAAATGAACTTATACCAAGAAATTTCAATTAAAAACATTAAGTATTATAATGAGCTTCTATAAAACAGATGTTTTCATTCGTATTATTTATTTTATTTGGAGTTTTACATCAATCTTCAAGAAACAATAATTATGCTGAAAATTATTGGAAATACCAAATATCACAATGAAAATCAGCTATTAGTCGTCCAGTGATGGATATAGGCCTCCCTTTCCGACATCCACGAATTTCTCTCTCGCGTATTTCGGTGCCATTTTCCTCTTGCTACTCTTTTGATGTCATCAGACCATCCTGCTTGTAGACTGCCCGGGTTTCTACGGTCGTCACTCCTACTAATGCAATTTATTATAAAATTTTCAACTATGTGAAATACTCGTTTTCTTAGAGTTATGTCTTAATTTTCACGGTGGATATTTTGCATTTAAATAGAACGTTGTAAAACTAGCTTTGTATCTATTTATATACAATACAATATAATACGACATTTCTAGGAATCACAGTTAAACGCGAGTTTCAAAATATTTCGATTATTATGGAATTTCAGGCAATTTCTCAGATAAAACTCAATAAATGAATACGTTTAATAATTGTATTTAAAAAAAAATATTGTATATGGATCAATATCATATGTTATAAGAGTTGCTACTATAGAAACTTCAAGACAAAAAAATAAGAACCCTGTAATATATAGATGATCCTGTTTTGTAATTGAGCTCGAATCCATACCTCGAGACATATCAAATTTAGAAACAGCCCCAACGATGAAATCATTAAAAATATAACTATTTATAATTGAGGGAAGGCAAAGTATTTGGTATCTAATACGAACTTGGCTTCGATTTCTATCTGCGATATCTTTATATTTTTAATGAAAATTACTACATATTTTAGATTGAATCGAATATTTATATGGTTTCATTTGAATTTCAAGTAACTAACTTAATATTTCTAGCAATCTGTTAAAAAGAAAAAAATGTTATCACACGAATCCTTCGCGCTAGAGGCTTGGTTATATTTCTATCAAAATAGGAACTAGGAAATCTATTATATAACTCTCATACAGGAAAATAAAAATCAAAGGTTTTCCCCCGTTACGAGTAAGTATGCTTCATTCTCCGAGGCAATAAAAATGTGAATCATCCGTATTGAGTCCCGAATACCGTCTCTATTGAGCAATGCCGGGAGATGGCGGTGAGCGGGGAGGAGGGAAGATCCATCAAGTAGGGATCGTGAAAGTCCATCTGGAATTCCTGTATCCTGAAAGAGAGAAAATTATATCCCGGTCATCCCTTGCTCCGGGAAGGTTGTTATTAATGAGATTTATAAAACGTAAAGCGGTTTTATCTGTTTTAGATTAGATACGAGGATATTAAAATTTAATTAAAATAATTTTAAAACTTTGACAAGTAAAATATAATTACAGATTCGTATTAAAAACAACGGATTTTCTCCGACTCGTTTACATTGAATCAATTTTTAGTACACTTTCATAGACTTTATAAATCGAAATACTCCAAGAATATTAATATATGGTGGCGATGAGGATTGCAACCCATCACACCGCGTCTCCCGCGAGGCGAAAAGAGAAGGATGGAGTGCCGCATCGGTTAAAATGTGACAGTACATTCTTTCTCCCTACCCTTTCGGGGAGACGGCGTGATGGTTAGTTAGTTAGTTTATATTAATATTTTAAAATTTATTTATTTCTCCGACCAAGCAACCCGTAGAAATGCTTTCAATTCACGTTGCAATATAAAATATATAAAAATTGAAGGTGCAGAGCATTAAATGCGAGAGTTATACGGGTAACCGCAATATCCAGGCACCGTACGTCTCAGCATCTCGCATAAATTGTTCCTTATTCCTCATACACATGTCTAATGTAATCTAATAGGCTGATCCAATTTCTATGACCCCTCCGCGCTCCGGGGCGAGCACAGGCCTCCCTTACGTTTCCAGGAGCCGCTCCGCGCACAGAAGGCTCCTCTAATTATTCGAGTGACGTAACACGGGACTTCAGCCCAACATAATACCAAAACAACGCGGGTAATTACCCATCAAAGTTATTCCACAAAACGCCCAAACTCTTAGTTGCTCAGTTAGAACAAACTATCGGATGACTTATTTTTTTAACCATTGTGTATGTTCAACAGTATATGTTTCTATTATTTGTATTTTTGGACAAAATAATACATGGACTAAAATAATAACCAGACGAATTTTACGATAGTAAATATGAGAAAGTGGATTATTCTGCGTGCTAGGTGGTAATCTCTGCAAGCATACCGGATAAAACATGAATGTTATTTTTTCCTTTAAAGAAAATTATTTTCGAAGCCCTTTTTGCATAAGTACGAAATAAATCATGATTACGTTTTTCGCGTTGAAAAACATTTTGTTCAAGCAATGCTAAAAACGGTTATTGAGGAAAACACAGCAAAAACTATGTAACTACATTAGTGGATTTTAACTAAATATTATATACTTTTTAAAAAATCACAATTTGTTTTTATTTTAATTATATCTATAACAATTTTTAAAATGACTATTTAATTTTAAACTCTGATACTAAGCCATTACTTGGTGGTTTGACATATTTAAAATTAAAATTAAATATTTTTCACATTTGAGTAAGTAGCGCCAACCGGTTTCACTCTGGAGCGAGCTTCCTCAGGGCTATACGCAAACATTCAACAAAACTCAGTTTGTGTATAGACTTGAAGAAGCTTCGTACAGAATGAAACCAGTTGACGCTACTTACCCAAATAAAGTGGTTAATAATAATAATAATAGGAGGGCATGACAGGAAATTTACTTCGAGATGGGATTTTGCAGGATTGTAATATCCCCTAAGAACCATCCATAGTCAAACTAAGAAAGCGCAATAGCCAGCCAGTTTCAAGAAAAAACCCTTCCAAGAATAAAAATTTCACCGTTGCTTATATATAATGTTAGAAAATTTGCCACCGGCTTCAAAATTTTAGCCCCTAAGCAGAAAGCTTGCCTTCTTTTTCTATTTCACTGACTGCCTGAGTCTTCGTTTAAATCCTTCGTCATGCTCTTGTTTTTTTAAAGTTCTTATATATATTATAATATAAGCTACGGTTAGAATAAAAAAAAAATCTTCTAGAAAATGGCAGGCCATTGCATTTTTTTAGTTTGTCTTTCGACGACTCTTAGGTAGTACTATAATCTTGCAAAATTCCATTCCGAAGTCAATTTCATATGTCGTGCCTTTCCCTTGTAAGTGAAAAAGTGTTTTATTATTATTATTATTATTATTTGTATAATTTTAACTACAATATTGAAAAGTTAAATAATGTGTGTATTGTATAGGTCACCACCATTAGTGCTGGGTACCCAGATACCTGATCAGGAACACTAGGGTTAAGAATGTTTATGTTGTAATAGCTTCGTATTATCCTTCCAGCTGTTGCACAAAGTGCTAAAACGGGTTTAAGAGGTGGAATTAAGATTTTTGTACAGCTGCCATAAGAAGATAGCTTTCTCCGAAAGATTAACAGCAAATATTTCCTCTGCTCAAATGTTGTTCCGTAATACAATATCCTTTATGAGGCGAGTTTTTTCCTACTTCTAAGAAACGGCAATAAAGGCGGAGTGTGCCACGGAGGAAATAGATTTGGAACAAAGTGCGAATTAGCTCCCATAATCTACGAGTAATAATTGCTGATACAGTAATTGTCGGAATATACAAAAATCGTTAGGTAAATTATTGAAAATCTCCAATAATATCCGATTTAGCTGCAAAGAATCAACCACAATTGACTTGTAAGAACACTACAAATATTATATTTTAAATTATTATTACGAGACATCTGGAAGGATTTTAATTTTTTTAAAGTTGGACTAAATGAGGTGAATTGAATATATCTGCTTGGTTGTATTTTAATAAGTAGTTACTAATGAGTAACTAAATAATAAAATATAACTAAGCAGATATATTCAATCGAAAAATATATCGTTGTCTTTAAAATAATCTTTGGCTGAGCTTAAATAAATCTAATTCAATGTTTGTTTACGTTTACAAACAATTAATAAATTTAAATTTAATTTAAGCAATATAATGCCAATGCTTAAAATCATTATAATATTATTTCGAATGGTTCGTAATGATTGGTCAACTTTTTACCAGATATTAATTTAAAAAAAATCCTATGCATAGATTTTCGTAGGTTAATAAAATATTGAAACCATTCGATAATACACAAAATAACTGATTCTCATTAGCCGATAGATTGGTTTATATTTCACGAAAGGAGGTGAAATAAATTGAATGAAAATTCTTGGAGAATCCTCGGCTACCTCCGTGAACCCTCGGGAGGTTCCGAGAGACTAAACAGTATTCTGATGAAAGGTTCAGATTTTACGAGTCAGGTGATCCTTCTGGATAAAGGGCTTATGATGTTTTCGTCCTTGTGATATAAATATAAGGGACCCACTCGATTGAAAGATTGTGATTGGTAATCCAATAATACAAAGGATGACGGAAGAGCGTCGTTTTGAGAAAAGTACATTTAAGGACATATTGTAGAATGAAGTTCGAATGATGTGGAAAATTGAAAGCTTTCGCGTAATAGAGAGATTCTTCTACATCAACAGGAGTACAGAGTGACAATTACACGAACCCAACAAAAGTGAACAAAAGTGTTATTGTATCGCAATATTGTAATAATATCTTTGTGGAGCTTTTTTTAATTACTATTTTATTGAATTAAAAATAACGTATAAAAGAAAATAAATTCTTGAATATTATTTAGCCACAAAGGCTTCCGTGCGAATCGTTATGCACCTATATCCTTCGCTATCTGGGGATGTGCTATAAACTAATGAAGTTAAAAAAACGATAAAGTCAGATTTTCATCCTAGAGCATCTTATAGTTTATGTGTTCACTTCCTTTTATTTATATTGAAACCGGTCGGTCACACTGTTATGCTAAATCATTGATGAAAGAATTATCGGTCAGAGTTCAAAATCATATTTGAATGTATTTACTATGACAACGGATCATATGTTATGATCATTAAAACCATTATTATTACAAAATAGTAGAATAATCTTTAGTTGATTGTTTGTTGGAGAAAAAATGATGTTTTAGCTACAGAAACTTCCTTCTTTTTCTTCTTCACTTTTGGTAGACTCAGGAGTCTGTTATTTCAGGCGGGTCCTCTTGAGACGCTGAACTCCAGCTTTCTCTCTACCGTTTCGGGGGTCTTCCTGGTCGGCGTTGTCCGTTTAGCGTTTCATGGAGAGATATGTATGGTATCCTATTTGAGCTCATTCTTTCTATGATGTTGATGCCAGTATCGCCGTCTTTGATGTCCCCTTCTGACCACATCTTCGACCTCGCAGATTTCTCGGATTGCTGTATTCCTAACACGATCACGTAGGGTTTTGCCTGCTATAGCGCGGAGTGTTTTCATCTCTGTTGTCCTGAGCATGCTCTTTGTCTTGACAGTGTCTGTCCTCGATTCAATGCCATATGTGAGGATTGGTCCCACACAGGTCTTATAAATGCGTACCTTTCTGTCGGTCCTCATGTCCTTGTTTCTCCATATGACATCTTTCAGGCAGCCTGCAACCGCTGCAGCCTTATCTACCTGAACTTACGATAGATAAACTTACGAGTGCTAAAATAATGTTACAACATTGCGAAAACAGTTGTCAACTTACCAAATATGTGCATATAAAGAAAACTTAAGTTAGAATATCATAGTAATGTCGCGTTTATTAAAAAAACGAAAAAGTAATAAAAAGTTGAAGTAAACCGTTTTCGGTGTGAGGAAGGATTTAATATAAACATTAGGGCACTTTAGTTGATGTCTGCCCTCGAGGGATGGCACTTGTGCGGCGGTACTTGCGCGTGTCACGTCTGTCTTCCTCTTGATGGAAGAAAACTGTCAAATCAATTTACTGGAGACAGCCCCCTAAATACACACGCCTAGAGTTAAACAAAAAATATAAATATTTGTGACAGGATTCCTCGAATATCCGGGAGTTTAAACTTGCTTTCAGGATATTCATAACTTGACAGTCCTCAATGGAGATTGACATATTTGATTTTTTTGAAATACACAAAATTGGATAGGTGCTTTTATGAAGAAAATTGATGTATTTCGTGTTTTTAAAATGCTGAATTTCAATCGATATAATGTTAAATAGTACACATATAATACCTTTAATATTTTCAATGAAACCTGTTTAAAATATAATATATACATATAAAATAATATGTGTTGACTTTGTATGACTTAAAATTTTTTTTACTGACAGGAAAATGACGTCGTCAGATAACTGAAGATTCATATAACAGTATACAGAAAACTTGTAAAGAATAGGACACGAGCCAAAACCCATAGTTTATTAATTAATAATTGATTGTACATTTATTCATAAAACAAAGTTTTTTAATTTTACAGTTTATAATGTTAAAGTATCATAGTGTTTCGGCCTAAATAATGGACTATTTTATTATTTTAATTTTTTTAAATATCTAACCACAATGAGACTGATTCATATGAACATTTAATTGTTTAAAACTTCTTATTAAAATAATAATACCAATAAAAACGTGTGTGCAATAACATGTTTTGTTATACATTTGATAATGCCTTATTAAGGTGCAACATGTCATTCCCATAAAATAAAATAAAGCTCTTTACTAAAATCAATTAAAAATATTATTATAAATAATTTAACACGGAGTTTAACATAATTGATGTATAGTTATTTATCCAACTAAAAAGGCGTTACGTGTGACAAGATGTCTTTAAGACATACTCGAATTCATCGCTTAATTTTTTTTATAAATACAGATTCAATAAAATAAATCAAAGGCGTAACGAAAATAAATATTACTACATTTTGTCGAACAGTAAGAACATCGTTTGGCTGAAAATATATATGATGTATTGTATATTTCGATAAAGCAGGCAACAGTTCTTAACAAGTGATATGTGACAAATACGAGTATCTCACAAATGACGCAGACTGTCTATTCTTCTAAATCGAATATAAGTTCTCGAATCATTCAACGTTTAGTATCCTCATTACACCCTTTTCCCTAGGGGCACGAATTGTTATCATGGCAAAGAAGGCTTTGTCGAATCTCCAAATATCATCAGGACTTTGTTTTAAGTGAAGACATTGAGACGAATGTTTTCAGTTAAGCGTGAGATTCTTCGACGGTAAAACTCATTGATTTGCTGTCTACCAATTGAGCCGAAAAAATAAATCATTTCATCCAATAAAATTCTTGTGTTTTGAGAGGACAAATAGGTGGAAACGGATTGATTCAAGTTCAGAAGAGTAACGAGTATAAAGAGTTAAGGATATGCAAGATTTTTTTAGTACCGAGTTAGTCTCTTAAAAGAGGTTTCTTATAACGTGTTATGAAATCTAGAGGTAATAAATTTCATTCGTCTCATGAAATATTTAAAATATTTAAATCGCAAACAAAAGCCTATCCAAAAAAGCTAAGATGGCAGTGCACAATGGTGTTCTTGTGCCGACTCTTATGTATGGAACTGGCAAAAGAAGGATGAAAGTAGAATAAATGTAGTAAAAATGAGATCTCTAAGACGAATGTGTGACAAACCTGTATATGATAGAGTGACTAATGTAAGTATAAGAAGTGAATGTGGTGCGAATGAAAGTGTTATGAACAAAATAAGGAAAGGGTCATTAAGATGGTTTGGACACATGGAAAAAATGAGTGAAGACAGAATGGTTAAGAAGGTATATGTAAACGGCGTGAACGGAGCTAGAAATAGAAAGGCCGAGGAAAACGTGGCACGATCAAATCAATCAAATAACGAATTTCGGTCACGTGAGGAGTCGGAGAAATCGACGTGCGTGCATGACAAGATGTATGAATGTAGAGGAAACGAGAAGTATGTCAGGACAGAATAGTGTGACTACACCTCCGGGGAGACGGCGTGATGGTAAGTTAGTTAGTTAGTTACAAAATTTGCTGTATACATTTTTAAGTGTCAACAGGTAATTTAAACAAAATTCTGCTAATCTTTAATTTTCTTCTGTTTACTAAGAAGCCAAAATGTTTGATATTATGAATTTAAATATCTCGATATAGAAATATTAAACAATGCTATGATGATGTACAATGTTCTGATATCTTCTTCTTCTTCTTAAGCTTGTATTGACCGTCCACTCCTGGACGTAGGCCTCCTCTCGCATTTTCCATTCTCTTCTATTCTGAGCGATCCGCATCCGGGCACTTCCCGCACTTCTCCGGATATCGTCGCGCCAACGCAACTGTGGGTGCCCAACTCCACGCTATGCCGTCCTTGGCCACCAGCACAGCAGTCGCCTTGTCCACTTTTCTTCTCGATCGCGAGCGACATGTCCCGCCCATCGCCACTTGAGGGTTGCGGCCATCTTGACAACATCGGAAACCTTTGTCCTGACTCTTATGTCCTCATTTCTGAGTCTGTCCCGTAAACTGATACCCAACATGGCTCTCTCCATTGCTCTCTGAGTGACTTTTAGCTTGTTGGCACTTTTTTGTGACATTGTGACTGTCTCAATACCATAAGTGAACACTGGCAGGACACAGGCATTGAACACTCTCCTTTTCAAGTTGATGGGTATTTTCGGATTTTTCAAAATGTGACCAAGATTTTTCAATGCTGCCCAGCTTAGTCCAACTCTTCTATTCAGGTCTGCTGTCTGGTTATCTCGCCCAAGCTGTATTTTGTGACCCAAATAAATGTATTCAGATTCAATGCTGGCATTGTCCAATACGATTTTTGTGCTGGTTGTGACGTCATCAACTTGGTTTTGGTGAGGTTCATTTTTAGGCCAACTTTTTTAGATGCTTCGTTCAACTCCTTTAGCATTTCCGTCAGTTGTGTAGGGTCGTTACTGATGACAATAATATCGTCTGCGAAACGTAGGTGATTAAGGTGAGTGCCATCTATGATTATGCCTTTGGAGTCCCATGGTAGATGTTTTAAGGCATATTCCAACGCCAAAGTAAATAGTTTCGGAGAAATTGGATCTCCTTGTCTCACGCTTTGTTCTGATATAAAGCATAAATACGAGTACAAAAAGCTTCTCAAATCAACCCTTTATTTTTATGTGACACAGCAATCAAACAATAATTAAAAGAACGTATGAGCGTAGCGCTTCACCTGAATATGTTTTTAAATATTATATAATATTAATATATTTTTATACCACCTTATATTTTTAACAACCAACTGATTTCGCTCCCACACGAGCTTCGTCAGGGTTAGAAAAAACACAATATCTTTTGTAACCCTAAGGAAGCTCCGGGGTAGGGAAACCGGTTGGATGTTAAAAAATGTAAAACCATGTAAAAACAAATTATAAGTGTATTAATATTACATTTAATAATGTCGCCGAGATGAGGTCCCTAAGACGTATTTGTGGTAGAACGATATACGACAGAATCTCAAATGCTGATATAAGAAAGGAATGTAGAGCGGAAGAAGGTATTATGAACAAAATTATGAAAGGATCGCTGCGATGGTTCAGACATTTGGAACGCATGGATGGAGAAAGAATGGTTAAGAAAGTATACGTTTTTGATGTAAATGGAGTACGGAGTCGAGGCAGACCGAGGAAAACATGTCTTGACCAAATTAATCAAATTTTAAAGATTGGTCATGTCGGAGGAATCGACGTGCGTGTATGACTCGTTGTATGAATGTGAAGGAATCTAGAGAGGTTTGTCAGGATAGAGTAGTGTGGCGGTCCATTCTCTCTGCCTACCCCTGCGGGAAAAAGGCGTAATGGTTTGTTTGTTGTCTTTATTAATAATGCCACACCATAAAAAAGTGCTTCATATGAAAGAATATGTATTTTGTATTTTGATATGAAGTACTGCACTAAATTTTTTAAATAATTTGTATTAGAATTATTTATATAATCCTCAATTTGCACCAATTAATCATTAATTAGCTCATAATTATAATTCTCAAGGTATCCTGGTTTAATCCCAAATCCCTTGAATCCAAAGCCCGGCATTTTGATCCCTCGAATCTTTACCCGTTTATAAATCTTTATCGTAAATAGTAAAAAATGAGATATTGCTAGATATATGGTGGAAGTCTTTTTCTAAAGTAACGAGCAGTGTAATTTTTTTAACTCACAGATAAAATATCATTTTTTTGGAACTTAGTTATAAAGATTGTTCTATATTGTAAATACTAAGGGTGTTATATTTTCACATAACGGTACAAAATATTGGTCCTATTATTTAGGTTAGGCATTATGAGATTAAAAAGGAATATTTATATGTGGCCCTTACGTGAAGGGGTTCTTTTTGAGATCTCTTTTGTTCCTGCTCAGATGTGGATCCAATGTAAATGAAATTATTTTACAAATAAACCTCCGTCACTTTGTTTTAACTCTTTGGGTCGAATCTATTGGATCTGGGTTCCGTGTGAAAGATTTAGAACAAAAGTTATAATTCCATTGAATTTGTATTGGTTATGTAAATCGAAGTTCTGTTGTATTTTTACATCAAATGGAAATTTTTTGTTTTATGTTTAATTTTTATTATTGTAATCGTAAAATAATTCGCGTGAAAGAACTGAACTAGTCGACTTGGATGAAATGGAAGTATAAGATTTAGCAAAAATCTAATTTCATAATCTAATTTTAATATATTTGACCGACTGCCCGTCTGGCGACTGAAAAAAAAAACAGAGAGGAAGTGAAGTGATGAGCACATTTGTAATGAGAAATTGTATAAATTGTATTTTACGACATAAAATGATTGAATATTTGACGATTATATGTGTATATTTAACAGGGGATGTTTTGTGTAAGGTTTGAGTGTGCTGACTTTATTATTATTTGTATTCGTAATCCGCTCTTTCGTCTTCTACCGTTTAATACTTGATCAAATTGAGTGCTCAAACACGAATCCTACTAAAAATATATTATTTTCTTTACATTGAATAAGAAAAATGTGACTTCCTATGACCATAGCTCATTACGATCCATTCATAAAAACTTCCCGTCTCAGGGGGAGTGAGGGAAATAGAGTGAAAAGGGGAAGGGCGCCAGAAGGGATTTTTTAGAATGTAAGAAAGAATTAAGGAGGTTTGAACGAAAAAAAAATATTATAGAAAAGAAATATAAAAAAATTTTGGAAAAAAAAATTTATTTAAGATAATCAAATGATTTTACTGAAATCTCTTGATGAATGTTAATTTAAAATAATAATGAAATAAAATGATGTTTTCTAACTAATTCCAATTTCGTCTTTATTTTGACAACGACTGGTTTCGCCAGGCTCGCTAGCATCACAGTCTGTCGATGCCAGTGAGCCTGGCGAAACCGGTCGTTGTCGAAAAAAGACAAAAGTGGAAGTAGTTAAAAACATCGTTTTATTCAATTATTATTTAAAATACTTTTTAATAAAACGATAAGCAAAATGTCTTGCGATATATAATTATGACCACCAGTTGAAGATAATTCATCGAGAATCTATCGACGTAGCAATGTATCACATTTAACATGAAAACTGAACCAAGAACTTTTCATTTGAATCAACTTAATAATACTACTTCAAGTATTATTTAGTTGATCCAAAGTCTTAAAAGGAAATTATCACAAATATTTTATTAAAAAAAAACAGTGGTTTAATAAAATGTAAGTACTACTCAATAATAAAATGTAAGTAGCGATGGGCTGGCCATATCTGTCGGAGAACCGACGGCCGAGAGGGAGTCGGGTTCTGGAGTGGAGACCGTGTACAGGATTCCGCAGAGTTGGACGTCCCCCTGCCCCCTGGACCGACGATCTGAAGAAGATTGCTGGACCTGGATGAATGCGAGCGGCAATAGAGAGAGAGGCCTACATTCAGCAGTGGATGACAGACGGCTGATGATGAAGTACTACTCGTATTTACTAAACGAAATTGATGATTCTTACAAATAATATATTATTATTATATTTTACGCGCGCGCTAGAGATAATTTAGTTTCAAAAGTATCCCTCCTCAATTATTCTACATATAAACAATGTAAATATGTTCACTTATGGAAAATTAATAATTTGAATCACTCCCAAACAATACGGTATCAGAAAAGCGTGTATGCTCGACCGGAATTCCGTGTAGCTTGATGTTATGGGGCGGGTGGGGAAATGAAGGCGCTAATTGCGTTATAATAATGAGCGTTGATCAACAGGAGGGTGTTACAAAGAAAATTCAATTAAAAATATGGGATGTGTGAAACACTTTGGTATTTTTGGGTTAAAATTTACAAAATAAAAATCCTTTTGATATTTAACAGCGAAAATTATATTCCCTTTAATTAAATATGTACGTTCTCCCTGATGAAGAATTAACCATATTCAGAACGTACGAGTATATATAAATTGTAATAGTAATACAAATGTTGTTATGATAACGAAACAACAGATCATTTGATGTTTGAATGGCTTTTGTATATGAGATGTCTAATAGCTTACTTTGAAAATATCGGTATTAAACTTTCTGATAGGAGTAGCTTTTACGTTTTTGGAGTAGAAGTAATAAATATCTCTGATATAAACATTCAAATTATTTTATGTATATAATAAATACATATTCTTAAACAAGAACTCTTTCTATATCTAATAAATATAATAATTATTTTTACATCCAAAGACCTTTTTAAATCTTGAGATTAATTATAAAACATTTTCAAACATTCTCGATTATTTGTTAGATGCGCTGTAATATTAAATAAGTTAGTATTAACTGTGTTTATATAACTGAGATCACACACACAAATAAAGTACCTCACTAACTCTATCTTCATTCTTCCATCGTTTGCGTAATTTGTCACTAATTGGGGTATCCTTATTGGCGGAGAGACCTGTTAATGGCCCTTTAACCTTAAGACTTAGCCCTCTAACAGTCCCCGACCTTCTCAGAAGCTCGGGGGGTCCAAGGGACTCCCGGGTCTTAAAAGTCTGATCCGTTCGTCCCTAATCTCCTGATGAGGGCAGCCGAGCGGAATAATAATCGATGAGCCCAGCTGTGAAGGTACATTAGTCTCCTGGACCGTGCGCATCTTGCTTACTTGTATTTTGTTTCTAAAAAATTAGCAAGAGGGCGTTTAATCAAGTACAATGCTGTTCCTTCCAACCATCAAATTCTTAGAGTTGATATTTCGAGAAGACGTTTATAGATTTGTACTTCTATTTATAATTATTTTAGAGGAGTTTGATGAATCTATGATAAATATTTTAAGCAACAAATAACAACACGCCGTTTCCCCGCCTTTTATAATAAACAATTAGATATTTATTTTTCAATTATAAACTACTGCGTTTTAAATTTTTCTATTTCATAATAAAACATTTTTAAAATTATGAAAACTGGTAAATAAAACGAATTCTAATAGTATTAGAAAACATTATTTGAGTAGAGATCAACATCTCAAATTACGTATTTTTCGATGGAAAGACCCGTAGCATATTGTTCGGGGACATTTTTAAAGGCAGTCCATTTTTTAAACTGTGCCATAAAATCTCCGGGGAAGAGTGGCTTTCCAGAGGATAGTGAGAAAATCAAGTTATATCCTGTTAGACATAACAGAGCTGCCCCTTAACTCCTGTAACTCGAATTTGTGACTCTCCCCGACAGTCTATTAGGCCGGCCGTGTACGCGCGCCGGAGATATCCCAATAAATTTCACTTCTGCGCCAACTCGCTCCACTCACTGTACTTAAACCTTTTTTGTATTCGCGGTTTCGTAAATGAACACGTATCGTAAACCAGATGTTCAAAGTTCCATCAGGAGGGAAACAGCTGTTATTGATACTAACGGTCGTTGATTCTAAATTTCGTTATTTTATTTCTTAATATACTCGTATAACCATGATCATATTCTATATTCATACTTATTTACATGAAACTATCATATACGAATAAAAAAAGGAATCATTTGAAAAAAGTGAAGTTTAAATCATGATTAAAACATATAATTTTTTTCTTTTAATTATTTTTCATACGAATAGAATTTCGTTTGAAATGCCAAAAAAGTTTATTAGTTTCACTTCGATTAACAATTATTAACACAAAATATTTTAATAGGTGCCAAAAATATTATTTTTCATGGTATTCACCTGTTTAAAGTTCCGGATTATGTTAAAAATTTGATAGAATATAATTCGTACGAATAAAATCTGTTTTACAGAAGTTTTATAATATTTAATAGCAATGCCATACATGGTTCGCCTTGCTAAGGCATTATCAAATGTAAATTCCATTATCACATTTGATAATGCCCCAGTATGGTAAAATGTGTAATTCTCATAAAATATTATGAATCCTAAAGAAAGAAGACATTTTTATTAGTTTTAATTATTTAATATAAAGATTTACATAATTGTCCAAGAAATAATTTATTATACGTGTATGTAAGACGTTTACATAATAAAATATTGATGATTTTTATTTTCTTATCATAATAAAGAGTAAGTAATATAATATATTATAATTATCTATAAGCACGAGGATTATTTTTCCTATTTCCAAATAAGAAAACCCGAGTTTGAACTATGCTCGTAGTGCAGGTGGGCTGCGCATAGCGAGGGCTAGTATTCAAGTTACTTTCAGCGTGGGTTTATGAAAAATAAATTGTCGCATGAAAATGCTTTTCCAATCGCTCCCTCCCCCCCCCCAGCCTCCTGTTTCTACGAGAAACTTATAAAAGTAGTCGTGAGAAGAAATAGCCAATCTATTCTGCTATTGAGTTACTCGCTCTGGATTCTCCGAGATGGTATTCTTTCATATTACATTCTAGAAATAAGCCTTCCATCTGAAATATGCTATAAGGAGCTTTAAAATTCAGATGCTATGCTGAAAAAATGGGGCAGCTTTGCGTTTGTTTATTTGAAATATAAAAGACAACATATTACATGCTCTCGTCATATTTATATCTGTGTCTGTTTTTCAACTTGTGAAGCTATTGAGATTTATATTTTGAACGATGGCATGATCACCCGCAAAGAACTTGTAAAATAATATTTTAACCGAGGTAAATATTGACGGTCGATCTAAGAGCGAGGTCGATAGCCGTATACATCAGGCTAGGCTTGCATTTAATAAAAGGTCGAAAATAATAGAATCGAATAATATAGACCTAAAACTGAGAATACTCGTACTCCTTATTAAGCCCTATGTATGGAGTATCTTGATGTACGGCTGCGAGACATGGTGCTTATCCGAAAGAGATAAACGGAGACTAGAGGCTTTTGCGTTGTGGTCCTATAGAAGACTATTAGGAATTTCCTAGAGAGACCACATTACAAATGAGGAGGTTCTCCAAAGAATCAAAAGAGAAAGGCACCTGCTCAGGACCTTGTCCGAAAGGCGTGCAAGATGGATCGACCATGTAATACGCCAAGAAAGCCTCTTGCATGACATAATGGAGTGTATGACCGAGGGGACAAACTCTAGGGGACGCCCACGCCGAGACTACCTGGAGGACCTGTTGGTGAACGTGCGCTGCTCATCATATGCAGATTTTAAAAGTGCCGCACAAGACAGGGAAGAATGGAAGAGAAGAATATAGGAAATTGCTGCAAACCAAACCCAGGATTGAAACCAGAGAGAGAGAGAGAGAGAGAGAGAGAGAGAGAGAGAGAGAGAGAGAGAGATATGTCATTCATCGTGACATGCACGTACATCGATTTCTCCGACTCCTTACGTGGCTGACATTTAATATTCGTTGATTTGATCATGCCACGTTTTTCTCGGTCTTCCTCTTTTTTTTGTCGCATTAACGTCGTTTAAATTAACTAGTTCTACAAAAATAGCACTTGTTCGAAAATATGATGAGCTCTCTCAATTTTGATGTATAAGATTTTATAAATTAGCAAGAAGATATTTTTGCTGGTTTAAAAAAGAATATTTTAATATAAAAATTTCCCAAGCTATAAAATGTAAAAATATGAATATTTTTCTGGAGTAGGGTCTTCGAGCTTTAATACATAATTGAAAAAAATTAAGTAAGATTATAAGCTTAATGAAAAAAGTATTATAATGAGTTTATGAAGATTACATTTTCACATAAAATCACTTCGGTAGCTTTTTGTGATTGAATACGCACTGCTTCATTCGCTGTAAGTAGGGACAGCTATTTAATGATCATATGGATTTTTTTTATTATTATCGATTTCTAGGTGCTAGCAACCTTGTTTATAATGATTTCGGAAAAAATTGGAAACAATAATTTTTATTTTAATCTTTATTTAAAATGTCTGTCTTCTTTTAATCTTTATTTTGAACATCCTTCCTTCACGACATTACTTTAAAATATTTCATTATTTGTTTAATGAATATCTTTTATATATATAAACGTTGATCTGTAACTAATGTGGTTTGCTGTAAAATATGTATATTTTTAAACTATGAAAAATGAAAAGACAAAGAAATTCCCGCGGTGTGAATAAAGCTTTAAATTTCAAGTCCACCCTCTTAATATAATGTTCTCCCGCGATTTGGAGTGAAGTGGAAATAATATGCGAAGTATATGAACACAAGCCCTTGTATGCTCGCACTTGCTTTACTTGGCAACAGATGTCACCGGCTTAGAAGCTATGTTTCCCAAATTGCCACAACAACGTGAGTATTCATACAAACAGCGGCAATATTGTAGTATGTGATATTAGGAGCAGCAGACGTGCTGCACTCTGGCGTCTGAAATCATAACCATTGTTAGGAATGCACATTATATGGAACTTGGAAAGCTATTAAGAATAATGCTAGATACTGCATTTTGCTGGCGTTTTGGTTTTACGTTATATTTTAATGTACACGAGGTAACAATAAAAATAACGGTTTGTTCACGATACACAGTAAAGTAAGCTTTTCCTGGTTTTAACATACTCGTTGTTTATCTTAAAAGAAAAACGTAACGTCCAATTTGTAAATTATTTTTAAATCTTATTAGTTAACAAAACGTATTTAATTAAATTTAGAAAACCAGTATTTTCCACAAGATGGACATATGGAAAGAATGAATGAAGAAAGAATGGTAAAAAATTATATGTTAACGATGTAAATGGAATCAGAAACGATCAAATAAATCAAATGTCGGCCATGTGAGAAGTCGGAGAAATCGACGCGCTTGCATGACACGATGTATGAATGTTGAGGAAGCGACGTAAATATGTCAGGAAAGAAAAGTGTGGCAGTCCATTCTTTCTGCCTACCCCTTCGGGGAGACGGCGTGATGGTAAGTAAGTTAGTTAGTTAGTTAGTATTTTCCATGCTTTCTTACAGATTTATTGGATTATTATAAACTTATATCGTCATTTCAAATATATTTAAAAATATGCAATTAATTTGAACGTTAATTGTTTCAAAGTGTATGAAAAATTAACGTAAGGTAACCTCAGTTCAGTACATTATATCTAGTATATGTATTTTTGAAAATACGTTGAAGTTGTTTTAAATTCCACTAATTAGCTTATGAAAATTAGTTTGTTTTGAAAACAATGAATTTTGATTCAACCAATGGCGAGGGAGCTCCCAGTTGAGGCCCAGGGCAGTGGGAATCGTGCATAATATGTCCGCGGAATAATCCAGGCTTTAGTCGGTCCAGCGACGTGAGAGGCTGTGAACCGTGCGCGCATTTACATTTCATTCGCACGGCACGGTCCGCTGCGGACACCGGAGCGGAGGCCTCGGGCCGCACGTAAAATGCGTGCTCGCTTGCTCGCCATATTCATTTGTTGCACTTAATCCGATTTCATTTCCCTCGACTGTAATTAATACCATCACAAGTTATGCGTTTGTGTGGATCATAATTTAAATATATACCGTTTTAATTATTATTACTTAAACAATGATATATGGATAAAATTAAAAAAGGATCCCTGAGATGGTTTGGACATATGGAACGAATGTATGAGAGTAGAATGGTAAAAAAAGTTGTACACAAGCAACATGAGTGGAAAAAGAAGCCAAGGACGACCGAGGAAAACATGGCGTGACCAAATTAATCATGGTACGATGTATGAATGTAGAGGAAGCCCGAGAGGTATGCCAGGATAGAGCATTGTGGCGATCCATCCTCTCTGCCTACCCTTCCGGGGAAATGGCGTGATGGTTAGTTAGTTAGTTTTTAAACAATGATGTAAAACTCCACATTATACAACTTATACGAATGACAACGGTTGTTTTCTAGAAGTTTTATTATAACGTAATATATTTTATGAGAATTACATGTTTTGTCTTCTTAAGGCATTCGATACACACTTTACAACATTCTATAGCAAGGTGAAACATGTCATTGTCATAAAATATAATAAAACATCTAGAAAGTATACTTTTTCATTCGTATTAATTATACTCGTACATGGTTTTCCTTTCCAGTATTTTTTTCCTAGGCAGGCTTTTAACCTAAAAAATAAGTATACGTGAGTTTGATATTTTGCATAGTCTTATTTACAATATATTCATAATAGTTTCATATACAAATTGAATACAGATAAATTCTAATTATCTACACTTTTTTTTAAATTCTAACTGTTTCTTTGCATTAGTGGTTATATCTAAACTTTCAAATAGAAAATAATAATACTTAAGATCTCAGATTTCTGATAAAAAATATGTTTACGAGTTGATGATAATGTTAACTTAATGAAGGGGTTACATTTTGATAACATCGTGGTAATGTTTAAGAGGGGTAGCTTTTTGTTCGAATTTTTACATGAAAAGCAATAAAAAAGCCTCGTTATAAGTTTCGGTGAGGGTGAGCAGAGGGGGTGCCTTAATTAAGGGCAACAGAATCCAGGAATGGTATAAAACTGGGAATATAAGAAGGGGTTTCTTCAGTTTTTTGTAGAGGCTGTTTCTACTCCTGGTAAAAACAGACAAAAAGTTTGGAAGGTCATAGACAAAATGCAAAGTAGAGGCTTCCACGGCATTAACAAAATTGATACGGTCGAATAAATTACAGGATCACTTTGACTTTATAAGCCGTATTGAGCTCTTCATTTTAAAGTTAAATAAAAAATCTTGAATTTGATAATATACAATACTGTGTTCAACGCGGTGTTTCCGTGTGGTATTAACCTAATACACCAATTTCGTGTTTTTTATAAAGTATAATATTATTATATTAATTAATACGAATGAAAACGCCTGTATTTTAGAAGTGTTATTATATTTTACGGGAATTACATGTTTCGCCTTCAGAAAGGCCTTCTTATAATATACATTTGACAATGCCTTAGAAAGGCGAAACATGTAATTCCCATAAAATATAAAAATACTTTTAGAATGATGGTGTTATGAACAAAATAATGAAAGGATCAATAAGATGATTTGAACACATGGAAATAATGAATGAAGAAAGAATGGTAAAAAAGTATATGTAAACGATGTGAATAGAACTAGAAATAGAGGAAGACCGAGGTAACATGGCACGATCATATAAATCAAATATTGAATGTTTACCACGTGAGGAGTCAACGCGCGTGCACTACACGATGTATGAATGTTGAGGAAGGGAGAGAAATATGTCACGAAAGAAAGTGTGGCAGATAATTTTTTCAGCCTACCCCTTCGGGGAGACGCCGTGATGGTTATTTAATTAGTTATACTTTTAGAATACATTTGAATTAACTATTTAATATAAAGTTTTTCTTCATTGTTCAAAAACAATAAATATTATGTTATAATTAAGCAATGTATTACAATTTTAGACAGGATGTTTAAATCAATTAATGAAGGATATATTCATATTACCACAGGTTTTTGAACAGAAAAATAAAGCCCATAAAAACTTGAAAGTTTTTGAAATCGGATGTTTTTCAGTGAAGGATTACTTAAGCGTTGATAAAGATAAATTCGATTATTTTTTGCTTCTAGATGGGAGGAGGATTATCAGTATTGATTGCAACCACGGGAACTTGATAACGCAGTCATTGAATAGGTAAGTAAGACCAAATAATATTTTAAAATAATGAACAATTCAAACTTTGTCGCTTCTCTTGCTCCATTCACGCACTTTATTAATATAAAATTTCCAGTATTTCTTTCCTTGTATAACGCATTTAATATGATAATAACTCTCTCGAAACTCAGAAGCACCTTTATATTATGACTAAAGCACGCTGTCAGGAGGAACGTCTTTAAGTTTCGCGATGGAGTGTGATTAATAAGAAAGAAATTATGAATTCTGTTTGCACGTGAAATATGAAGAATTTAAATTTATAAGAGATTTTGGGCCACGCACTCTTGACTCGCGAGGAAATGAGTATAGCGCCAGATATATAAATGAATGTATTCGAAAAGATGAATACAGAAAAACCAAGGCGGCAATTACATTGCTGTTATTTAATTCGTTGGCACAGTTTTTCTGTAGGAGGTTTTTCTTTAAATTAATATTTTTTCCCACTTCCAATAGTTTTATTTTTGAAGATGGAAAAATGAAAAACGGCTTAGGTAAAATAAAAGTCAGTAAAAAAACAACGATAGTCAACGTTCATTTACTATCTAATTTAAATAATTGCACACAATTTAATTGGTATCCCAAGTCATATTATTTCGTAGATTTTCACAATTGGTATCAATGTTTGGGTATATCCGTGTATCTTGAAATAATGCATTACCCACTACACACGTGTATTACCCTGATAATGAAGACTGCAGCGATCCCAAGATACCAAAAAATAAAAATGAAAATTGAACGTATTTTTTTAAATCAAATTGTTTTTGAAAATATAAACACTGAGTCCAAGTTATTCCAGTCATAAAATTGACAAATGAACGAGATTGAATCGAAGAAGAGCGATGCGTGGCTCCTCTGACGGGAGAGAAGCACACAGAATGGAGAAAGATTAATTTGATCAGCGCTGCTCGGAGCCGAGAAATTATTTAATCCGAGTTTATCAACACCTCCCGCGCTAATTTATTCCCTCTGATCTTTGACTTTACTTTTAAAGCAATGCGATCAAATCTTTACATTTCCCGTTACGGAGTTAACAAAACGGTCCTTTACGGCGCGGCGCCTTGTTTGCCATCCTCCAAAGTTCAATCCCGCCGGGGCTTGTGGAAAATAATTCGATAAAATTGTTTCTTCAATAAGCTACATCCGTGTGAATTAATGATGATTTCCAAATTAATTGCGAGAGTAGATGCTTTTGTTTATTTTGCTTAACAGGATTGAAAATTTATGATAAAACTCAATACTAGAAAATATTGATACAAATGGCGTTATGCGACGCGACGTGAACTTCGAATAAATATTCTTATAACTTGGAACCTATGACACGAGAGGTGTGTAACCATATAATTATGTCACAAAAGTGGTGATGGCTAATTACTGGCACCAAACTACTTTTCAGGAATTTTTCCGCCACTTACTATACTTCTTCTTCTTCTTTCTGTGTCCTGTCATGTCTCTCAACGTTGACTATCACCCTTGAGAGTAATGACCTGGGAAAAAATATCCAGAGTGGTATCCCATTGCCTTCTCTGTCGGGTTACCTTCCCTTAGCTGGGTGTATCCAGTTTTATGGCGCTGGAAGCTCGCCATTCGTCCTCTCTCTAACTTCTATGGCACTCAGTAATATTTGCCACATTGCCCGGGGTTCGTAGAGTCTTTAAAAAGACCTCTCGTGGATGCTAGAGAGTTGGACTTGATAGTAGTGTTACTGTTGTAAATGCAACATGGCACCTTACGACATTTTGTAGAGGCATATTTTCCAGCAAAGCATACCCCATCGTAGCCCTACTTACTTTACTAGTGTGATATATAATGGCCTTATAACGAGAACCGTGAGAGCCGGACACCTAGCATGGATTGGACACGTATGTCGAGCCGAAGAGACCAGAACAATCAAGACCCTGTACGCGTCTAGACTTACTGGAGTAAGACCTCTAGGAAGGCCAAGACAGCGTCTAATGAACAATGTTCTGGCTGACCTGGCTAGGTTGGGCGAATCGGACTGTTGGAAGCAAAAGGCGCAGGATTGAGGAGCTTGGCGAAAAATCATCAAGGAGCCTAAAACTCTTCAAGAGTTGTATGGCCATAGGAAGTAAGTAAGTAAGTACTACTGTAACATAATAATATGATAACAAACCTGTGTCATGTGTTCCAAATTATAGGAATATAAATACATAATATAAAATATCATAAATGTATGGATCAAATTTTTGGACTTCGTACATTGACAGAGAAGTTTCTGGCCAAAAACCGCAAACTTTTCTGTGCATTTGTCGACTTGCAAAAAGCATATGATTACGTTAATAGAGAAGAGTTGTGGGAAATATTGTCTGAATATGGAATAAGTACAAAACTGATCACGGCAATTAAGTCGCTATACACAGAAAGCACTGCTAGTGTCAGAGTAAATGGAGATCTTACAGCCTGGTTCCATATCAATAAAGGTGTCAAACAGGGTTGCGTAATGTCTCCGTGGTTATTTAATCTGTATATGGACAAATGTATGAAAGAGCTGAAAGGGTTGGATGTAGGTGCCAAAATGAGCGGAGTGTCATTAAGCTGTCTCTTGTATGCGGATGACGCTGTCCTTCTTGCAGATAACGAGCATGAACTACAAGTCCTGGTAAATTGTATGTATGAGGTATGCATGCGAAATGATCTGATGATGAATGTTAATAAGTCCAAGGTAATGATTTTTGAAAAGGAAGAAACCACGACAGTCTGCAACATTAGCGTGAATGGTGAAAATTTGGAGCAAGTAGTTGAGTTCGTGTATTTAGGTATTTAGGAGAGGGATATTGATAGAAGAGTTGGGGCAGGCAACAAAGTGAATGGTGCACTTAAAGTTGTCATCGCAAACAAAAACCTATCAAAAAAAGCTAGAATGGCATTGCACGATGGTGTTCTTCTACCGACCCTTATGTATGGAAGCGAAGCATGGAACTGGCAAACGAAGGATGAAAGTAGAATAAATGCAGTTGAAATGAGATCTCTTAGAAGAATGTGTAGATACTCTGTGTATGATAGAGTGCCGAATGAAAATATAAGAAGTGAATGCGGTGCGAATGATGGTGTCATGAACAAAATAATGAAAGGATCATTAAGATGGTTTGGACATATTGAAAGAATGAATGAAGAAAGAATGGTAAAAAAATTATATGTTTATGATGTAAATGGAACAAAAAAAAGAGGAAGACCGAGGAAAACGTGGCACGATCAAATAAATCAAATATTGAATGTCGGCCATGTGAGGAGTCAGAGAAATCGACGCGCGTGCATGACACGATGTATGAATGTTGAGGAAGCGAGAGAAATATGTCAGGAAAGAAAAGTGTGGCAGTCCATTCTTTCTGCCTACCCCTTCGGGGAGACGGCGTGATGGTTAGTTAGTTAGTTAGTTATATAAAATAATTTATTTAAAGGTGTAAATTTATAATATACATCACTATTATTGCAAGTTTTCTTTGAGTTTTACGTGAGAAAATTGGCTTGCAATTAAATTCGATATAGTAACTAAAACAACAAGACAAACATCAATCCACCAATAAATGAATCAAAAATAAATCAGTAGAATTGAAATGAAACGCAATGTTCAAATAACTTGAGTAAGTTTTGATTCCAGTGAAAACATTTCTTCAGGCGGTCCTCTTAGCAGCCAAAGAGGCGCCTCCCTAATCAGGAACATAAATCTCCGCAACGTTCAACTGTAAAGCAACCGGTGTAATGAATGCGGCCTTCTTTCTCCCTCCCGTTGCGCTGCAATTTAAATGCTTCTCCAATTTGCATTTCGTTAGCGAATTCATTATATCCAATTAAGATCGGACGTTCCCGGATTCCGGATTCGGGCAGGCTGAACTTCCCCTCGTTAATAATTCGTTAAAACGTACAAGTCCAGGAGAGCCACTTGCGGGAATGAATGGGATCTCCGGCGAATAAACACGCCGATCTCCTACAGAGCAACCCTCGGAATAGTCTTCAGTTCCGTTAGACTAGCATCATCAATGCTGTTGCTCTGAAAGAAAAATCTTCATTGTATCAACGTAATTAATGTATTTTTTCGTGTCCAAGAATTGAAAAAGAGAAGATTTCAAACTGTTTATGAAAATATGACATTAAAATTATTTGTATGATGTCATCAAGAGAATATACAGTACTACGTGTATGCGTATTGTTCTACGGTCGATGGTTGAGTTTAGTAGGGGCAGATAAATAAATTTGTAATCAAGTTTTAAGCCCTCGAACAAGTTCACTGGGTAGAACCTCTCTATTTTGTTTTATCCCTATTTCGTTTTTTTGTTTGAAATCTATATCATCGTGTGAACATCATGCCACTCTACATGACATAATGTTTTTATATACATTGAGAGGATACAGATCTTTATGTTATTTTTGCAGTTATGTATCTTTTTCCACGTTCCTTAATGTTTTTTTTATATGGGACTAATAAATATACTTAAAATATGTTGCCCGACATTTATGCGCAATTTTGAAAGCATTATATTTTGATGTGTTATATCTAAGCCTCTCCTTTTTCCCATCCTGTGAAGCGCGGTCATGAAATCCGCATCTTGAGTGCGGTACCTAAAATTGATTTTGCTTTTACTTTATAACGTGATATTGATGCCTGTATTCCTGGAGTATAATAAAATGTTGTTTAAAAATGAAGGAGAATCCGGCCGAAGGATCGAAACATCCTATCGTCAGATCTGTGAAATAAACAATTGAAAATGCTCCCCTAAACATGCAAAAGTGTAAATCCCATATACACGTAAAATGTACTAAAATAACTCTTTTAAGTCAAGGGGTGGATTAAAACAGAGACTTTAAGGGAAATTTATGTAAAAAAAACAACTGAAGAAACGATTCACGATTCTCACCCCCTCCCGGTGATGGCGTGGTGGGGGTAAGGGGGATTTCGAGGGGGAAGAGGCTTCCGACAACTTTGTTCGGAAGTAAAGTGTGAGTTATCCTTCACACAGACATTGCTCATTTCCTTACCAGGGAAGGGAAGGATGGAGCGAATGCGAGATGAGAAAAGTTCCCAAGAACATTTTGAGGGCCGGCGGGAGAGTCCGAGGATTTATGGCCGCCCAGATGCGCCACGCGGCTCTCCTCTGGATGCGAGTCTCTACTCCGCGCTTTGTATTTCTTATAACAATTACCTTCTTAATTAATTATATTGCCTTTATTACAGATCTGCAGGGATTCTAGAAGCCAAAAAGTCTTTGAAAATTAGATCGAGTCTTTTACAGCGATAATAAATATAAATATTTTTACGCATTGAAACCCATTTGTCAACGATATCGCATAAAGTATTCAAAAATATTAAAATAGCATAATATCAAAAACTAAATAACTTTATTAGACACAACACACGACAACCCAGTTACACTTAACACCATCAGTTAAAATATAAAGCTTTATCGAACTAAAACGAGTATCCCGCACCAACACTTTATTCAGTCGAAATAATTAAAAGAAAACTATTCTAGTTTACCATAGAAATGTTATGAAACGGCCACTTGAAAATCACTCGAAACTATTCTTAAAATATTTGCTCCTTTTAGATGTCAAAAAGTGTAAGTGGCCGAGTTTACCCAGAAAAGTAGTTAAAAAACATATTTAAACATTCGTGATTACTTTTCTCTTCTTGTTGGCGTATTTCTCGAGACGGAACAGGGGAAGGGAATTCCTCACACGTCCGAAAAAGTTTTCCTTGCGCTAGGACCGAAGCGGATGGCTGATATTACTGTTGCGAGTGGAGTTAAACACGTTGAGGGATGAATCGTTCATATTTTAAATTAATCTATTTTAACTTACACTATCTGGTGGGTTACAGTGATTCTATGTTTTAAAAATATATAAAACATAAAGACGGATTGCAGCATAATGTCATCTTTCATATTTTACTAAAGTTTGCTTTTAATATAAACCGTGATCATAGAAATATTAAAAACACAATAACTTGGATGGATGCATCTAACGATGGGCCAATTTGGTAAATACTTTTCCATTAAACATAAGAAAATAATTAATGATTAAATTATTTTTAATAACAACAACATTAGCTTGAATTGTGAAAATTTGGAGCAAGTAGATGAGTTCGTGTATTAAGGTAGTATGTTTACAAGAGATGGGCGAGTGGAGAGGGATATTGAAAGACGGGTTGGGGCAGGCAACAAAGTGAATGATGCACTTAAAGTTAGAAAATGATGCACAAAAAAGCTCGAATGGCTGTGCACAATGGTGTTCTTCTACCGACCCTTATGTATGGAAGCGAAGTATGGAACTGCCAAAAGAAGGATGAAAGTAGAATAAATGCAGTAGAAATGAGATCTCTTAGACGAATGTGTGGATACTCTGTGTATGATAGAGTGTAGAATGAAAATATAAGAAGTGAATGCGGTGCAAATGATGGTGTTATGAATATAATAATGAAAGGATCATTAAGATGGTTTGGACATATGGAAAGAATGAATGAAGAAAGAATCGTAAAAAAAATATATGTTAACGATGTAAATGGAACCAGAAATAGAGGAAGACCGAAGAAAACGTGGCGCGATCAAATAAATACAAATATTGAATGTCGGCCATGTGAGGAGTCAGAGAAATCGACGTGCGTGCATGACACGATGTATGAATGTTGATGAAGCCAGAGAAATATGTCAGGAAAGAAAAGTGAGGCAGTCCATTCTTTCTGCCTACCCCTCGGGGAGACGGCGTGATGGTTAGTTAGTTAGTTATTTTAAATACAATATAGTTCAGTTAGTAAATATCAATATAATTAAAGCACTTGTTGTAAATATCACATATTCAATGTATCGCGGGGTTTTGAGCGTAATTGTTGCGATAAGCAAGAAGATGGAGTATTTAGATTGCTGTGTGTCTTGTACGTAATATGAAACAATAAACGTCCAAGTTAATCTTTTCACATAAACATGTCGAATTGTTGTACCTTTAAATTTTGTTAAACATTGTCAAAAATATGTAGTTGTAGCACAAAACGTCAATAATCTCTGTCGTGCACGACAACAATGACACCGAAATGAAAGTACATAGTATAATATTCTTCTTCATGAAGTGAATTTGAAAGTCTAAAGTGAAATTATGAATGCTTTATAGCCGAGTGTATCCAAAGTTTTAATACACTGTTCTGTGAACAACATTTGCAACTCCCAACTAGAAAGTACTCCGATAAGAGCGTTTCATTTTAGCCGTGGTGAATGAAGCGGGAAAAAATATTATCCAGCTCCAGAATTGATTTATTACTTCTAAAAGCGTTATAAATACAATTATTATATACCCGAAACTTTTTCTAAGGATTTCAACTTCTATAACTCGATTTGAATAAAGCGAAAATTCATAATTCTTAAAGGCGAACTTTTATTTCCTTTCAACACAAACTTTCGGTACTATTTTCTGGAATGTTTTGATATTGTTAGTTGCAAAATCATAATATAATTTTTTGAAAGGCTGGATGAATTAGATCCATTCATATTTTGCTAATTACGTTGGCCTCAAAGCACGGGGCCCATTCTTTTGGCGAACAATGGACAGGTTTGATGGTGATACGGCTGCTGTCATGTTACGGATTCGCGATTGTTACTTGTCCCTGTCCTCTGGGGTGGGGTGGCCCACGAAGGGTGTCGAGTGCGTCACGTAGTTCCGCTTTGTGGATGTTTGGATGTTACTGCGCATATTGCACGTTATACATATAACTCTGGCCTCTCTCTCTATGTTTCATTCAAATGCAAAGTTGTTGCGAACTTTATTTAAGGGGGGTAGCCACTGTGATTGTGTGAATTAAAAAAAATTACCTTAAATTGTATTGATTGTGAGAATATTTTGAATAGAAGAGAACGAGAGATGAATATTTCGATTTTTTTTTTTTTTTTTTTTTTTTTACCGAAATTAATTCGAAATGTACACAATGCGCATGCCCAAGAACGTTTGGAATTATTTTGAAATTTGTTCTGATTTTTGTTGTACAGTGGTAGTATTTAAAACAAAAGGAGAACAATTTGGTCCTGTTAAATGTGAAATAAAGAAACGTACGAAAAAAAAAGATTTACATTAAAAGTAACAAGTGAAACTTTTTACTGATTACAAAAGTACAGAGAACCAAGTTTTTAAAAGCTAGAAAACCGTGAATATTTCAACGGTTGCAACTTGTTTAATCTTATTTTAAATTAAAGCCTATTTGAGTTCAATTCAATCAAGTTTTTAATCTTGACTGGTTTTGGCACCTTCAGCTTGAAAGTGTGTGAACGATTAAATAAAATACATAAAATATAAATAAGAAACAAACTGAACAGCAACAACAACAACAACAACAAACCATCACGCCGTTTCCCCGCAGGGGTAGGCAGAGAGAATGGACCGCCACACTACTCTATCCTGGCAAACCTCTCTAGCTTCCTCCACATTCATACAACGAGACATACACGCACGTCGATTCCTCCGACTTCTAACATGACCAACCTTTAAAATTTGATTAATTTGGTCATGCCATGTTTTCCTCGGTCTGCCTAGACTTCGTACCCCATTTACATCATTAACGTATACTTTCTTAACCATTCTTTCTCTATCCATGCGTTCCATATGTCCGAACCAACACAGCGATCCTTTCATAATTTTGTTCATAATACTTTCTTCCGCTCTACATTCCTTTCTTAACTTTCTTATCAAACTGAAAGAAATGATTATATTATGAATGCTCCAATATGACGAATTTTATGGCAGTAAGAGCTCTGATTGCCATAACGAAGGTCCTGGGTTCAATTCCCGGCGATGGCAGTGTGATTGTCACACTGTCTAAGTCTGGTGTAGAATGCATGTGACAATAAATTGACGATAAATAAGCTACCTATCACATGTCACGAGAATCAATATAATAGCTTAAAACAAATTGTATACAGTAATTGGGTTTAAACGACCTGAAAAACCGATTAAATTGTATATCGAACTCTGTGATGTGTACTTATTAAATCTTGTACCGCGTTTGGCTCGTTACAGTTCGGTAGTAAACCGTCACTTGCTGTCATCTCCGGTCGACTATAGTGACTATACCGCTGATGCGCGACAATCATACACAGAACTAACATGCTGTTAGGGGTGCCCACACTCCTAAACTCTACGGCGCTGCGGTGAGCCGCTGCTCGTATCTCTCCCTTAATATAATGGAAAAAGTTTTCGTATAAAATATATAAACAGACGGAAGATATGACTGATTCTCTTGTTTTCTTTTTTATATAAAAGATTATGTAAAAAAAAACTCGCTGTAATACTATCGCTTTATCAGGTAAAACGTTTTTTGTGTTGTTCTGAGTAACGAAAAATATATTTTCCGTTTATATATCTATAACACTACAACGCCATATACTCCTTAACTAAATTGCTTTTTTCACATAACTGGGAATAAGAGCGAGGGATATATAGCAATCAGAAGACTGTAGAACAAGATAACTTAAGTGGAATAATGTTCAAGATACTAAATAATAACTAGTACTAGTATAATAACTACTGGGGAGAATTTCACCTTTTCAGCGATATGAATTAAGCGTCATCATAGAAGTTTTACTTGTACACAAGTAATCATCATCATCATCTTCAGTGTTCAAATCAAATCAAATAAGTTTATATTCTCAAAATATATTACAAACAACAATTATAGTTAAAGACATCTTTTGACGGTTCGATATTAGGAATACAAGATACTCTCCGCAACAAAAAGAGTATTTGTCTTCTGAACGTACTTTCACGAATATGAAAGACGACGATCCAAATCTCTCTCCAAAGCGATCATGTTCAGCAATTTGATTGTTCTCCCCACCGGCATCACCAGTGATAGGTTAGTTCTGCATGCTGGGAGATAAAGCAGTCTGTGCTGTTTTCAAAGATCCAAAAACCCATTCCCCGCCCACCGGAAACCCAAGTCCCGCCTATCGATTAGGACCCATCGATAAACCCATTCCCGCCCAAAGAAAAAAATTCCCACCCATCAAACCCAAGTCCGTGGAACATAAAGATAGATAGCCTACAAGATCACGGAATCCTCAAAGAATCCCCTGATAGGTCTGATGGCGTGAACGGGTAAGTGTGCACCCATCCATCCATATCTGTAAACTATTAGTCAAGCATGGCCAAGAGGAATACAGTGGAATAAAGCCACGGATAGCTACCGAACTCTAGAGATACCTTAGAAATCTTCTCTGAATCCTTTCTAACATGAACGAGTATCTCATGGTCTGCCGACGCTTCTTCGCCCTACTGGGTTGTTAAATACAACTCTTTTGGGGGGTTCCAGATCCCTCATGCGAGGTAAATATCCTAGGTGGCGTAATCAAATCAAATCAGTTTATTATTTCTAATAATAAACTGATGTTTATTTTAATAATCTGTTAATTTTAATAATCTTGTCTACGCTGACGTCTTGGTATAGATTGTAGTACTCTGTGCTGAATATTTTTCTCCGTCTCTGATCGTCCTTCATGAGTTCGAGGATTCTACACATGTCCAGGTCTCCGAGGCACATGTTAAAACTTATCTAATCAATGTTATATATAAAGTGCTAACTGGTTTGTGAAACCGGTCAGAAGTGGTAGAAAAAAGTGTTATTTATTTCTTTAAATGTCGTACCAGAAAATAAGCGCTTCATACATAATTATTTTTTTGAGCTTATACATCGTCCCATATTAATTACAATATAACATATTATGGAAATCATAAACAAAACTTACTTAATAACACTAACTTGTCGCGGAAATATCAAAATAGAATAGAAATAATAGATAAAGATTCCTTCCCGTAAATACTCGTATTATACAACGAGGAATTGAATAAGCAATGAAATCCTAACGCAAAGTATTTAACCCACACGAGTTCTAAAAGTTTGACTTTCAAAATAAAACTTTTGTTGTCACACGCGCGGCCGTGTCTTCCGGAACCATATGGAAATAGGACGAATACAATTATTTTTTACGTTTAAAAACTGATTTTGCTATAAAGTTAACAGATTATGTATATATTATAACATTATGAAAGAGATAAAGCTTCAATTATACTTATTTTGTTTCCTTATTTTGATTGTGTCATGTGTGTTCCCGTACGATGACGGTTCTACCAACTTCCAAGGCTCACTAAAGAGCAATTAAGAAAATACATTAAAACAAAGACCTCAAGCTTTTAAAACTCGTAATTTTTGTGGTGCTTTTTACGAATATTTATGTAAAAAATTAAATGTCAAAACTCAGCTTCAAGACTAGTTATCATTGGTCGATACAACCTATTTTTTCTTTGTCATATTCCGTGCCCCATATAATTAGTCTCTCGATTCCCTGCCTGCGAGTTAGCTATTTTTTTCTGTAATTTAAAATAAATATTTTTAATTTCTGCATCTAGTCAGGATATTTGTAAGTATGCAAAAGTATTTATTGAGTATTTCTAAAAGATTTTTGTGTACATATTTACAGTTGATTGTAAGACCTGACGATGCTACCATCGTTTAGCGAAATAGCTGTCGCGACAAAATATAATCAATTGTGATATTTATATTATAACAAAGTTTTTTATTTCAATAGTTAACATATTTTTTAAGTAATAAAGTGATAAAAAATGTTTATCTCTTTAGCAATTTAACCAATTTAATAGATCCATAACCATTTATTGATTGCTAGATCCTAACAAAGGAAACATGTAAATAACCTCAAACTTCTAAATCACCAAATATTATTTACATAAAAAAATTGTTTGAAAATGGAAATGTCAACACGTTTTGTGTTGTAGAGAGTTTAATATACTCATTAAGACAAGATTGAATAAATGCATAAAGCTCGTTTAAATTTCGTACTTATCGCCATTTGTTAGCGCAAAGTAAGAAGTTTTTACATTTACCATTCTCAGTAAGAAAAAATATGGATCAAAGCATTTGATTATATCTGATGTGCATATGTTATACGTGTAAGATTGTGGTGTAGGGGGGAGGAGAGGAGTTGGGTCTACCGCGCAACGTGTCGGAGTTGGCGGCTCGGCAAGTACTCAACAAAAAACAAATAACAGAAGCCTTAACTGCTGAACTAGGGCCCATAACTCATCTGCTCGTGATTCGGTATGTTAATATGAATTTTGGTTTGGTGTTACGGAACTATATTGCGCTACATAAAAAAATAACTCGCTGATAATGGCACACCCATAGCGCTACTTGAAGTTTAGTGTTTTCTCGGCACAACTCTTCATTTGGTCTGTATGTGGTGTATACTGAAAGAGAATTACGTATTTATCACAGTACTGATGAAGTATACTTAAAATTGCGGGTTCCCATATTAATTGAATATTTTATTATTTGTTTATAAAATATTTAATAAAGAAAAGAGAAGGATGGAGTGCTGCAACAATTAAAGTGTGGCGGTCCATTCTTTCTGCCTACACTTTCTGAGAGACGGTGTGATAGTTAGTTAGTTTTCTTTTAAATATCTATACCCATGTACAAATATATACTTTTGAATAACTTTTTGGAAACATTGTAAAGGTGTTCCGAAACATGTTTGTGAAAAGTGCAAAAAAGTGATGTGATAATACAATGTTTCCAAAAAGTTATTCAATTGTGAATCCACAACACAAAGTGATGGCGAATATAGAAGAAATATATATTCTTCATTATTTGAAGACACATTTAGATTTTAATAAAGTTATGATCTTCTGCATTTTTTGTTTGCTGTGATATATTTAAATATCAATTGATGATACCATAATTATTCTAAAAAAAAAAAAATAACTGCAATATGATGTGTTAGAATAAATTGATTTCATTCAATTATATTTCGAGTCGAATGAATAAAAAAATGTATTATTAATACGAATGAAAACGCCTGTTTTCTAGAAGTTTTATCATATTTTACGTGAATGACATGTTTTGTGTCAAAACATGTCATTCACGTAAAATTTACATTCACATTTCATTATCAAATTTGATAATGCCCCAGAAAGGCTAAACATGTCATTCACGTAAAATATAATAAAACTTCTAGAAAACAGACGTTTTCATTTTTATTATTTTTAATAAGTAGTTTTACGTCATTGTTCAAGAAACAATAAATAAATAAAAAATGCACCTACTCGTACTTTACAAAGTCTGAATTGAGAGTCATAAAGAATATAGGTATAACGGATATTAAAATAAAAGGATGGTGCCAAAGAGTTCGAGGAAATTCAAGTTAAACAGTATAAAGGCGTTTAAAATACGCAAATATGAAGTTGTTTGAGGAAATTTGGAGTACGGTCTCTTTTTAAGGAGAACAAATCTTAGCGAGACGTGTCCCGACTGCTGACTCCGGGAGAAGCAGTCACGGCCCGCCCAGGAATTACGATGCTTGTCTGAAATTATTCTCCAGATTGACGTCCACACTCAAAACGTAATAATAGCCTGCTAGCCTAGCGCCTAGCCGCGCGTACTCGCACGTCTCTCAAGTTTCAGGCGACACATCTATTATGTATTGTACGAGTAGTTTGCTTCATTGCTTTGAGTCTGAGAATCATTCTTATATCATTTCATTATAAATGTGTCTTTCACGTAACCACTTGTTTTTGATTGAATGGTTTTGAAATAACTTTAAGTTTAATACGAATGAAAACGTCAGTTTTCGAGAAGTTTTATTATTATATATTTTATGGGAATGACATGTTTTGCATGTCACATCTCGTTCCCATATAATATAATAAAACTTCTAGAAAACTAACGTTTTCATTCGTATTAATAATTGAATATGGAGTTTCACATCATTGTTCAAGAAACAATAAATAACTTTAAGGTAATATACTCAATAGATTTCTACAAATGCAAGAGACATTGACGAACTGAAAATAAATAAATAGTACGATTGTTTTTTAGTTTTGCATATATTGATTTATATTATAAAATATATAAACAATAGTTAAATAGTAAAACCATCTCCTTCGACTGATATTAATGGGTAAAGTGGAGGGACGTCGGAAAGTTGGTAGAAGGCAGCTTCTGGCTGCGGAACATCAAAGAGTGGACAGGAATAACAAGAGAACCTGTTTAGAAGCTGTTCCAAGTGGCGCAGTATAGAGATGCCTTTCCTGCAGTGATCGCCAACGTTGGGGGGACCTGACACGACACCGAACGAAGAAGAAACAACAGCTATAAATTTATTGAGTAAATCAAATTTGTTACAAATTTGTCGATGTTCTAAAAATAAAATATTAAAACAAAAATACTTTTTATGGTTAAAGATAATTGTGTAAAGTACGAGTACAGAAGTTGTAATACGATACGAGTACGATGCTAACATCGGTTAGTGGAACAGAAATTCGGAAAAAATATAATCAATTGTAATATTCTATGACGTTATTTATATACGTAAATTTAATATAATATTTTTGTCGTTGAAATCTATTTTATATCCGTATTATAGCTAACTTTTCTGCGGTTACGAGGGTGCACCTTTGGTTTTAAGAATGTCTATGAAAATGTTTTAGTGCTGTTAACAAAGCATTCTTAAAAGGCAAAATCTCGAAGATATGGATACACATCCTCTAGCGAGTGACGACCCACCTTTTCCTTTGGAAAGAGTATAGTTTTTAAAACCCAAGTTTTTCCCTTTTAAATTGTTGCGTAATTGTTTAAAGAACAAAAATCCATAAATGATGTGAAACTCCATATTTAATAATTAATACAAAATAAAACTTCTGTTTCATACAATTTCTAATAATTACCATTTTATTAACTGTTTAAATAAAAACACTTATAAAACACCATAATAAAAAAAAAAAAAAAAAAAGATCAACATCAAAGATTTAAATCAATGATATTAGAATTTATTTTACAATCTTCAATATGAGCAGAAAATAGCTCATTATTATGAAGAAGGAATCTGGTCGTGTCCAGGCTCGAACCCAAGTCCCCTAGATTAGGAGTCAAGCGTTCTATCCCCTAGACCACCACCCGATTGATTGATTCCATTTCTTTTGGAATTGTTGACGAAACAGCTGTCGCGACAATTTCAAAAGAAATATAATCACTTGTGATATTTTATAACAGTGCTCTTATTTAAACAGTTAATAATGTTGAAATATCAAAATGTTTCCGCCAAAACAATGGATTATCTAAACAATATTTTATGTTTCGCCTGTCTAAGGCATCATCAAATGTCATTCAAAAGGCTGAAGACATTTTCATTCGTATTTATCATGGAACAAATTCTCATTTATAATTATTTTGGTGTATTCTAAAGTTTATTCGTATCCCTGTGACCGTATAATTTGTTATTTTGTAATATTTATTTAAGGAGTTTCATATTAGGAACAAAGATGCTGTTTAAACTTTAATACTAAAATGTTCATATGCATATATTGTAATAAAACGTGGGATAGAAAGAAAATAGTTTATGGACGAATAAAAGACAGAAGAACCGCCGTTATGTAGAAGGTAATTATTTTATCGTGTTTTTTTATTTATTTGGGCGAATCAGTAAAAAATGATACAGTTAACAAAATATTGAGAAAGAGAAATGTTAAATGACCATTGTGTATGGGTGGAAGGAATTAAAAAATATTCCAAATTCGAAAACTGCATTGTAAACTATCAAATTTGAGTTCTTTTTTGGAGATATATGGCGAGCTGTGTGCTAATCAGTTGAAGTTTTGGATATTAACGACTAAACACCACGTGATACATTACGAACAGAAGAAAATGTTCACCTTGATTTTTCCCCATTATACCTGTAAATGTTGATGGTAAAAGAAATAACACACAGAATCGCGTTTTATTACGAGTATGTATGTGTAATGGCGTGAGGGGCTACTTTATCTTTCGCATGCATTTGGTTATTCGGAGTGCGAGGTAGGGGCTGTTGAAAAATTTACCCTTTCTGCAAAGTGTCCCCTGCCGAGGGAAGGGGATAATAGGGTTGGTAATGTAAATATGAAGCCCTGGTAGAGCAAACAGTAACTTTTTATTTGATCAGGCCGTAATGTTAAGTCGGAGTAAATACAGACCCGGCAAGAGGGAGAGCGCATTATCTTTCCGTTTCATGCCTCTAATGATACACTTTCTGAGGTGATAACGCCCTAATGCCACGGCCGGAGGAATGTTCTGCTTGAAACAAAACAGATTTAATGAACTACCCTTTTTAATCAATTTCATAGTATCTGTAACGGTACAAAATTGTGGAATATTGTTGATAATTATTTTTACTACTATAAAATACTAAAATATCTGCATGATATTAGTTGAATTGAATCATTTTTAAACTGCTTAAGATAAATATACCTTATATTTGATAAACAACTCGATACCACGGTACAAATATTATTGTTTTAAAAACAAATTCTGTATTCATCTGCACTTATAAAAAATAAAACGTTTGATGTGAGCAAGATAAAACGTTTTTTTAATATTTTAGTCTTCGTGGCAGACTAGCTACAGTTATGACTGTCACACCGAAAGTCCCGGGTTCAATTCCCAGCGATGACATTGTGAAGACAAATTACCACATACGCCCTTCTACGTGTAGAAATATAAAGTTGACTAAGGGCTTCCCTGGCCCGAAACATGTTTTGAGAAAAGTGCAAAAAAGTGTTGTGAAAATACAATGTTTTAAAAAAATTATACAATTTATTTATATCTCATTATCAGAAAAGAAAACTCTCTGGAGATCCACATGAAGAAGACATTCGTTTATAATATGCATAATGTATAATTTTAAAAACGTTTTGTATTTTTTATGCACAAACTCTAGATATATTAAATAACAAAATTGACTAACAACCTGGATTCAAAATCGATGGTATTAGAATTTATTTTGCAATCTCGAATATGATCAGAAAATAATTATTAAGAAGGATCATATGAATGTACTAAGAAGGTCTCATTACTAGATTTAAAAAAAAATCACAAAAGGTTAGCTCACTTGCTACTGTATTTTAAAAATACAATCTATAGTGAATAATTTACTTTCAGATTTATTAGAAAAAAATGTTTATAAACTTCAAAAGAGAATCACAAAATATACAGCCATGTAACTGGAACGCATTTGTCACGAAACAATCATATTTTTTATATCCGGAAATTCCGTTGGTAAAAATTCCGCATTTTCGACTCTACCACAATACGCACCTGCCTAGGGTTGGCATAACTCATTCGATATATTAAAATTAAATCTAAAAACGATATCAAGAGAAATTATATGCTAAGCATACAGCATTGCCGATGCTTCACGGATATGGAATAAATGCATTGTATGCATTTGTTTCTATTAAACTGATATGAGGAAGTATAAAAAATCTAATTATATCTAATCTAAAAAATCTTAAAAAAACCTTATAGGAACAAGAAGTATTAATTTTGTCAAACTCCATTATTAATTTATAATAGTAAACACGACTGATTAGTGGTTTTACTTGGATTTAATTTATAGAATTTGTCTTACATGGTCATAAAGAAAAAGGGGGAATGGGGAATGTTGTAATTGCATGGAGCGTGCGCTTGACCCAACCAATGACAGGTCATAAGGTCATGTAAACGCCTTGATCCACCATATTCAGTTTCCAGTTTGCATCTTTGTCTCTATTGAGATACAATTATATAAATTGTGACAAATTTGTTTGTTAGCAGTTTGAGAATGCCTTCGCAAGGCGAAACAAATTTGTCACAATTTATATAAATGAAATCCAAGTAAAACCAATAAACAATCGAGTTTACTAATATAAATTAAAAAAATTTAACTATTATATACGCCAGATTATCCGAGTAAAGAACAAATCAAATATAAGGAACAAAATGCTTAATTTTTTATCAAGATTTATTATTATAACTAAAGTATTATACTATATAGATATAAGCCTGGGTCATTCTATTTGGCCTAAAGGTGGTGATAGACGTACGAACTTAAAGTCTGCGGTTTTTAAGATCGCGAACTTACTTGACTCGACGTCGGCGATACACGCGCCAACTTACTCATACCGTATCGCGATGTCGTCCACTGAAGAAGCTTTGTGTTATTTAGGAATTATATCGTATTATAATTATATCGTATTTATTATATCGTATTATAATTATATCGTATTTAGGATCGTATTTATATCGTATTATAATTATATCGTATTATAATTATATCGTATTTAGGAATTATATCGTACAAAATGGCGGCTCGCGGCTCGCAGTGCTGCCACACGTACGAGCCAAGACGAGCTACGAGTAAGATTTCAAACCGGTTGGATCGCCGACGAACTTACTCGGCGGTTTTAAAGTACGCGTACTTACGGTGACACACGAGCGAAAAAGGTCGTCGAGCCATAGGTACGCGTACTTGCTCGCCCGTCTATCACCCACTTAAGAGACACAATTGTGTTTTATACGAGTAATAAGAATTTTCATGATATAGAATGTACATTAATTTAACAAATAAAAATATTCTGTTATATATCTTAAAAATTGTTTTTTTTTTAAGATACTCGTATATAACAACTTTACAAATTAAATTTGTAGTTACTTATTACTCGTATAGATAAGTTAAATACACAGGTTGCAAAAATTACCTTTATTAGAATCAAGTTATTGGATTCCTAATTGTATAGTTTTAAACTTTTTTATGAGATTACTTATTATGTAATATTTAGTTGATACATCATTTTTTAGTATCATCAATCAATTACAAATTAAATAAACAAAGGGAAAATTATTGGTCTTCCTTTAAGAATTAATTGATTCATTACACGAGAAACAATTTAATTTCAAAAAGGTGTCTCTGAAAATAATAAATCTGCAAAATTTAGTAAAATTTCGATCCTCAGAGAATGTTTTATTTTCACTACCCCTAGCTATATATGTTGCAGGGGGTTATTTTGGTTTCTTTCCTTATGGCACTCAGAGCCCTGAATTATGTATGGAGCTATCCCCGGGGCTGCTGTGGACTCATTACCACAATCTTCCGGATAATCTGCTCTCCCTCGCCCTCGTCGACTTCCTAAGACACAGATATAAAATAATATCCAAGTAGGAGACTCTGGAATATTCTTTCGTTTTTATATACACTTTATTGTCGTTTTGCGTACTCATATGCCGATTTCACCTTTTACTTTGAAGATATTTAAATTCTTTGTGTTGAAAGAAGCTGTTTTGGGTTATAAATATCAGGAGGATATTTTATAAACCTGAATAACTTTTCTGTTGTGAAATATTTAAATTTTTCTTAGTATTAACTTCTTCTTCAGCCTTCTTTCTTCCACCTCTGGATATAGGCCTCTCCCAATTTTCTACACTCGTCCCTGGCTTGTACCTTCCGAATCCAGGTCGTTCCAACTATTTGGGTATCTGCTAATTAATACAAATTACATACGACTGTAAAACATATTCTTGATAAACTATTTACGTCACCACTGTGAAGTGTATAAACATGTTTTCTTTATCTTTTGAGTTCTTTTTTCTAAATTTGTTTCTTAACTGTTATATCTATATCATTTGGAGAAATATATAAAGGTTATATAAAATAACGTCTTGCGATAAATATACTCAAAAGCGAAGAAAAGGTGTTTTCATTCATTAAAACACCATTAAACACATTAAAGAACTGGTAACATATGCAGCTTTTTAAACGTTGGTAAAATAAAATTAAGAAATAACTATTGAAAACCCCCTTTTACCCAATAATGTTCGTTTCCTGTTTTCTGAAAGAATATCTATTTATGTACAAAGCTTTACAAGAAATAGCTAAGTTATTTAAAAAAAATGGGTATAGTTGAAGCAAGAACTTGGATAACAATAAATATAAATAGATTCCTATAGTCGTTAGTATCAAAATGTGAAAGACATCAGAGATTCTGTTCACAAATGGGTTGTACCCTCGTGTTGCTCGGTTAGGAATATCTGGGCCGGAATCCAATGGTTATGAGTACATTCTTCATTAGATAACAATCCGAAGGGAGTAATGAATAAGTGCGCGGAATGCTGGCGAGTCACTTCTGACTGCTCTTAATGCAAACAACCGAGTTAAAACTTTTTCAGTAGATATTTCTCTCGCTGTAGGAAGGAACCGGTCTGAGAGCTTCCTGGACCGGCACTTACTTTTCATTCGTTTATAAAGAAATTCCTCCTCCTTACATCTTTCTGCGGAATCTTTTCTTCGTCGTATTGTTTTGTAAAGGCAACGATTTATTTTCCCTATTATATTCATTTCACCCCTTGCCGCGGGCGGGCGGGCGGAAGCAGGCGGCAGTGGCGGATCCTCAACGGACGCCTGAAAGCTTGGCTTGCTCTTTCAAATGGTCAATTACTATGTATTAAAGCACCAAATAAACTTAGAGAAAAACACTTATCGCCGCAACGTTAGTATTTAATGTACCATAGATTGTAAATTACTAGGACTGTATTAAATATTAGATTAAGTTATTCAATTTGAATGAAATACATATAAGTATGTATTAAAAAATGGTCTGATATTTGGAATATAAAAAAAAATGTATTATATAAAAAAGTTTTATTTAAAAAATAATCAATATAACAACTAACTAGCTAACCTCTTGTTTCCTCAACATTCATACATCGTGCATTGCACGCATGTCGATTTCTCCGACTCTTCAAGTGGCCGATATTCAATATTTGATTTATTTAATCGTGCCACGTTTTCCTCGGTCTTCCTCTATTTCAAGTTTTATTTATTTCGGTAATATATGCTATTTTACCATTCTTTCTTATTTCTTTCTTTCCATGTGTCCAAGCCATTTTCGTGTTCCTTTCATTATTCAGCTAATATCACTTTCATTCGCACTGCATTCACTTCTTATATTTTCATTCGACACCCTATCATACATTTATTTATTAATGCTATTTTTAGTAAGTTCTATAATATTGTTATAATCAATAGCCTATTAAGTATGCAATTTGGTTGAAATATAATATCGTTCAAAGACATTTGATAATTGTGACTCGTTTAAATACCTGGGCGCACTCATTCATAAAGACAGAAGTTGTGCAGCGGGTGTTGATCACAGAATAGTAGTGGGGTGGCTGAAATTTAGATCTATGACAGGAGTGTTATGTGACCCAAAAACGCCTGTAAAACTAAAAGGAAAAGTATACCAGACTATTGTCAGACCTGCATTTATGTACGGTCCCGAGTGTTGGACAATGTACAGCAGCTTCACTGGGCAACTGGAAATGGCAGAAATGCGAATGCTTAGGTGATCCACTGGGGTATCGCTGAGAGATAAAAATAAAAAGTTCACGCATTCGGGGTAGTCTGGGAATTACGGATATAAATAGTAAGTTAGAAGAAAGGCAGATGAAATGGTACGGACATATAAAACGGAGACCACCAGACCACACAGTATATAGAGCTTTGTCTGTGAATCTTCTTCGTCAACTATCCAGAGGAAGACCAAGGAACACGTGGATGATTCAGTGCAAAAGCGTCTTGCAGAGAAATGGCTTGAGTGAGGGCGATGCTCAGAACCGTGCGAGGTACAGCCTAAGAACGAGAAGAGCCGACCCCAACAGTCAATACAGACGATGAGTTGAGATAGCGCCAGGAAGAAGAAGAAGAAGAAGACATTTGATAATGTCTTAGTAAGGCAAAACATGTTGATCCCATAACATGTAATAAAACTTGTTGTACTAAACAGATTCCTCTTCGGATAGTTGAGATGAGATATGCAAAGATGCACGCCCTTGGTCATTCCCGCAACTGCCGCCTGGATACCTGGATGCCGACCGTGTACGTGTTCAACTTACATATCATTGTTTCTCTTTCAGGAAATACTAAACCGTAACACTGTCGTAAATATGTTGTACGCGCTAAATTTCGTGTCTTTTTTATATTATTTCGGGAGCTTTTTGTCTTTTGCATCACATTGAAATGCGAGGCTCTGTTTTTATGAATGCTGAAATGTTTTTCTATGGACTACTTGTGGAGTAATAAGGGCGTTATAGATTTTCATTTTGAGGATGACTGCTACACACAGCCTGGAGACTAATCGCATTAGACAGGGACCGGTGACAACTCCGGGTTGTAGCTGAATGATTTAATGGATATTTTCGTATTGCATCAACATTTTTTACTTGGTTTATTGGCGAAATATTACATGACGTCAATATTGGATAAATTATTGTATTTTAATGTTTTCAAATCTCCTAAGTTTATTGGTTAAAATTAATTTTTGATAAACTCGAGGCGTTAACACTGGAATTCAAAAATGACGATTTAAAAAAATGAATTACTGACTCAAGTTTAAAAATTCAGCTAGAATTTTCTTTATGAATTTTGCTATAACCCCGAGGTGTGAAAGATTCTCAAAAAATCTAGGGGTAAAAAATAATATTTTATGACCATTTAAATAGCTATCTTTTACTTAATTAATATATAGATATTACCGATACCTCTATGCATTGATACTAAAAGCCCCTGTGGCTTGATTCATATAATATGAACGGAAACAAATTATAGTCAACTACTCGTTTCCGTAAAAAGACCCTTGTTTATGGTACCTGCAGTCAATTTCTAGCGTATACAATTATTTGTTTCTAGAATATAAAACGGGTAAATTTTTATGCAAATATTTTTTAACTTCAAATTTACGTGGAAATTAAACAATTACAAACCTGTACAAACTTTATATTATAAATTTTAATATAAATTATTTCGTTGCCATTCAGTGCTCTACCAGATAGAATGCTTGGTTTTTCATCCAGGGGACATGGGTACAAGCCTGGACCCGACCCGATTACTTCTTCATAATAATGTGTTATTTTCTGCTCATATTGAAGATTGTATAATAAACTCTAAAACCGTTGATCTAAATTCTTGGTATTAGTATTGTAAAAATATATGCATATTCTCCAAATATTTGTATATAATAAATAAATTTCTTATCTTAACTACATATATGGATAGATTAAACAAACAAAATAATTAAAAATATCTCAGAAAGGAAATCAACTAACGCCATGTATTCGATGAGGATAGTGATTATTTTTGTAATTACGATAATTTTACACTAGTGAACAGGTTTTTAGAAGTTAATAGTGAAATTACGTTAACTTTGAAGATTTTAATGTTGACGCAAGCGTAAAAGTAATGATATTAGCCGAGGGATCCCTCCCTACTCGAGTAAATACTCTACCTACAAAATAAGCTGTTTTTAAAGTAAACCTCATTAATTGCGTCACTTTCTCTGGATACTCCGAGGACTTAATGTCATAACCTGCCAAATCGGCTCTAGTGGTGGGAAATTCTTTGAAAAATTCAATATTATAAAAGCTCGTAAAAAAGGTATTATTTAATCCAATATAAGGAATTTTTTGTTTTAACCATTAACCACTCTTACCACCGACCGGTTTTAATATTATTCATTACTTCACAAGAGCGATATCTTATAACTTTTCACGTAAATTTATTTTGTTATTGTATTAAGATAATAGGCTTTCACGCAAAATTTTATGATAGAACATTGTCAAATGCATCGTTAAACCATTTGGTACTGACCTATTAAGGTTAAAGATGTAACTCCCATACAATTAAAATAAAACTAAGCAAACTCGATTCGTAATTATTAAATATACCCACTAACTAAATAGTATTTAGTATTGGGTTAATCACAAAATTGCTAAAAATTGATAATGATGATATTAAAAGTGCCCTCTTATTTGGGGTGTGGTTAAATTTAAAGATTTTCTTACTGCAAAATTTTAAATCGAATCTGCGTGTATTCGAATTAAAATATTTTTTGGAGTTCGCACTCCTAACCCCCCCTCAAATGGTAATTTGCTTTACTAACATTTAATAAGTTGTAGGATGCTATTGCGTGAAGGGGTTATTTCAAAAATGGCACAGTCACAAAACGGTCTAACATTCTTCCTTTAATAATATATAGGTAAATCGAAATGCTTCATTGTTTTTTATCAAGCATTCAATTATATTAATATAATAATAAAATAATCACATTATTTTAAAGCTTACAGAAAAATCCGCCTTCTGGTTATCTCGATCAATCAACTTGAAACAGCTATTGATAATAAATGTTTGCAATATTTAAATTTCTATCACATAAAAATGGCTAATTTTCTGAGAGAATGATCCTCGAAACTATGGTATGGTATATAAGCTGGTTTCTGAGTGGGCAGAGCTCAGTTAACCGTTACCAGTGATTCCAGTCGTGTGTACAGTACTATATAGAGAGAATAGTAGAGATATATTGTAGCTGTTGGAGTATTGCCGGGAATGCCTCTTACTGAAACGAATTGTGACTGAAATATTTTAACACAAATTCGCAGTAATGCCGCTCTTTATTGGAAATTATTCTACACCAGGAGGACTCAACCTTTGAAATATTATTTATATAATCATTTATAACAAATCTGTTAAAATCGCTTACTGCTTATATAATGTCTTTTTTGATATATGCTATCACAAACAAACTTGTTAAAATAATATAATAATAACCAAATAATAAAAATAAAATTTTACATTTAATAATGGGTGTCTCCAAAACTTGTCTGGAAGAAAAAACAAATGCGTATTGACGGCAAGATCGGAATTTATAACGCAAGCGTGCGACCTATCATGAATTAATCTGTAGAGACACAGCCCGATTTTGTACAAACCAAAGGGTTTCTAGATCATCTGAGATGAAGGTCTTAAGAAGGTCCATTAATGGAAAAACGGCTGTAACGCAGAAATAAGGAAAGCTTGTGAACTAGAGGACATCGGTCGATGGAGTAGATCTAGAAGAAGATACTGGAGGGACCATGTAGCCAGAATGGATAATGACATGCTCGCATATACAGCCGTTTACGTAATACAGCCACCGTCCCCCTGGAAGACCACCTCAGAGATGCTGAGAGCTAATCTTAATAGACATGATTTGTGTCACAGATCGTCAGATCTGTTAATACAAAAATAAGAAGAAGGTGGTGTGATAATTTGGATTTGACGTATTGGGTCTAAATGTTTTGTAGTTTTTTAAAATATGTTCAATAAATTTTCTTAACATTAGATATGTCAGGCTATTTCAGAAGAAAACTGAGATTCTTTATAATAATTTATTTCAACCACATACTATAGTCATGCTACTCGTAGTATTACAAATATACGAAATGTGTCAACATATGAGCCCTGCTGAAACAGTAATCGCGTTGGTTTAAAGACAAATACGTATTACAGTTTTGATTCGACGGTGTTGTTTTCTCATTACCTTTAATGTAAAATCAAATAATTGTTGTGCGGATGGCAGAGATGCGGACGCTGAGGATGATAGCAGGAAAGACTATTCGAAATAGGCTGAGGAACACGACTATCCGCAAAATCTGCAAGGTGGAAGATGTCGTGAGATGGGGCAGATTATACAGAAGATACTGTAATGCGCACGTGCAGAGGATGGACCCCACCAGAATCCCACACGCTGTGGCGCATCAGATTCCTGCCAGCTACCGTCCCTCGGGAAGACCACCAAAGAAATGGAGGGATAGCTGGGAGTCAACCTCCCAAGAGAGGCCAGCCTGATTACAAGAACAGACCAAAGGACTAAAAGAAGAAGGAGAAGAAGAAATAATTGTTCATTATTATGAAAAACTTTTTTTTTCCTTAACTCGAATTTTTTGTAAACAAATTATACTCTGTCAATATTCTCTTCTATTGTATGATCGCTCGAAAAATGTATTTTTAAGTAAACCTTTTAGAAACGAAAGGAGAATTGGAACACTTATAGTTTTTTAGAGCACTTAATGCCAGATAATTCAGGTATCCCATGTTTAGCGGCTGCGAGCAGGCAGCGCCGCACATTACACTCCCCCGCCGATGGTTTCTACACTAACAAAATGTGCTTTGAACGCCCAACATCCGCGGTTCGCACGCTTTTCTAAAAGGATTCCTCTTCATGCAAACAATTTATTAAATGTAGAACATGACTCGCTGAATTTATTATACGGCGCGGCGCCGCCGGGAGATGTAATGAAGCGCCCTCCGCGTATGTTAAGAATTGTGAAATTTGACACTTTCGAGGGAGACTGACTGCGCGGCTTAATCGCTTCGCGGTGCCACTCACGGCCGGGAATTTTAATGAGCTTTAAGCACAACTCGCTGGGATACTGCGCAATGATTAGGAATAATCGCGGTTCACTCACGAACCAGTTATTTCTAATATTGATTTCATTTAACGATGAAATAAGTTAACTAAACTAACTTACTATCACGCCGCCTTTACGAAGGGGTAGTTAAAAAGAATGGACTCCCACATTTTTTTTCCTGACATACTTATCTCACGTCCCCAACGTTCATACACCGTGTCATGTACGCATGTCGATTTCTCCGATTTTTCACGTGGCCGACATTTACATAATTGGTTTATTTGATAGTGCTACGTCTTCATCTATTTCTATATTCTATGAAAAGGATATTGACATGACGTAGTCATCTAGTGCAATTCACTTGGTTAATTAACTTTATAAACTATTTCGTTGAAATCAATTCGTTTTACAATTGAAATAAATTTATCCACGTTTACTGAGCAGTGGTGAAGATATTTCAACACTACTCTAATTGTTTTCTGCCGTAAATCACTACTCAGACCAATACAATAAATCAAGCTCACCGATTTCAGCAAACTGCGTTTTTTTTTATAAAAGCTTCTGTAACATATATGTATTGTACTCGTATATTAAACTTCGGTTAGGAAACTTGTTTTTTCTCTTTTCTCAATTTGAGGATCTGCTGTGTTCCAGGATTAGTTTTCTGGGCTGTGAGCTTGCTACATCCCAGGAACAGGCTTCGAGAAATTTTTATTTTCTGTCGGACACAATCCTAAAGACAACAAAAGAAGATGAATAGGTTAAGAAAAAACTTCCCTATTAATACATAGCAACCGATTCGTTTTTTGAAGCCTCACGCTGCAGTCATTAAAAAACGACAAATTTACATACATTACTATTTATGATCATTTCTCAAGCGACATACATAAGAGATACGTCGCTGTCGATAAGTGAACGCGTATTCTCTCTCTCTCTCTCTCTCTCTCTCTCTCTCTCTCTCTCTCTCTCTCTCTCTCTCTCCAAGGCTCCTGGAAAAGTTAAGAATGGAAAGTTTGCAAACTTTCGACTTCAAATTGTTGCTCAAAACAAGTTTTCTATCAGAAGGAAAATTCTTCAGAAATCGGTTTTCGAAGAAATACATATCGGACGGACTCATAATTAGGTATCAATAAGTGTTATAGGCATCTGTAAGTTGGTGTTCCGATGTTTTTTGTTTGTTTGTGTATTGAACAAAAAATAACATTTTATTTTTAAAATTGTTGAAAGATATTGTAATGATTATAAATACGAATGGAAACATCTGATTTCTAGAAGATTTATTGTATTTAATGGGAATGACATGTTTTCCTTTGCCATGGCAATATCAAATATTTTATTGATAATGCCTAAGCAACACATCTGCTATGAGATATGTCAATATTTGATAATGCCTAAGCAAGACGAAACATATAATTTCTATAAGGAATAATGAACTTGTAGAAAACATATATGTTCACACGTTTTAGTTATCAGTTATGGAGTTAGACATTACTGTACAAGAAACAATAAATATGTTCTAATGATATTTTGTAACTCTTCGAGAGATTAAAGAGATTTATTTTCATTAAAAATCTGTGCGGAGTTCGAAGTCTCCACGCGTTCAACGATTTATTAGATTTTCTTTATCTGGTTAGTTGCACTTTATCCCGAGCGAATAGTATTCTCAAATCGATTCTTCTGATAATTAAACTCCGGGCGGGGCTATAAACATTTAATTAGGTACGTGCAGAAGTAGCCGAGTATTTTCATAAATTCTGCATCTCGGCGGATACATCAGACCTGTTGCTAGGAGTAGGAGTGCTGCTGCCGCGGGAGGGGTGGAGGGCTCTGAATATTTATCAATGAATAAAGGATAGAGGCGGCTGTACTCAAAAATACTTCTATTTTACAGCAAAATATTGGAATCTCTGATAACTCCATATTAAATACCCGCAAGTTAGACAAAATAGTTTCTGTAAACGCTGTAAAATAAAACGTTTTTCTAAGAGCAATTGCTTAAATTCGATTGGCATGCAGATTTCATTGTAGTATGTTTAAGTGGGTGGAAAAAGCGAATATGTGTCTATATATAAATATTGTAATTTGTAGTAATAAAATTAATTTAAATGTTATCGTTACTGTACCACATTATAAAGAGACCCAAGTGGCATCTGAAGAACCAGCAAAAATGTTAATAGACTTACTACAAATCAATCCCGTATATAATAGTAATAACTGACTCATTAACATCACACTGACTCTCCGAAACGGTAGGCAGAAAAAAATATGCCACACCGTTTTTCTTGATAGATTTAAATTGCTTATTCAACATTTATACATTGTGTCATGCATGTGGATCAATTTCTCTGTCTCTCTCACGTACCCGACATTTCATATTTGGTTGATTTAATTATGTCAAATTTTCCTCAGGTCTTTCTCTATTTCTTGTTCCATACATTCTTTATCATTATTTCCATGCTTCCAAACAATCATCAAGAAACTTTCGTTATTTTGTTCATAACACTTCATTCATTCTTTTGCACTGCATTACCGTCCTACATTCTACATTTGGCACTCTACCATATACATATTAACCACATATTCGTTTAAGAGATCAAACAAAAATTTATGATTTACGTTGAAAAATGCAAAATCTGAAAATAATGAAAAAAAATATTTTGTTAAAAAGGTTTTTTAATATTAATTATTTATAATGAATGAATGAATGAACTACTACCATGAAATTTCAAAAAACAATTTTTTTTCAAAATCTGTGCATTATTGTGTACGTGTTTTTTTTTTAAATATGTTTGCAATGAAAATTGGAAGGATATACGCCGCTTGACTGGAGGAGGGCTGTTATCATGCCTCTATATAAGGGAAAGGGGTCTCGTATGGACTGCGGAAATCACCGGGCAATAAGTCTGTTAAGCGCCGTTGGTAAACTCTACGGCCGAATTTTAATAGAAAGAGTAAAAAAGACGACGACTGAAAGAGTATGGGATGTTCAAGGCGCTTTTATGACCGGAAGAGGATGTATGGATCAGATTTTTGCACTTCGAACGCTTGCGGAGAAGTTTATGACCAAAAACCGTAAGCTTTTCTGTGCGTTTGTCGATTTGCAAAAAGCCTATGATCGAGTGAACAGAGATAAACTGTGGTCAATCTTGTCCGAATACGGAGTGAGCACAAAACTGATACGGGCGGTTGCTTCTCTCTACGAAGGGAGCACTGCCAGTGTTAGGGTAATGGAGACATCACGCCTTGGTTTGATATCACGAAGGGTGTTAAGCAGGGCTGCGTGATGTCTCCATGGTTGTTCAATCTGTATATGGACAAGTGTATGAAAGAACTTAAAGGTATAAATGCTGGTGCTAAGATGAGTGATCTATCTGTAAACTGTCTGCTTTACGCGGACGATGCCGTTCTCGTTGCGGATAGTGCGGACGAATTACAAATCTTGGTGCCGAGAATGAATGAGGTATGCAAGTCAAATGATTTAATGATGAATGTCGGAAAGTCAAAGGTGATGGTTTTCGAAAGGGAAGAGCAAATGACAGTTTGTAATATAAGTGTGAACGAAGAGAACTTGGAACAGGTGTGGGAATTTGTGTATTTAGGTAGTATGTTCACAGCAGATGCCCGAACGGATAGTGACGTCGAAAGAAGGGTTGGTGCGGGTAACAAAGTGAATGGAGCTTTAAAAATAGTTATTGGAAACAAGAATTTATCAATGAAAGCGAAAACGGCCGTTCACAATGGAGTTCTGGTCCCAACCTTAATGTATGGAAGCGAAGCATGGAACTGGCAAAAGAAGGATGAGAGTAGAATAAATGCGGTAGAGATGAGGTCCCTAAGACGTATGTGTGGTAGAACGATATACGACAGAATCTCAAATGCTGATATAAGAAAGGAATGTAGAGCGGAAGAAGGTATAATGAACAAAATTATGAAAGGATCGCTGCGTTGGTTCGGACATATGGAACGCATGGATGGAGAAAGAATGGTTAAGAAAGTATACGTTAATGATGTAAATGGGGTACGAAGTCGAGGCAGACCGAGGAAAACATGGCATGACCAAATTAATCAAATTTTAAAGGTTGGTCATGTTAGAAGTCGGAGGAATCGACGTGCGTGTATGACTCGTTGTATGAATGTGGAGGAAGCTAAAGAGGTTTGCCAGGATAGAGTAGTGTGGCGGTCCATTCTCTCTGCCTACCCCTGCGGGGAAACGGCGTGATGGTTTTGTTGTTGTTGTTGTTGCAATGAAAATATTTTGAATGAGTAAATTAAACGAAAAAGTCATGTCCTTTCTCAGTTCATTGGGTTTTCTTGATGCATTTATATTTATTTAAATTCTCCCCGACTGCCGCAATAAAAGCGGGCAACTGCGGCACCACTCCGGCGGCCTTTAATATTCCGTCCCTCTCGCCTCACCTGGAGCCAACTATTTCTGCTATTCCAATTTATTAAAACATTCAATTACCCGCCGCCACACTCATAAACACAGCTCTACGCTCGCCGCAGAGATCATACACCCAAAACAATCTTTGCCTTAAGTTCATAAAAAACAACACTTGGCCAGTGACCCCAAATCCTGAAAAATATTATAATATCTATATAAAAATTACAATCTTGAAAATTATAGTAATTTTATCTTATCATACCCATCATGATATATGAGATTGAATGCAGGGCGGACACCACAATCACAGAAAACGCGTTTAGATTGTCAAAAATGAAGACACTCAAATACATATTCGGCAAGACACTACGTGATAGAATTATGAACTCAAAGATAAGGGAAATATGCAAGATTGAGGATGTCGTTAGTTGGGGGAGGTTAAGGAGAAGACACTAGTATGAACACGTGAGAATAATTGATACATCCAGACTCCCTGTCATTGTGTTGCATGGACAACCTCAAGGTAGACGACCCGGTGCAGACCACTAAAGAGATGGATCGACAGCTGGGAGTCGATCTCGCACGAGGACAATTTCTCTTAATAAAAAGGCCTCAAGGTCTACACTGAGAAGAAGCAGAAAATGAAGGATGATTTTTCATCTTATTCTTTTTCTTCCAATAGATCTGATGATCTGTTGTCTCAGGATTTGCCTCCTTTTGCGATGTAGAAGACCGTCTATCTTTCTATCTTTTGGGTGGACTACCAGGTAGACGTCGGCCCACGAATATCCTATTTGCAGCAGTGTATGTGATTCTATGAGTGTCTATACGGTTTACATGATCTTGTTAGAATCATCTCTTCGTTCTGTTCCATTCCACGATTTCCTTAGTATTGCCTATTATAATTAATTCTGTATTTCTCACTCTGTCTTTCCGAGTTTTCCCTGCAATGACACGAAGAGTTTTCACCTCTGAAATTCTAAGAATCATCTTAGTGAGATATTTAATTTGAGGGCATTAAGAGATTTAGCGTCTAAGAAAATCTTCAAAAATATAATTTTTTGGGAGACTGGAGGGAAAATTAATTTTTTTTTCTATACATTGACTTTCGATATGAGTTTTGCACGCCATCAAGCCGATCTTGAATCGTCTTAAATGAAACTTGTGGGCGTCGCGATTTTCAATTTTTATTTATAAATGGCTCTTACAAATAGTCAATATTTCTGTTGAGAGGCCAAACTCAGTTCTGTTACGAAATATAATGGATCGGTTATTCACTGAGAGATTTGTAGGCGAGTAGGTTCTCTATATTCTCTTCTCTCGGGTAGCCATAGTTAGCACTAGAAATGCTCTCTATAATATCAGACAGATGACGAATTTCTATATTTTTATTATGTCTTAAAAAAATGGAAACGAATCTTTATATTTTAAACTTGGTTGCGCCTAACTTCTTCATTAAAATCTATGATTTAGATGATTTAGTATGATGATTTAGTATGATTTAGAATATGCTTTTATCAACTGAAGTCACAGTTTCTAATAATGAAAACATCTTAGTAATGACACAGAAATTGCAATTAAGAAGAAAACCGTAAAGTTTTAATTAAATTGAAGGTAACCTCCATTGGGTCTTATTTTTAAAATTGTTCTTCTTTGCAAAGGTGTTCGCGGGGCAAAGTTTGCTAAAATATTAATAATGCCGTAAAGTTCCGACCTGATTAATGGTGTCTAAGTTCACTAATCACAAACTTACCGTCTTTCATCATTAGGCTTCAACATTTTTCACATTAATTTCAATAACGTGTCATTTCCATGGATACCTACCTGTTTTTGTTGGAGGAATAAGATAAAACAATACTTCATAAGTAAACTTGTACCCGACACCATTGTTACATGTACATGTACGGCGAGAGTTTACCAACTTGTGTTCCAACCGTAAAATGATGAAAATAAAATAATGAAACATTCGTTACATAATGAACAATCACAATACCAAATGTAAAAAAATAATTCACCGTCATCATCATAAGCCTATATCCGTCCAATTCTGAACATAGGACTCCTCCATCTGCTTCCATGTCTGTCGATCCTGGGCAATACGCATCCATGTCGTACAGGTGGTCTCATTAATGTCGTCCCTCTAACGAAGTTAGGGACGTCCTGGGTTTCGGGTTGTAGTTCTAAGAGCAAAGGGGGCGTTTTGTCATCTATATTCAGAGGTGCTAGCGACATGGTCTGCACAGCGCCATTTTAGAGCTGCCACTCTTCCGATGATGTCAGACACCTCAGTTCTGCTGAAAATAATAAAATTAGAGTTTTTAATTATAAATTGGTCGCTTTTATCATAAAAATCAAATCTTTTACATGATAACACTCGTATATGTATGTAATACTCGTATATTGATTAAAATCGACTTTTTACAAAGCTTTAACATATTTTATGTGAGTGGAATGTCTAGTATGATGAGTACTTTATCAAATGTAAATAACGTTTAATAATATTAATGTAATATTTTTTTATCATTGTAAAAACATATTAAGAAATATTGCAATACACCATTTGCATATTAATTTCTTAACTTCTTAACTAACTAACTAACCATCACGTCGTCTCTCCGAAAGGGTAGGCAGAAAGAATGGACTGTCACACTTTTACTGATGCGGCACTCCATCCTTCTCTTTTCGCCCCGCGGGAGACGCGGTGTGATGGGTTGCGAACCTCATCGCCACCAATAGGCATCTCCCGCGCACACTTCGATCGTCCAACACCCACAAAACAAATAATATAAAATACAATGATATAAAATAAAATAACAAAATAAAAATAAAAAATATTTTTGTGAATGTATACTTATACTTGTATACGAAATTCTGGATTTTCACCAAAGGGTGGTCAATTCAAATTTAATTGAAGATAGGTATGGATTTTGAAGTATATATACATCTTCCAAAAATTTGTCATGCATGATCATAACAAAGGTGGAATGGGGAATTTTGTAATTACATAAAGCGTGCGCTTAACCCAACCAATGACAGGTCATAAGTCCTGTAAACACCTTGATCATCCATATTCAGTTTGCGTCTTCGTCTCTATTGAGATACAATTAAATTTAAAATAATAATAATTTAACACAAAATCTTAATTTTTATGTTTAAAACTTATTTTTAAACATAAAAAGCTGATGATATAGAGTAATCCAATCTATCGTATTTTAGATAAACAAGAAAATTTTATTAATTAAAACTTGTTAATAGTTTCGAATCAGTAGTTAAGTAAATATAATATTGCACCACATATGTTATTTAAGTCAAGCAACTAGTTGAAAACTTCATTAATGTTTGGTTCATTTGACTACTTTTCAAGAGAAGATTCCGAGAGAGATACAAGTTTTTATTAAGTACTGGAATAAGTTTTAAATGGCAGTTAAAGATGTTTTATTTTTAATTTGCGGCAAAAAGGAACCCATGTAAACAAGAGCGTACAAGCTTTGCTTCTTCGAAATATTTTATTTGCGAAAAATGGTTTTGAGTTTATTAAAGTTTCAAAAGTTTGATACAATATAATCTCAGTGCGAAATGGAGAGTTTTAAACTTTTTCTATTGTCTCAATCTGCTTTGGGATATACTAATATCATATAATATTGGTAGGTTCAGGTTTTCTTACGGGTACACGCATAATTTTTATCATGTGTAAAAAATATAACCCAATCAATAAAAACATATTTTTTTATAATTATAATTTATTGTTAGAAATTATTTGTAAATATGAAAACCAAAATATTAGTAAAATGTTTTTATGTCATTTTACATTTTACACTCAGCCACGAAGGTCGTTAAAAAAATATAAACCTATATTGCTTATTCCGAAGGATCATAGCCATGACGTGAAGTAGGATTTTTTCGATTGGGTTCCGTATTCAAAAGTTATACATTTTTTTAAATTCAAAATTTTGATGGGAATTCGTTTTTTTATTTAAACAGCTGTCATTTTTCCAAAAAGAATATTTTTTTGGAGAAATCACGTACGGAGAAATCACGAACACTGATTTTGAAAAAAGGGGCCCACTGAGCGACTCATCTCCGCCATTTTTATTGTTATTTTTTCAATTTTAGAAATTGTTTCTAAATCTTTTATATATAAGTAAAATAAAGAATAATTCATATATTTTATTGCCGAGTCAAAAAAAATGTTTATTTTATGATTATTTTTTCGAGCGTCAGGGTGGTGTAACCCCTTAAATACTTTAACTTCTAACATGAACACAAATATGTCAGGTTATATTCCGAATTTTCATTATTGCAGTTATTTGTCTTCCTCTGTCTTCCTCTTCCACTGAATTATCTTTGCCGACGATGATTTGTTAAATGTTTAACACACTAATTATTTTAAATACTTGGATTTTTATTGACACCTTCCTTGTTTTATTGCAAAAGTGAGAAACGCTCTGCTTCGACAGTAAAATTGGAATACCATCGTTTGCTTGAGTAAAATATCGAGATTAACACTTTCAGAATATTAAATGTTTAGAGAGATAAAAAAATCTTAATTTTAAAAATTCTTACACATAAAAAAGATTAAAAAAACAAGGGGAAAATCAAATCACCATTATACTGTTGAAAGTCGGGAATTATATTACAATGCGTAGAGTGCTGTAAAGTACTAAGTCAACGAGTTTAAGTTGAATTTTTTTTATTTCAATTGGTTTTTAAGCAAAATAATTTTACAGTGAATCAGGTTGTTGGTGGATTTAGTTAGACTTTAAAAAGTATTAACAATGTTGTGATTATATAATATAAAGATATGGTTAATTAGTTTAATTTATTAGAGTTCTTCTAGAGAATAGTACTCATCGTCTCTGTCGCGCCGTCTCACTAAACGGGTGGGTAGAAATAATGGACCACTTCACTGTTCTTTCCTGACATGTTTCTCTCGCTTCCTCAACATTCATACATCGTGTCATGCACGCACGTCGATTTCTCCAACTCCTCACGTGGCAGACATACAACATTCGACATTCAATATTTGATTTATTTGATCCTGTCACGTTTTCCTCAGTCTTCCTTTATTTCTCGTTCCGTTAACTTCGTGAACATATACTTTAAAAATATTTTTTTTCTTCATTTCTTCTTTTCATGTGTCCAAAATATATTAATGATCAATCTGAGTTGAGAGAAAGAGCTATGTTGGGAATGAGTATAGCTGACAGGGTGAAAAACACCACTATTAGAGCCAGAACAGGAGTGTTGGTTATCATCAGAAGAGTGGCACCGCTAAAATGGCGCCGGGCAAGTCATGTCGCTCGCAACTCTGACGATAGATGGACAGAACGCCTCCTTTGCTGGTGTCCTAGAACTGGGACCCGATACCCAGGACTTCCTCAACTTTGATGAAGAAACCACATTCAAGAAACTGCCAGTACGACATGGATGCGTGCTGCCCAGGATTGACAGACATGGAAGCAGATGGAGGAGTCCTATGTTCAGAATTGGACGGATATAGGCTTATGATGATGATGATAATTCTAACTATTTTTAATTTTAAGAACTAAAGTTTAGCAGCTAAGAGTTATTTAATTCTTGTTTAACATTTTAATTATATTGAAATCATATATTTTTTAAACATATAACTAACTAACCATCACGCCATCTCCCCGAAAGGGTAGGCAGAAAGAATGGACTGTCACACTTTAACCGATGCGGCACTCCATCCTTCTCTTTTTGCTCCGCGGGAGATGCGGTGTGATGGGTTGCGAACCTCATCGCCACCAATAAGCATCTATATTTTTTTAATATGTATTTTATATTTCACGCAGTTCTAAATTCTTTTCAGGAGTTCGTGTGAACTGCGTTACCTTTTTGTGACAAATATTTCGATCCCTTCCTTATTCTTATAATATTCCACACACATTTTTATATGTTTGACAAGATGTCGACATGCTAAACAAGCCGTCATATTTGTTTCGGCGGGTTTTAAATTGAGGTGAACAGAGTTATATCCTCTACCCTTGAGAGGAGAGGAGAGCGGTGTGATGGTTTGAATGTACGAGCATATGTTTTAAAAATACGAAACTCCGTATTTAGTTACGCCCATAACAAAGTTTAGTACATAAACAAAAACACGCATTTTAAAGAGCGACAGAAATTTTAAAGTTTGTGGCCACCGAGGTGCGGGGCTCAGTAGGTACCGCCTCAAATTAGTAAAGTTCGGATGATTCCGGGGCTTTGAGGGCAACAGAAGCTGTAAAAGATAATTTTGCTAATAAATACGCACACCATCACTATCCTTCATACACGTGCCACCACACGTGCACCATTCACTGTGATGAATACATACACGCTATTCCGGAAATATTCGTTTTATCTTAATTTATCGTTTTTTTTTATAAATTTAAGTTTATTATTGTATGGTATTCTTTAATTTTTAATACAATATAATAATATATTAAAAATGAAAATTTTCTGTAAGCCTTATGATTAACTTTAATTACTTTAATAAAAAATCGGATTTTCCCAACACTTTTATGTATAATAATTAAATAAAACGATGTTTTTTAACTACTTCCACTTTTGTCTTTATTTAGACTTTATTAAGACCAGTCTGTCGATGCCAGCGAGCCTGGCGAAACCGGTCGCTGTCTAAATAAAGACAAAAGTGGAAGTAGTTAAAAAACATCGTTTTATTTAATTATTATTTAAAATGAACTTCCATCAAGAGATTTCAGTAAAATCATTTGATTAACTTTTATGTATATTTCACAAACACTGTGTAGACCACAGACATTCTTCCTCAATGCAATTTAAAAAAAATGCAATCAATTATAAATTAATTAACAATCAGGTCGTCTGAAATAGGAGTAGGTGGAGAAAATGGACCATAAAGCCTTATTCAGATTTTTAAATATTATTTTTACTTACGAGAAATTATAAACAAACGAAATATGAAACTATTTCACATTGCCTTTATGTGATCGAAAAACTCTTTAATAATTTTATAAAACAATGCATTGATGAACACCCTGTACCCATTCGGACAGGCAGATAATTCGTTTGGACATGTGAATTTAATGTGTCGTTAAAGTTAAATAAATCCATCTCTTTACGGCCACCCTTCCTGCGACGGCACCCAGCAGGAGGCGAGGCAGGAGGCAGGAGTCCAGCTCGGGTCTAGTTGCCGCGGTAATGGCGCCCCGGGAGGAGCGTCCGCGCGGCCCGGGGCGGGGCAGGCGACAAAAAGTTTACGATTTCCCTGAAAACACGAAGTGTACGAATGTTTTTTGTCAGACAACTTGTTCCGACACCCTTCAAACTTTGACTTGTTATGGAACCCTACCAATCCCCAATACTTTTAGTGGATTTCCACAATATACAATTGAAAATAGCAATCCCTTTCACAAATTATTAACAAGGGATACTGTTTTTTTTTAGTTTCAATTCTAGAGATTGGTTTGTAACAAAGTCTATTAATATAAATATTTGCTGGTTCTTGGGATACCACATGGAATTTTTTAATGTGGTAGTTTCTCGATGCTTTCAATACTTTTGTATTTTCACTAGAGATTAATTGAATCTAATTACTGTGAAAAAATAATTTTGCTATTTGAAATTTCATGGTAGAAATTCAATGATGAAAAAAAAAATGAACATTTAGTTAAAATCTACCAATATTTGTATCTTCGACCGATTTTTTTCTGGTCACTAACCCAGAAGATTGCAGTGTGCGAGCTGCCGAAACCGGTCGAAGATACAAACATTAGTGGATTTTATCTAAATTTACAATTAAAAGAAAATAAATCAATTTTCATTATTTACTAATTGCTGTGTAATTTTTTTTGCTCTTTTAAAACTATTGTTATTTTTATTGTCACATGAATTCTACCTGACCTAAGAAAGAAGGTTTTTTCACACCTTCATCGCCGGGAATCGTACACGGGACTTTCGATGAGGCATTTACAGCTGTTGCCATTCAGCCACGTAGGCTGTTAATTACATTTATTTAATTGAACTAGAACATCGTAACTGAATCCCGTAAATATAATTTAACCATAAAAACAAAACAGTCATATTAAAAATCAATTAAATCATTTGAAGATGTTCGGACTTCTAGCTTTCTTAAACTCAATGTGCAAATATCAATCTAACTTATGCCAAGTTCATCGTCTAATCTGTAGCCGGAATGCCATTTTCCTCCTCCAGAGATTAGCATATGATTAGACAAACTCGGGTCTAACGATATGCTAATGCCTCAATTCACTTCTTAGCAGACATTCGAGAGATGATGCAGCTATAAGACCAGGGAATGCAGAGATTCCAAGTTCTGTATCTTCGTCATATACAACAGTTTGTTGATTAGGCATTATGTTATAAACTCTACTACTATTGCATAAAACTTTTGGCATTGAATATTTTTTCACTATGATTAACCATCTTAAAACCCGAATCAAACGTAAAAATAAGACTATGGAAATTATTTATCTATTTCTTTTTTATACGCTTTGTATATAAAACACTTAAATATAATATTAAAAAATAAAAACGCATAGACATGTTTCGGACAACCAGTCCTTTTACAGTGATACATATTTAAAATATGATAAAATTGTTAACATGATCTGACATATGTTATAAAGATTTATTTTGGAACGTTTATGCTTTTATTATAACAAATATTATCATTCAATTTAAATTTGAAAATAATAATTTAAAGTTCTTATTGGGGTAATTACTTACATTAAAGGAAATAAATCGAAGATTGGACTTGACATTAAATAAATTTGATTATTTACAATATTTTATTAATATAAACGTTCCAAAATAAATCTTTATAACAGCTGTCAGATCATGTTAACAATTTTATAATATTTTAAATATGTATCTTTATAATATGTATCACTGAAGAAGGACTGGTTGTCCGAAACATGTCTATGTAATTTATTTTTTTAATATAAGTGTTGTATATACAAAGTATATAAAAAAGTGAAATAAAGCATCAAAACAACACAAAGTATGGCGAATATAGAAGAAACTTTGGAAATGGTTTGAAAAATGTGGTTATATTGATATAAATAAAGTATGTTTTATGTGGATATAAAAATATAATAAATCGATTTTTTGTTGTTGTATAAATATCGTTTAAATGTTGTAATAACTTTATAAAATAGAAAGGTTATTTAACATTGTTATGATTAATTTGAAATCTTACAAATGAAACAGGATAACTAAAGAAGTACCTTATTGCAATTATATGAGACAATTAATTCAAGTAAGGTCACAGGTGGATTGGACTGCAGCGGTTGCAGGCTGCCTGAGAGATGTCATATGGAGAAACAAGGACATGAGGACTGACAGCAAGGTGCGCATCTATAAGACCTGTGTGCGACCAGTCCTCACATGTGGCATTGAATCGAGGGCAGACACTGTCAAGACAGAGAGCATGCTCAGGAAAACCGAGATGAAAACACTCCGCGCTATAGCTGGCAAGACCCTACGTGATCGAGTTAGGAATACAGCAATCCGAGAAATCTGCGAGGTCGAAGATGTGGTCAGATGGGGACGTCAAAGACGGCGATATTGGCATCAACACGTAAAAAAGGATGAGCTCAAATAGGATACCACAGATAGCTCTCCATGGAACGCCAAACGGACAACGCTGACCAGGAAGACCCCCGAAACGGTGGAGAGAAAGCTGGAGCTCAGCGTCTCAAGGGAACCCGCCTGAAATAACAGACTCCTGAGTCTACCAAAAGTGAAGAAGAAGAAATAGACGAATTAATTCAAAGTCGATTTTAAATTTGAATATTTAATGTGACGGCTGCAAATGAAAATACTACTCGTATTTATAGCATTTAAATAAAAAAAAAATGAATTAAAGTTTGTTGATAATTGCAAACTGCACTAAACTTCTAAACTGTAGTGCAACTCTCACTTGTATAATACAATCAAGGTTAGCCTAGCAATCGCATTTGAAGTGTTCGATCTAATGGTTTAAATTAAGGATGCCATAATTTCTAGCTCGTTGGATCCTCGCCCCTGGATATACCGCGCCCCGGAGCGGGCGGTCACCGCCACACCACCCTCGGCTTAGAGGTTAAAGTTATAATTAAATTTGAATTGGGTATACAATGGGAATACAAAATACAAACGGACTTGTACAGATGACTGGAGAAATCATTTTAGATTGTTTAATATAGGCAATTATTTCCAAGGAATGGCGTAGACTTCAAATAACACATTGTCCATCTAAAACAAAAATTTATTTATAAAATCATTGAATATGTAATTACGGATAGTATGGTGAATAGAGACGATCATAAAAAACTTACGCAATAAACATGAAATGTGTTATTTCTTTTTATATAGTACAACGTGCATCACAAGATTAATAAGATTCATCTTTGTTCTCGAAAAAGTTTTCTGTTACCACTGTGAAAGATTGTATAAATATAAATAACTAACAATTACGCCGTTTCCAGGGAGGCATAGGCAGAGTCCTGATCTGTTTTGACATATCTTTTTTAGATTCCTCTACATTCATAAATCGTAACATGCACGCTCGTCGATTTTTCTGACTTCGAATGTGGCCACCTTTTATTATTTGATTCATTTGGTCATTCCTCCGCTTTCTTTGCTCTTTCACGGCTTCTATTTCCACTCGCATTGCGTTTATACAATATTTTAAGCATTCTTCTCTCGCCCATTCGTTCTATACGTCCAAATCATCTCAGGGATCTTTTATTTATTTTACTTATGATCCAATGATCTGCCTTAATTTTTTACCTTATTTCGTCATTCGGTATTCTATCGTATATCGTTTTCCCGCACATTAGTTTCAGTGATCTCATTTTTACGGCATTTATTCTACATTCATTCTTCTTTTACCAGCTCTAAGCTTCACTTTCATAAACAAATGTTGGCACTAGAGCTCCATTATATACTGCTATCAGTATAAACATAAATATTCATTAGAATTTACTATCGATTGTGAGAATATATAAATATTTTCTTTTGTATTAGACATAGCTAATATCAGATGTTTATCAGGCCGTTTTCGTGGCAAAGTGGCAACAGCTACGTCTGTCATACCGATTGTCCCGGTTTCTATTCCCGGATCGTATTCATCGACACGTGATCAAAATTACGCTGTATTTGGGGCTAATAGAATTCACATGACAATAAACATGATGATAGAATAGCTACCTATCACATGTCATGAGAATCAAACGCTAAAAAAAGTATACAGTTATTTGGTTCAAATTACCTGATGTATTCAAAAATGTTAAAAGCAATAGAAAACCAATACATTATTAAGGCCCAAATGACATCCCGAGAACTACCAATAATTGGGATAATACAAAAACTACCGTTTTTGATATTTATGAATCTGCCTATTTTGGTGGCAAGTTTTCGACATAGTGTTTTTTTAATTATTATAAACTAACTTATCCTCACGCTGTCTACCCGAAAGAGTAGACAGAAACAATGGACTGCCACACTTTTCTTTCCTGACACACTTCTCTCGATCTTCAAAATTTATAAATTGTGTCATCCACGCACGTCGACTCCTCCCTCATTAATTATTATACTGTAATATGAGAGCACACATTATAAAATTGTAATAATTTATGTCTGCATGTTTGGCTTTAACAATTAAAAACACTTTTAACAGTATAAATATTTGAAAGACTAATTGATTTTTAGGTACATGGAAAGAGAGAATGGAGAATTACGTAGACGATGAAAACGTGACACGATCAAATAAATCCTATTTTAAATGTCGGCTACTTGAGTGGTCGGAGAAAACAACGTGCATGTATAACACGTTGTGTGGGCGTTGAGGATGAAATAAAATTATCTATACCTTTACACCTGTACATTGTGACAATTTCTGCAAAACAATTCATAAGAAAATTAAAAGCTTTAAAAATCAATTATTCACAACATCGATGATCATTCTTTCAAACAATTCCCAACAAACTACATACCCCCTGTTCGGCAATAAGCTCTCGCTATTATGGTAATGAAGGCCGCTATAGTATGGCACAACAGTAAATGTTATGCAAATTTACGATAATCATTCGTTGTTTTAATGGCCAGAGCATTAGAAATACTCTGCTCTGGTCGTTTATTACAAAATATAATAGTTTACCCTACTAAATGAAGTTTATAAATGTCAATCAAATGACATAATACAAATATATTTAGATTTTCAAATGAAGCACTCACTTTGTGGTTAGACATTTTAAACTTAGACACAAAAAAATAAAATACTTGAGGTATCTATTATGATAACCATTCAGTGGAGTTCTAGTGCCAAACCTTATTTATGGAAGAGAAACTTGGAGCTGGCAAAAGAAGGATGGAAGTAAGTTAAAAATGCCGTAGAAACGGTGTCACTAAGAAGATTGTGCGGAAAAACAATGAAGTAAGAAAGGAATGTAAGGCGGATGAATGCGTGATACATAAAATTAAGAAAGAGTCGCTAAGATGGTTTGGACATATGGAACGAATGGATGAGGGAAGAATGGTTAAAACGATATACGAGTATACAAGTAGTGTGAATGGGAAAAGAAGTCGAGGAAGGCCAAGGAAGACATGGCATGACCACATTAATCAATTACAGAAAGGCGGCCATGTTAGAAGTAGGAACAATCGACGAGCGTGCATGTCACGATGTGTGAATGTAGAAGAGGCGCGAGAATTATAACAGGATAGAACAATGTGGCGATCCATCCTCTCTGCCTACCCCTTCGGAAAACCGGCGTGATGGTTAGTTAGTTAGTTAGTCAGATGTAATTTTTAAGTTTTTTTAGGTAAATTATGATACGATAATATACGTCATGTAAATATATATAAACCTTGAAACAACCGACGATTTGACCACCAGTTGGAGGGATAGAAAAGTCGCCAACTTTGCATAAAATATTCATAAATATATATCTACTTCCGTCAGTAAAACATATTGTTTGGTATTGGCATTTAAAAATAAAATAAAATGGACCTTTTAAAACAAACAGTTTTCGATTTAATGTGAGCAAATAAATTTAAAAGAACCCTAAAAATCTATAAGCAAAATATTATACATTTTCAATAATAATTAAATAAAACGATGTTTTTTAACTACTTCCACTTTTGTCTTTATTTAGACCAGTCTGTCGATGTCATCGAGCCTGGCGAAACCGGTCGCTGTCTAAATAAAGACAAAAGTGGAAGTAGTTAAAAAACATCGTTTTATTATTATTATTATTTAAAATGAACTTCCATCAAGAGATTTCAGTATTATACATTTTCATTTAGGTGAGATTTTAAACAATTTTCTTGTTCCATGTCCACCACACAGATTTGACTATTAAGTAACGTTCGTTGAAGTAGTAAAGTAAGTTTATTAACAGTTTTGAAATAACGATACGATAAATAAATACGGCCCAAGTCTTTGAGATAAAATACGTAATTAAGAAATAAGCCAGATAAAAAGTTGCCGACAACATGGATCGTACAGATAAATTGAAGAAGCTATGGAGATGTACCCAGACAGGGCAGTGTACTCGATAGATATCCTGAATACTCCAATAGAGGCCTTAGACAAATAAAATAAGTGTCGGAAGGTCACCTAAAACATGGACTGAGGGCATTGCCGAATATCTGAAATGACTTGGATGCGGAAGGGACAAAACAGGGACGAATGGAGATAAATGGAAGTGGTCTATAATCCAGCAACGGCGGAAAGAAAGATGAAAAAGAGTGATAGAAAAATTCATTAACACTCTCCTATGAACTAATCTCTTACCTGTGTATTTAATTTTCCGAAAAGTTTTTTCATATTAAAATATGAAGCCTTCTAGGCTAAAAGAGCATTTGAAAAAAATGCATGCTTATAAAAAGGACAACTCTTTATTCTATTATATTTTCAAGTCTGTATTTTACTGTCGCCTTTATCCAACCATAAGATGTACCAGGAACTTCATATAATATTTCATTGTTAATTGCAAAAGCGAGAAAAATAATAAAAACTGTTCTTAGTCATAAGAAACCGTCAGATATCACCAGGAAAATTCCTCTGAGCAACAATTCCGTGTAAAGAAGAAGAGATGAAATATGAATCCACATGTGAATCCACTTGCAAATTTTCCATTCACCTCTATGAACCAACCAAAAAACAATTCGCTCACTACTCTAAGGATTAAAATTATTGAGTACCAAAAGAGAATATCGACCACAATATTTTTTAAATACCACTATAATGGACCATGCAATGAAAATTATACGGCAAGGAATGCCTAAAGAACCGAAAAATTTCATGCTTCAAACTACCCACATATCTTTTTGGATATTCTGCTATCCTGAAACTAAGATTTCATTTTAAAACTTTTTGTATGGAGAAATTGTGTGTTATTCTACATTATTAAATTAAAAATTATGTGGAGGAAGCTAGAGAGGTATGTCAGGACAGAACTGTATGGCGGTCCATCCTCTCTGACTACCCCCCCGGAGAAACGGCGTGATGGTTAGTTAGTTTAAAATTATAAAATCGTGAAAACATATAATATCGGAATTCGAAGTTTGAAAATAACAATTTTTATCAATGCAGAAATCCCAAATTCTACGTCCGTACAAAATTATGTTTTGGAAATATTGTATCAGGAGTTTATGGCGTACTAAGAGGTATCAGACGTTTAAATACATATTAATAATTTTACATAAAAAATACTTATGATACTTTTGATAAGTAGCGTTTGGGATTTCATGCTTCAAACTACCCACATATCTTCTTAACTATTCTGCTATCCTGATACTAAGATTTCATTTTTAAACTTTTTGTATGGAAAATTTATGCGTTTTTATTTTTTTTTAAATAAAAAATTATATATAGTATCGTGAAAATCAAATTTCGGAATTTGGTGTTTAGAGTTGAAATATTTTTTTCAATGCAGAAATCCTAAATTCTCCGTACAAAATTATGTTTTGAAAATACTAAGCACCAGGAGTTCATGGCGTTCAAGGAGGTATCGGATGTTAAAACATATCAGTAATTTTATACAAAAAATATCTATGATACTTTTTGTTTCTTTCATACATATGAGAGTGAGCAAGATAAGTAACATTTGTGATTTCATGCTTCAAACTACCCACGTATCTTTTTGGCCATTCTGCAATCCTGATACTAAAATTTCATTTTAAAACTTTTTGTATGGAAAAATTATGCGTTTTCCAAATTTTTTAAACTAAAAATTATGAAAATGGCGAATGTTGCCAAACATAAAGTGATCGCTTAACCCAACCAATGACAGGTCATAAGTCCTGTAAACGCCTCGACTACCATATTCTGTTTCCAAATAATTTACGTCTTTGTCTCTATTGAGATACAATTAATCCTTAAATGTCATAGTTAATAAGCAAGGTATAACTTATTTATGTTCTATTTGTTTATATGCAAAAAAATTTAGCATATTTTTCTTACTAGATACTCAATAAATATCTTCACATTCACACAGCGCAGCGTATCAAAATACAAGGCGTGATTCCTCCATTACAGGATATGTAAATATTATTTATTTCTGCCACGTTTTCCCTAATTTCATGTTTAATTATTACTAGCTTATAGAGAATATATTTCAAATGAAGCTTTATTTTTTTCCTTATCTAATATTCCTAAACATGCGAAGTATGCGTTTCCTCTTTCAGATTTAAATATTATATGACTTCTGTCGATTTTATATTCCCTTGGGATTTCTGCATTCGAGCATACAAATAACATTTTATTCTTGTTCGTGTAAAGTTGTTCAACTTTACACTTGTGTTTTTATCGGTTGGTTTTAAAGGGTTTGTGATTTATCTATAAATAATACATGCCTTTGTCTATGGTATAATATTATATAATATAAGATTTCGTCGCGAAACACTATCCCTGAGAGGAGTGTTTGTTTTAGTGTATGGAATAGTCTTGCAAAGGGGTGACCTATTAAGTATCTGCTCAAATACCCATCAATCATTATCAGTGTTATTTATACAGGGTGTATTTTTCTCTATGGTTTATTTTCTAGCTATCAATTTACAAATAACACTCTCTTCACAAAAATATTTACAAAATATTTAGTATTCGTTTAATGTGATTTTAATAGTCTGTGTTTTGGATACAAATATTTTTATGGGTTATGCGTGAAACAGTGGGATGAGAGATCGATATTAAGAACATTTTTGTTATTTACTGTATTAGTATTATGAACATGCCATTCTCAATACACGGAAGTAACCGAACCATTGATCTGACATTTAATGAATGATAATTGTAATGAAAGAACATATGAGACGTTTTTTAATTATTGATTATAACTAACTAACTAACTAATGATCACGCCGTCTCTCCGTAGGGGTAGGCAGAAAGAATGGACTGTCAATTTTTTCTTTCCCGACACATTTCTCTCGCTTCCTCAACATTCATACATCGTGTCATTTCTCTTACTCCTCACATGGCCGACATTCAATATTTGATTTATTTGATCGTGCCACGTTTTCCTCGGTCTTCCTCTATTTATGGTTCCATTTACATCGTTAACATATAATTTTTTTACCATTCGTTCTTCATTCATTCTTTCCATATGTCCAAACCATCTTAATGATCCTTTCATTATTTTGTTCATGACACCATCATTCGCACCGCATTCACTTCTTATATTTTCATTCGACACTCTATCATACACAGAGTATCCACACATTCGTCTAAGAGATCTCATTTCTACTGCATTTATTCTACTTTCATCCTTCTTTTGCCAGTTCCATGCTTCGCTTCCATACATAAGGGTCGGTAGAAGAACACCATTGTGCACTGCCATTCTAGCTTTTTTGGATAGGTTTTTGTTTGCGATGACAACTTTAAGTGCACCATTCACTTTGTTGCCTGCCCCAACCCTTCTTTCAATATCCCTCTCCACTCGCCCATCTCTTGTAAACATACAACCTAAATACACGAACTCAACTACTTACTCCAAATTTTCACGTTTAACTCAACTACTTACACTATTCACGTTTATGTTGCAGACTGTCATGATTTCTTATTATTATGAATTATGAACTTTTAAATTTAAGCTAAGTGATGTAAATTACATTAAATTAAAATTAAAGGAACAATCAAGTTACATTATAGAGTCGGCAAATTAAGATACAAGTATATCGACTTATCGATCCGATATATATACATTTTTGCAAGTTATAAATTATAAATTATGAATAATGAAAACAGAAACTAATTTTTATAAAACGTATTTAATTTATTCTTCTTTCATATATTTAGTTTAATTACGAGTACCTTTTGGACAAGATGCTTTTGGATTCAAATTTTTCATAATGAACTTAACAAGAAATTTCAATTCTTCATCTTCATTTTCTTCCACATGGTTTAGAACGTATAACCTGTCTCTTCGGCGGATTATTCAGATTATATGATATCATTTATAAATCACATTTGTAAAGTAAGTATTTCTTCTAAAACACTTATTTTGAAAAATTATTTTGTTTTTTATTATAGCTATGTATATATATACCATAGGTATGTTACGTCGTATGTTAAGTGTAATGTATCATGAAGAAATTAACAATTAAATTTTTATAGTACAACATGCTTGATGTCCATTCATCGCCATTTTATATCACAGTAAATAACCGAACACACATTATAGTTACAGTACCTATAGCCGAGATCATGGTATGTATAAGCTTATGAATGTTAATCGCTTCATACATTTAAACCCCGCGTTAGTGGAAGTGCGAGAACAGTCGTTAATCCTCACAGAAGAACGATTTTATGTCTGAATAAATTAAGTCCATAATGATAATGGGGATAATTTCTTGTCGGGCTTATAGGAAAAAAATCGTTGGAAATAAATTGTGTGCGACTTTTCCTAAAACAAAAAGCCTTCTGAATTAACAGCGGGTATTACCTTAATGTTAGTGGAACAAACACCGTTAATTTAGATAAGAAAGAATTTAATTTCTTCCAAATAAGAAGCGCTCAAGTCTGTATAATAAACACATTAACCTGAATGTCCCTGCCCACCTCTGTAATGATCTTTCCCCTCGCTCGGGGGCCAAACTTCCGGCCATCTTAAGATGTGTATGCTGTAAGCCTTGCGGGTCCACAAAAGCGAAAACTGTTTGCCAAAGCTCAGCTGCGACACTTGGGATGAGGCTATTAGTCCGTCAACATTGTTAGACCTCGGCGGGAGCTTGAAGAAGGGTTCAACAAACAATACCGCGCGGTCCTCGGGCCCCATCCTGCTTCAAATCACCACTGTTTGTATTCTACAAAAATCTTCGAGTCCGGCTTGATGTTACATTTTACGAGTATGTCTCACGCAAAAGTTTTGTTGAAAAAACACAACTCACAAAATGGCAAAAGGCTGAGTGCATATTATTGGCATGGAATATTATCATATTTAATAAATCATGGAATGGAATATCCGAATGATCTATGTTGTGTTATTCAATTGACCGGAAAAGATTCACTTGATGTACTCGTATTTGAAAAATTATTTTATAATATAAAACTTGTACTAGATACTCTAAAAAATTATATTATAAATATTTTAAAAATTGTAAGGATCTAAGAAATTAAAATAATTACGGATAATTTCCTATAAACAAATAATTTAAAATATGATTTATTGAAGGTTAAAGGTGAAAGAAGAAGGCGTTAATAATGTGGTATTCCAACCAATAAAAGTGGAATAAAAACAGTGTTATCAATTATATTTCAAATTAAAAATGTAACTTGATTTGGTATATCCACCTGTAATTTAACGTATCGAAGGGTACGAAGTTACATTTGAAGGTAAACGCTCTTCAACATTGAATCCCGTCTACATGTACTTGGAGGGCCGTAACGAGCATTTTAGATTCACGAGGGGGCTCCTTGCCGCGCCCCACCCCGAGTACCCGCGGAGCTTCCCACGCAGGTTTTTCTAAACGACAAACTGTGCCTGAATATAATTATTTATAAACTTGTAAGGTTCATTTATTCCTACAGATATAAAGTACGACAGAAACGAATTAAAAATGCTTTAACGCTTTTTAGAAAAAAATATATTGTTTTTTGGGGTCATGGGTATCAGGTTGGCTGGCAGTATTTAAAGAACTATTCAACAAAATTGTAATCCGTAATATTTACGAATGAAAACGTCTGTATTATAGACGTTTTATGGGAATGACATGTTTCGCCATTCAAGGCATTCCTTAGAAAGGTGAAACATGTCGTTCCGATAGTTAAACTATAATAAAACAACATTTTGAATGTACAAACTCTTGTAGACAAATACTGGATTTCACCCATTGCGGATAAATTATTTTTATTTTATAAGAATAAATTAAATACGTTTTAAATACGATTAATTGTATCTCAATAGAGACGAAGATGCAAATTGTTTTCTAGAGTGAATATAAAAATGTAAAAATAGGTGTAGAAACCTACCATATATACAAGTTCCAAAAAGTTTGTCAGACGTGGTGGTCATAACGGCGGAATGGGGAATGTTGTTAAACGTGAAGCGATCGCTCAACCCAACCAATGACAGGTCATAAGTCCTGTAAGCGCCTCGGCCACCACCTTCTGTTCCCAGAAAACAATTTGCATCTTCGTCTCTATTGAGATACAATTAATCCTTGTATAATAAAACTTCTAGAAAACATAAATTTTCATTTGTATTCATTATTCTGCTGATAATAATAATCAGTGTAATTTGTCTTCTTTGACCAACGTTTCGGAGATCTTTATAGTCTTTATCTTCAACAAACATTTACATCTTTAAAACGTATTGCTACCAACCGTGAAAATCTTCCTAATTATAAAACAAAGTTTGCTTAAAACATAAGTAAAATTATCAATTATTCTCAATAGATTAATTCTCAAAATATGCCTTAAACCTTAATTTTATAATGTTGATTGATGCAATAAACTGATTCGATTTGATTTGTTTTGAAAAAAAAAAACATTTTTAAAATCATAAATAAAATTTACACGTAATATTACAGTTCATTTTTCACGATCTCGCTGTGTCCTCTTTGGCGGACATTCAATTATCTACCATAAAAGAGTCATTGTTTAAGGCGACAATGCCCCGAAGATGGAGAATGCAATTTCTGAAATATCGTTAGAAGTGGACGAGGAGATACTCGAGATCACGAGAATAATTTAACCAACAGCAATTATCTACGCAAACAAAAAAAAAGTATATATATTGTATAAACTTTAGGTTACATAAATAATAATAAAAAAATGTTAAAAAAAAATAACAGTAAATTCAGCGCCTTCCTCCATTGTTGGACCAGTGGTAATGCAAGTCCTATCTCTCTATCTCTGCCGCACTAGCTGGACACAGTCACGTCAGCGCTACTGGACAGGCGATTCCTCGCGCCCTCAGTGAAGCTCTGCATCCATCCATCCATCCGTCTTGTGGCCCAGCCCCACCCCCATGTCACTAGAGCTTCACGTTGTGTATATTGCACCGCGTATCTCACTAGCTCGATGTCTCAAAATAAACGATAAACCTTCATTGCTTAAAACGAGAATACTGCAAAATGGGGTGCTTTCTTTTCGTTAACCGGATAAAACGCCGATCGATTATTTTCCATAACAATTATAAGTTTCATCTAAGGGAGAAGTTTTGCTTGTTGAAAAGTAAAATTGTAAAGATTTGAATATCTAGAATGTTCCCCGTATCGGAAAGTATTTTCAGAGCAGTCTAAGGAAATAAAACTTCGATAAACCTTACAAGGAACATTTTAATTGTGCCGAAACTTTATTAAGCCGCTTAGGAACATTCTTAATGAGAAGATTTGGGAACATTTTAAACGGTTCTTTTCATTGTCTTCTTTATACTGGAGATCTTCCCGTTTTACAATATATTTTCCCTTTTTATGTCATTTGAGCAATATTGTCAAATCTGAATTTTAAAAGGTTCTATTTCATGTTTATTTTTGGATGGTTGGTATGTTTTATATTGCTGTGGAATTACTCAAAAGCATAACAATATTTCCGTACTTAAAAATACCGATATGAATAATTCGAATTGTTGATTTTTGCTAGTTGGTTAGTTTATTTTTTGCAAAAATTCATTTAAAATCACCTATGAAGATTAAATAGAAGTATAAAGCTATATTATTAAACAAACATTCAATGACATAAGTGAACAAATAACTGAGATAACTTGACTCATACATGTAACCTTAAAATGAGTTTAAAACGTCTAATATCATTGTTAGAGAAACAAGATAATATATTTTTTGGATGATATATTCTGGAAAGTTAAAATAAGGCAGTTAAGAAACCAACAACAAAAATTAAATCTTATAAATTCACGAAGTTGAGATTTTCAACCATCAAAACGTCTAAATTAAAAATATATTTTATAGATATGTGTTAACATATTGAATCGTTAACATACGAGATCTGCAAGGAGGAGGATGTCGTGAGATGGGTCAGACAAATCAGAAGATACTGGAATGTGCACGTGCAGAGGATGGATCCCACCAGAATCAGATTTTTGCCGGCTGCCATCCCCCCGGAAGACCGCCGAAGAGATGGAGAGATAGTTGGGAGTCAACCTCCCAAGAGAGGCCAGCCAGATTTCAGGAACAGACCAAAGGTCTATAAAGAGAAGAAGAAGAAGAAGATATTGCATAAACGTGTGTACTATGAAATTTTTGTATATTTAGCGACAAACTTCAACTTAAAAAAATGTAATAACCGCTATTGTAAGAAATCAATTGATTTAGAGTTTTATTCTCCAATATAGCGATAGTTAGCTCAACTTAATATCTGCGTTGACCTAGAAACAAGGCGAGTAGCTTGCCACCCCACTGTAACATACTTAGCATTTGTATAGCGATAACTGGATAAGCGAATAAAATCTCGAACCTTTTTCTCTTTTCTGACCACTTACACAGCACAGAGTGAGTTAAAAGAAACTGTACCTGCTCTGAATTGAAACTAGTTTGGAGAGTACGAGAATTCATAGGAGAAAGGGAAGCAAGAGGCGATTGAATTTATGGAATAAAAAACCACCTTCTCCTTACTGTGTGACCGAAAGTGATATTTCCAAAAGCAGTTTCAGCGGAATATAATATTTTATTATATAATTAATATAAATGAAAACGTCTATCTTCTTGGTGTTTTATTAAATTTTATATGAAATTATGTTTTGCCCTTCTAAGGCATTATCAAGTATACATAGAATGAAATTTTTCAATATTTTTTTTCATCAGTTCGATGTTTAATTTGTTCAATCAAATTGAAAAGTTTATAAGGAATGAGCGAATCAAAGAGACGAAAAACTTAAATTATTTTTTTCCCAAATACCTGTATTTGGTCTTGTTCTTTGAATAGGTTATAGTGTGTAATTATCTAGCCGGAGGGAGCTCCGCTCTGTCATTGAGAAGGAGGGGGAAGGAAGATGGATCGTCTGTCCTCTTCACCCACACACTAATCTCTGTCTAAACCTGCCTCTATTATTCTATAAGTGCCTCCAATGAGGAATACTCACCAAAAAAACATGAAGCTACTTTGTAAGTGTCAAATGAAAAGTTACCAGTGTATCAGCTTTAAAATAACGCTTTTTTGTTCTTAAATTTATATGAGACTTGTCAACATAAATCATTTTCATTTATTTGCTTTGTTTTATTTTTTGTTATTTTGTAACGCAACGGAAATATTCTATTAGCTTTTTATTAAGGCAGCTTGTCGGTTGGTTGAAAACTCGGAGAGTTATTTTAATTTCCGAAAACAGGTTTGAACCCATTACATACAGTGTTTTGTAAATAATATTGACCGCCTTCATCTAGCAAGTTGATTTTCAAATACCTACAAATAAGGGGAGTTCTCTACATCTATGGTGAACAAACTGGAAAAACTCGGAATATCCTTATCCTCGGCTTTGTCACAAAATTTGCTCTTCAACTTTTGCCATTACATTACATACTTTTATTATTATTATACCAAACCCCATGATTCAAATATTGCTTCAAAATTGACATAGAATGTCAGAAATTATATCGATATACTTAAGTGATTACAATATTCTTTTAGGCCATAGCAAATAAGACTTCAGATTATTTAGGAGTTTCATATAAAAATTGAACTTTTGTATTGTAGAATGCATCATTAATAGTACAATTATTTACACTCTCTTTGTTGTGATAACTAAATGTTTAACATCTTACTTTAATATGATAAAATAATTTGACGTTTTTCACAAACCTCTAATACGTAATATTTGATTTGTTTGATATGCTATAATAATATGTATTTGGTGTGGGGGTCTGAGTATTAGCTATATTAAAGAAAAAAGCAAGTGTTACAGGCCCCCCGCGCATGTATAAGAAAATGTCAGTTTATAAAATATCGGTTTAAATTTTATTAAAATATCAAGCTTTTTTTCAGACAGATTTTATAATTTAAAAAAAATGTGTGATGTTCGCCCACCAAAATATTTAAGAAAATTAAATATTTCGGAGGAATGTAATGTATTATAACATATTTACTTATTGTTGCAAAACGTATGGTTAACTAGTTTTTATATTAATATCGAATCTAGGTGAATGTAGACACAACCTACTCGTATTTTGAACTTAAATAAGACGCTATGGGCTCCTCCGGCGAAAATTTATAAACACCAAAAAATTGTCCATAAAATCACAAACCTTGAAAGGGTTTCGAGCAATAAAATGTACCCTTTTCCTAAAAACATTAACGAAAATGGCCATCCCCGGCCCTACCTTACAGTCACACTTATTAAATAGAAAGATTACTAAAGACAATAACCAGAACACCGCCAGAATTTATGGCTCGGAAAAAAAAACAGTTTCCATTTCCATGGTAATGAGGAGTAACGAAATGTTGTTTTGGCGGGAAAAATATTTAACTTTGACATTTTTACCGTTCTATTTAGGACGATTTTTTGAGAATCAGGTTTTTAGACGGAAGCTTGAGGAACGTTTTTACTCTCGAGGTGTCCCGAGAGGAAACGGGCGTCCCTCTAACATGCGTATTTATTTGAACCTGGACACGCTCACCACAAGGGCGGCTCGTAGAATCTGACACATTTTTACAAATATGGGATTCATATTATCATACGCTATAATAGGTTTTACTACATTTATATTATTAATATTATCAATCGTTCTTTATATTGTTTTAACGTTTTGTATGTTGAAGCTTTTTTTAATGAGCACGGAACCTTGATTAACAACTTATTTTTATTTTTTTTAGATAAACTAAAGGCGTTAACACTGTGGAATTCCATAATGACGAATTTTTATGAATTAAAACACTTTTTTTTCACTTTTGAGTTTATTTTTCTCGACATGTTTCGAAGGCTTACACCTTCATCATCGGGAGAACGATATAAACTCTCTATCTCCCTGATATCTGTATAATCTCCCGATGATAAAGGTGAAGCCTAGAAACATGTCGAGAAAAATAAGCTCAGAAGTGGAAAAAACAGTGTTTTAATTTATAAAAATTCGAACTTATTTATTGTTTATTGAACAATTATATACGGTAAAGCTTTATATTAAACATCAAATAAGAATGATAATGTTTGTAAAGGTTACAGGAAACCAATCTAGTCGACCTTCGTGGCAGAGTGGTAAGAGCTCTGACTTCCATACCGAAGGTCCCGGGTTCGATTCCCGGCGATGGCAGTGTGATTGTCACACTGTCTTTGGTCTGGTGTAGAATTCTCGTGACAATAAAATGGCGATAGAATGGCTACCTATCACATGTCATGAGAATTATCAATATAATAGCTAAAAATAATGTGTATACAGTAATTGGGTTCAATCGACCTGTTGAATACAAAAAATAATCCCCAGGATATCACTCATTTATTCGCCGTGATTAGCAATGTCGGTGGGACTTGACAAGGCATTACAAGAAGAATAATAATAAAAAACAATGACCTTGAAATGGTTTATCTAAATCAAATGATTTTACTGAAATCTCTTGATATAAGTTCATTTTAAATAATAATTTAGTAAAACGATATTTTTTTTAACTATGTACTTTCACTTTTGTCTTTATTTGACAGCGACCGGAACACCAAAAAACATCGTTTTATTTAGAATTAATTGTATCTCAATAGAGACGAAGATGTAAATTATTTAGAAACAGAATATGGTGATCGAGGCGTATACAGACGAGGTGTTCGTAGAAAGGAGGAATGGGGAATGTTGTATTACATAAAGCGATCGCTTAACTGCTTAAGTCCTGTAAACGTCTCGACCACCATATTCTGTTTCCAAATAATTTACATCTTCGTCTATTGAATACTTAATGATTAATACACCCGTAGTGGGTAAAATCCAGTATTTGTGTACAAGTATTTGTATACATTAAAAAATCGTTTTATTTAATTATTATTATGAATTGTCTAACTAAATGAAGTGTTTGTAGTTTAATTGTCATGACGGCACAAGTCATGACCTGTGAGACGACTGTGAAACGAATATGCAATGTCTAATTTCAATAGAGTGTGCAGATTCCGGGATGTACATAGTACAGAGCAACTGGACTTTGTACGAGCATGGCGAGTGTGTGGTGCGGTGTGCAGCTGAGCAGCTGCTCTCGGGCGCGTATGAAGAGTGTGCGGCGCAATAATCCCCTGTGGATATTAGAAATTCTCTCCTTTGAGCTGCCCGCAAACACAGGTAGCCACAAGCCGTAATTAATGCAGATTATCCGGAAAGTTATAATTAATTTCAGCTGTGTGCATTGCTTACGCGTGCCGCCTCGTGGCGCCCGACCCGGGCCGGCTGGGGCGAGCCATCCGCGATCTGTTTGTAACGTTTCGGAACTAATTTTAATTAGAAATTAACAGAAATTTGTTTCAATCCTTATAATACGCATCTAAACTGGAATATAGTGCTTCAGACACTAGTGTATTTTTTATATATATATATATATAATACAAATTTAAACAAATATATACGTACAATATAAGAAAAACACTTGGACAAACAAATTGGACTAAGCTGGGCAACATTCGGAAACATGAGCTACATCCTTAAAAACCGGAAAATACCATCAACCTGAAACGAAAAGTCTATGAAGCCTGCGTTCTGCCAGTTGGTACTTGTGGTCTTGAAACTGTTACATTGTGCAAACAAAGTGTCCAGAAACTACGAGTGACCCAAAGAGCAATGGAAAGAGCCATGTAAGGAATAGGCCTAAGAGGCAGAGTCAGAAACGATACGGTGAGAGAAAAAAACAAAGGTCACTGACATCATCCACCGGGTGGCGACTCTAAAATGGCAATAGGTAGATCACGTAGCTAGAAGCTCATATGAAAAGTGGACCAGAAGACTGCTGACTTGGAGACCGTGGACGGCAAAGAGAAGTGCAGGGCGACCGCAACTACGGTGGTAGGATGATCAGAACAGACGCGTCGGAATAACCTGGATGCAGTCTGCAGAGGACAGAGTGACATGGAAGCAAATGAAGGAGGCCTTTGTCCAGGAGTGGACGGGAATAGGCTGAGGAAGAAGAAGAAGAAAAATAAGAAAAACAATGGTATATTTCTAATTAAATCCTTGATTTTTTCCCATTCGAAATAATATTTTGATAATGGAGAATTCTAACGAAACAAATACAGTATAAAAATTTAAAACAATCTTTTTGATTAATATTTCTTGGTAGAAGTTCATGGTAAACCTTTATGGCCGAAGGGTAAGTGCGTTGACTGCCACATCGAAGGTCCCGGGTTCGATTCCCAGCGATGGCAGTGTGATTGTCATGGTCTCTTTGGTCTGGTGAAGAATTAACGTGACAATAAAATGCCGATAGATTAGCTACCTATCACATGTCACGAGAATCAATATGATAGCTATACCCTTTATATCGATTTGGCTCGTGCTGTAACGATGTAAAGTGTAATTAAAAAAAAAAAAAAATTATAATAAATAATGAAAACAAATAAGTTAATTAAAAATTTCTTTTAGTTTAATTCCACATTGTTTTTCATAAAAAAAAAAACAAGTGGAATAATTCAAACGGAGAAGTTTTATTCCACTTTGTTTTTCATAAAAAAACAAGTGAAATATTTCAAATGGAGAAGTTTACACTTTGTTTTTCATAAAAAAAAAACAAATGGAAAAACTAAATGATTACAAAGGATTTTTTTTTTGTCTTCTTTTTTTTAATTCATGTTCGATATAATTATTGTGATTCCGTATGTATTTAATAGAGCACTGTCGATGAATACTCTATTGTCTATTTTACAACTTATAGAAAATAAATATACTTACGAAATTGAAAATAACTTTGTTTAATCCACTAATTATAAAAAAAATATTAAAAAACACGACATGTTTCGGAGGATACCTCTATCTTTAGGTGTAAAAATATAATAAAAACTAAACAAAGAAGGACTAACGCATTTAAAATTCAAATTTAAAAATTAACCTGGGCTATTTGTTATACGTACTAATAATTATTTTTTAACAGTGAGAACTAATAAATAATATTAAATAATAATAATACATGATGATAGTATAAAAAATATATTTAATTACTATGGCATTCCACGGTGTTAATGCCTTAGCGTCCAATAAGAAACTAAATACTCTTTCGATAGAACTGTCTCCTCGTGTGCTGCAAAAGAAGGAAAGAAACCAGAGTTGACGGTTTATTTAGAGCTTCGCTCGCCCGAAGGGTCAACACAGAAACACATTCCGTTAGAATAATGTATATTTCGGATTGATCCAATAGCCTGATACAAATCCTCGTATGGAAATGAAGTCCTCGGAGAAGTTGATTTGTAAAACCCATAACACGGGCAGTGCGAATGTTCTCGGGCCGTTGTCCGTCCCGGCCCCGTTTAGTTTTGCATTTTTTCTCGACATTTTGGGTCACGCTCCAGGCTGCCACTTCCACTACAAACTTTAATATCAGCGCTAGGGATGGGTGCGCACGTAAGGGGTATCTTTACAAGTACTGTGACTTTTGAATAACATTCATTGAAACCAGAAACTTCCTTCGCAAATAAGATACGCATATAAATGTATATAAAAATGTGTTCTTCTATATTTCAGTTGATTTATTTATTTCTCCATCGCACGTAGAATCCTCAGAGATTGGATCAGCAATGAGACGATAAGGTATGTCTGTGGTGTTGAAGACATAGTAAGGTGGAAAAAAGCAGAAGGCGCTTTGGGAGAGATCGTGTTTACCACATGGAGGATACAAGAATTGCAAAAATTGTCAAAGATGAAAATCACAGCAGAAAAAGATTATCAGGAAGGCTGCCGTAGAGATGAAGAGATGGCCGAACGTCTTCATCCCAGGACAGCTTATCGTCATAAAAAGGTCATACGACCTAAACTAAGAAGAAAAAGTGTATCCTTGGTATGTATAAACCATAGTCTTCTAGAAATGATATAAATAATTTACATCTTTCATTTGGTAATGATTTACAATAAAATATTAATATGAGTAAATTCGAATAGTAAAAAAATCACGAAATACAAAAATTAATAAATTGTTTTGTAAATTTACAAAGTATATGAAATTTCATTACGGTTTTCATACTTCACCATTGATTTTACTAACAAAATTGAAATGCTTTTATGAGATAATTATTAAAATGACTTATAATCAAATTAATTTTTCCTCTTATTCGCATTCCTCATGACTATCCACCATATCTTGTCACTGGTTTTCCATGCTATAGCCGTTGAGAGGTATGTGAGTGTTCGGTGGCCGTCATTGTGGTCGCTTTTCCTTTAATAGCAGGCGTTAATAATGTTTCATTTTGTAATTAAAAAAAAATTAACGCTGATTTCAAAAGTAGAGAAATATAATACACTTGTTTCACCTGTGATGCCTTTAAATATTAAACATTCCAGTGTCGAAAGCATACAAAGCATAAAAACTTGTTTTGAGCAACACTATCACGGCTGTTGAAAACTACATCAAGGGAATATTTCGAGCACGGAAGGAAAGGTATCCGAAAAATACTTCCTACTAATTAAATAACCAACATAAATAGCATGCACCCTAGCTGCAGCATTGAAAGCATCGCATGGGATACATACTCCCCTCCGGTCCCTAATGGCAGCCCGTCCCCGGCGCTGGTTGAAGGCAGTCATAAAAGTTTTGCGAGTCCGAAATGTTTTTCTTCGCTCTATCAACATTGCGATAAAAACATACACAATTTATCGCCCGTTCTGTGGACGACACCGCTAAGCTTATATGAGATTCATTATTAAAGACGTAATCAGAAATTTTCTCAATTTATTTCGTTAATAACACAAGTACAAATTTGCCATTTAGCCCCACAAAATACTAGTTTTTATTTGGCTTACTGAAATCACCACCCAAATGCCAGACATAAAATTATAACGACGGACTTGTTTCCTACGCGTTAATAAAATATAATTTGTAAATTTAATTTTACTCAGATATTTGTTGTGCTAAAAACACTCCTTTAGTTTTTGTTAATTTTTTTTTTTTTTGTAAAACCTAAATAAATTCATTCCATAGCCGTCCTTTTTGCTAATGCCCTTCATGTTTTGCACCAAATCCCTTATTGTAGAACATACTAAGCGGAGTTTAGTTTAGGGCAACTATTGTAGAATGCCAAAAGAATTCTATAAAATATGCAATAGTTTTAGAGCTATATTTTTTTTAAATTGCCTCCATTCATGTGAATGATGTTATGGATAAGAGAGAAACTGATCCTTAACTTTTAAGTTTTTTGAATTGGAAAAAGGCTGATATTCTGTTTCATGACATTTGTATTGGCAAGGTTCACTAGAAAATCTAGCTCGCTTTTGCTATTTAGGTCTTAGAGAAACTGCTAAAAATCAAACTTTTTTTGCGCTAAAATTGCGTAAAAACCAGCTCCTTGCTCTGGAAATACTCGTTCTTGTGTCGTTCGATTTTCAATGTTTTTTTCCGGTGTCAGCCTCCGGAGCTGTACTCACAATAAATAAATTTGACATGTCAGCAATCTTGTCACGTCCGATAGAGTGGCCACTGCGCCCTGCTGTCCCCCCCCTTCGCCCTCGTATTGGACCGTCCGCGACCCCTCCATCGCCCTCTGCCCAAAAATCCCGAATATCGGATTGTGATATTAAGGCGACATGGAGAATTTAAAAATGGGTTCTAAAATTTGAATTTTGGGATAGTGAAGGGGAACCTTGCGGTTATAAAATACCTAGATCCATATATTCGGGCAGTTGAAAGTGGAAGTAAAAGTTTATTGATTTGTAGTAAGCAAACATTAAATTTATTTTGGAATAATTGAACGTTTATTCTAAAATATTTTGATGGAACTTTATTTTAAATAATAATGAAATAAGATAGTGCGTTTTAGGACTAATTCCACTTTTATCTTTAAATCGACAGCGATCGGTTTCGCCAAGCTCCCTGACATCAAGAGACTGATCATTGTAACGACCAGTCTGTCGATACCAACGATTTTAATAAAATAAGATAATGTCAGATAAAGACGAAAGTTGAAGTAGTCCTTAAAAAAACTCGTTTTGTTTAAAAGGACTATTTACAATAGCGTATTCCGTCTAAACAAATGTACTCTCATTTAAACACATGTAGAGACTCCTTTGTCTTCTTGCTTCCCTCCAAATAGAATATCATCGTTAAATAAAATTATGATCATTGTAACGGCCGGATTAATTATTGGTTCAATAACAATTTTATTGGTTTCGCCGTAAATTACGGACCACGAGCGATGCGAGCGGAGATCGGGAAATTATCCGCAGATAATTTATTATACTATTTACAGATGAACAGGTCCACGCCAACTGAGGCTGGGAACAAAACAAATCTAATAAAATTATTAGATGATTGATTTGCTTTTTAACGTATAGAGTTCTATATTAATGACAAGTAAATGATTTATCGAATATAACAATAATATAAATAATCATATTTTGTGTAATAAGTACCGATTAAATTTGCGTTTTTGAAATTTTACATATGTTTGTAATAGGTGATCATTATTTCCAAATATATAAGGGCATTGTCAAATGTATTTGCTTACAAAACATATCTGATAATATCAAAGTAAGTCGCAACCTATCATCCTTAAAAAATATAATATTAGGTCCTTACATACGAAATTGGCGTTTTGCCGTACTGGCAACTTTGATCTAAAATATCTTCTCTTTGGTTAGGAATTCCAAATTCAAGTTTATACAGCTATTTGCTCTAGTATTTGTGTTTCGAAAATTATAATTCATTTGTTTTTTCCTCAATTGTTTTTTTTCTTTGCGTCACTCAGTTTACAAAATGGAAAACTTGAAATATCGCGTTATTTACGAGTACGAGTTCCACCGTGACACCAGTGCTGCAGAAACGGCTCGAAGGATTAATGATGTGTATGGCGACGGTGCCGCAAAATAAAACACAGTGCGTTTTTGGTTCCAACGTTTTCGTTCTGGAAATTTCGACCTGCAGAACAAGCCCCGTGGACGGCCGGAGACCAAAGTTGATAATGAAGAATTGAAGGCTATTGTGGAAGCGGATCCATCGCAAACCACGTCCGAGTTAGCTTCAGGCTGCGGTGTTAGTGATAAAACTGTTTTAATCCACTTGAAGCAAATTGGGAAGGTGAAAAAGCTTGAAAGGCGGGTACCTCACGAATTGAGTGAAGCAAATTAACAAACGCGCGTTGACTGCTGCGTTGCATTACTCAACCGGCACAATAATGAAGGGATTTTGAATCGAATCATTACCTGTGATAAAAAGTGGATCCTGTATGATAATCGGAAGCGCTCATCGCAATGGCTGAACCCTGCCGAACCAGCCAAATCATGCCCCAAGCGAAAATTGACTCCAAAAAAGTTACTTGTGAGCGTTTGGTGGACTAGTGCTGGTGTCGTTCACTACAGCTTTCTTAAATCTGGCCAGACGATTACGGCAGATGTCTATTGTCAGCAACTGCAAACCATGATGGAAAAACTAGCTGCTAAACAACCGAGGCTGGTTAATCGCTCTAGGCCACTGCTGCTTCATGATAACGCTAGACCACACACTGCACAACAGACGGCTACCAAATTAGAAGAGCTTCAATTGGAATGTCTAAGACATCCACCGTACTCTCCGGACCTTGCCCCAACAGATTACTATTTTTTTCGAAATTTGGATAACTTCTTGCAAGGGAAAAAATTCAACTCCGATGGGGCAGTCCAAACCGACTTCGAAGATTTTATTGATTCCCGTCCGAATGTTTTTTTTAGTATAGGGATCGATGAACTACCTATGAGATGGCAAAAGTGCATAGATAGCAATGGTACATACTTTGATTAAATAAATATATTATATTTAAAAAAAATCAACTTTATGTTCCTCCCACACAAAACGCCAATTTCATATGTAAGGACCTAATATAACTATTTTAGAAAATGGCCTTTTCATTAATAAATTATATGTGCATACATCCATATTCAAGAAACGATTATCAAATTAAATATTTAATGATAATAAAAAGTCTGTTTTCTAGAAGTTTTAGTATAACTTATGCGAATGACATTTGGTAATGCCTTAGACAGGTGAAACATGTCATTCACATAACATTTAATAAAACTTCTAGAAAACAGATGTTTATATTTGTGTAAATAATTTAATATGAAGTTTAAGAGCATTGCTCAAGAAACAATAAATAATATTGCACACATACAGTGTTGTGTTCCAAATTACAATTCACTGTAGAATTAAAGTGTTAACGCATTAACTTAAACTTATATTCATTAAGAATTTCAAATGCCGATATAAGAAAGGAATGTACAGCGGAAGAAAGTATTATGAACAGAATTATGAAAGGATCGCTGCGTTGGTTCGGACATATGGAGAGCATGGATGGAAAAAGAATGAAAGTTTCGGTAGTTCGCCGTCATCTTTTGGTGGTGAGCTGCGAATTAGGTCGAAACTTTAAAACCAAGTGGGATGAATTTTATAATATACTCGAATTATAAAGAAATTATATATTTTTTTTATTTCCATTATTTACCACAGATTTCTACCAAGAATTCTAAATGATAATATTGAAAAAATAAGTACGAATGAGATGAAAAGATCCGTGAGTGCAATGAAAAGTGGAAAAGCTGTTGGGTTTGATTGTATTGCCATAGACTTTATTAAAAGCGGTGGCGAAGTGGTTTCTACATGGTAATGTAAGTTATTTAACCAGTACTTGGAGGAGGGATATACGCCGCTAGACTGGAGAAGAGCAGTAATTATGCCCCTGTACAAAGGAAAAGGATCGCGTATGGAATGTGGAAACCACAGAGCTATTAGTCTTTTGAGTGTCGTTGGTAAAGTCTATGGCAGAATTTTTATAGAAAGAGTAAGAAAATTGACGAGTGACAAAGTTTGGGATGTGCAAGGTGCCTTTATGAATGGCAGAGGATGTATGGATCAAATTTTTGGACTTCGTACATTGACAGAGAAGTTTCTGGCCAAAAATCGCAAACTTTTCTGTGCGTTTGTCGACTTACAAAAAGCATATGATTACGTTAATAGAGAAAAGTTGTGGAAAATATTGTCTGAATATGGAATAAGTACAAAACTGATCACGGCCATTAAGTCGCTATACACGGAAAGCACTGCTAGTGTCAGAGTAAATGGAGATCTTACAGCCTGGTTTGATATCAATAAAGGTGTCAAACAAGGTTGCGTAATGTCCCCGTGGTAATTTAATCTGTATATGGACAATTGTATGAGAGAGCTGAAAGGGTTGGATGTAGGTGCCAAAATGAGCGGAGTGTCAGTAAGCTGTCTCTTGTATGCGGATGACGCTGTCCTACTTGCCGACAACGAGCATGAACTACAAGTCCTGGTGAATTGTATGTATGAGGTATGCATGCGAAATGATCTGATGATGAATGTTAATAAGTCCAAGGTAATGATTTTTGAAAAGGAAGAAACCACGACAGTCTGCAACATTAGCGTGAATGGTGAAAACTTGGAGCAAGTAGCTGAGTTTGTGTATTTAGGTAGTATGTTTACAAGAGATGGGAGAGTGGAGAGGGATATTGAAAGAAGGGTTGGGGCAGGCAACAAAGTGAATGGTGCACTTAAAGTTGTCATCGCAAACAAAAACCTATCAAAAAAGCTAGAATGGCAGTGCACAATGGTGTTCTTCTACCGACCCTTATGTATGGAAGCGAAGCATGGAACTAGCAAAGGAAGGATGAAAGTAGAATAAATGCAGTAGAAATGAGATCTCTTAGACGAATGTGTGGATATTCTGTGTATGATAGAGTGTCGAATGAAAATATAAGAAGTGAATGCGGTGCGAATGATGGTGTCATGAACAAAATAATGAAAGGATCATTAAGATGGTTTTGGACATATGGAAAGAATGAATGAAGAAAGAATGGTAAAAAAATTATATATTAATGATGTAAATGGTACCAGAAATAGAGGAAGACCAAGGAAAACGTGGCACGATCAAATTAATCAAATATTGAATGTCGGCCATGTGAGGAGTCAGAGAAATCGCCGCGCGTGCATGACACGATGTATGAATGTTGAGGAAGCGAGAGAAATATGTCAGGAAAGAAAGGTGTGGCAGTCCATTCTTTCTGCCTACCCCTTCGGGGAGACGGCGTGATGGTTAGTTAGTTAGTTAGTTTTTCTACCAAGAAATTCAAATTTTTCTTCTTCTTCACCGTGTAGTATAAATACTCGAGAGTCTGTTACCACAGGATTCCCCTCCATTAGCTACATTTATATATTTTTCTGTATTTCACTGAAAACTAAAGATTATCTTAACATATTTTTAAAAAACAGGTTATTTGCTTGTCGTGCTAAACCATGGACCTTAGATTTTACGATAAAATCTAGTTCGTCTTAATTATATTATACTGATATAAAAATGTAAATCAATTATAACTTTGCTTCCGCCGTTTTTTTTTCCGAAATTCGAGGCTTTATCGTAAAAAACTGGTTATACATTTATGATTCAAAGTATTGTCCATTGCTGGCCACTACTTTCTCCCATCTTTTGGGCAGCATACGAATCCCGCGTTGAAAAAACTGGTCATCTTTTGAAGCGATCCACGAATCGATCCAATTTTTTACTTCTTCATAAGACCGGAAGTGCTGGTCAGATAGGCCGTGTGTCATTGATCGAAACAAGTGATAGTCCGAGGGAGCAACGTCTGGAGAATACGGCGGGTGGGGTAGGACTTCCCATTTCAAAGTTTCCAAGTATGTCTTGACCACTTTCGCAACATGGGGTCGAGCATTGTCATGCTGTAAAATCACTTTATCATGTCTCTCGTTGTATTGCAGCCGTTTGTCTTTCAATGCTCGGCTCAAACGCATTAATTGCGTTCGATAATGATCGCCTGTGATTGTTTCAGTCGGTTTTAACAACTCATAATACACTACGCCGAGCTGGTCCCACCAAATACTGAGCATAACCTTGGAACCGTGAATATTCGGTTTGGCCGTCGACGTGGAAGCATGGCCGGGATATCCCCATGATTTTCTGCGCTTGGGATTATCGTAAGGAACCCATTTCTCGTCCCCAGTCACAATGCGATGCAGAAATCCCTTCCGTCTTTGCCTTGCAAGCAGCTGTTCACAAACACACAAACGCCGTTCAACATCTCTCGGCTTCAACTCGTAAGGCACCTAATATCCTTGTTTCTGAATCATTCCGATGACTTTCAGGCGTTTTGAAATGGCTGGTTGCGTCACTCCCAATGATCCTGCCAATTCTCGTTGCGTTTGACACGAGTCTTGATCAAGTAATGCCTCCAATTCTGCATCTTCGAAAACCTTCTCTCTTCCACCGCCATGCTGGTCTTCGACGTTAAAATCACCGTTCTAGAAGCGTTGAAACCACTCTCGGCACGTTCTTTCACTAATAGCGGCCTCACCATAGGTATTTGAGAGCATTCGATGAGCCTCAGCTGCAGATTTCTTCATATTAAAGCATAAAATTTAAACCTCCCGCAAATGACGAGAATTTGGCTCGTAAGCTGACATGTTTAATCGGGAATAACTTTATGATGCAGACACAAATCGACTAATATTTCGATGGCGTTATGTTTACAAATACTTAAGCTTATTGTATGACATCTATGATCTATTTATTCCAACTACCACTTACCGCTACTGCCATCTATTGCAAAACGGCGGAAGCATAGTTATACACCTAATAATTTATACGTATTAAGACTAAAGGATTTATGCGAAAACGAATAGTTCGTAATATTATGAATGTTGCATCTAAGAAGAGCATGAATCTAATAGGAGCAAAAAAATTACATCAAATCTTTTCTGTGACGGGATAACAACTTTTCCATACAAGCGCAGTACTTTTAAGCCAATAAGCTACACAGCGAATACGATTTATTGTACTTTTACAAAATACAGTAAACTCAGAACCATTTTAACCTTATCATAAGTTTTTGTTGGGTAAGTGAACCATAATATAATCTTATTATTAATATGTATGAAAAAATGATAGTTTTCAAGGAGTTTTATTATATTTATGTATGACATGTTTCGCCCTTCTAAGGCATTATCAAACATTTGATAATGCCGTAGAAGGGCGAAACATGTCATACATAAATATTATAATAAAACTCCTTGATAACTATCATTTTTTCATACATATTAATAATTTAATATGCAGTTTTACATCATTGTTCAAGAAACAATAAATAACCTTATTCTTTATTTATGTCATAAATCATGAAAAATCAGTAAAGGTAATCGATAATATGAAATGATTGATACAACACTTTGCGCGTATGTTTTTAAAGTAAAGTTTTCTCGTCGACTTACATTTAACGACGATAGAAAGAGTATTGACCAAATGCCTGTATGCCTCCTCGCTGTCATATCGAATCGCGTATTGTGATTACGTCTTCCCGCCACACTTCGTTATCTAATGTCCTCTCTGTTTACTCGCGCCTTCACTAGAATGAGCCGCGAAGCCGTGAATATTTGTCCGTCCATCATATCGGACATTGTCAATGGATTTGTTTTGTCCTCACCCTCTTCCCACTCCTATAGCCTCCCGCGTCCTACAATGCTCAGACATTCTTATTGTCTTTTTTGAAGGGTTTTGTTTTTAAAAAGTAAAATAAATTCTTGTCAAAATATTGAACACCTTTTATACATTATACATTTTAATTCTTAGTTCCTAGACTTTTTTGCCTTCCGTGTTACGACACATATTTTTAGAAATATTTAAATATTATGTTGAGTAAACAATTCATGTCAAAATAATTATCTATTCGTAGATAACGATCGACGTAAAAACTAAGAACAATTCTCATGAACGATAATTATAAATATTTTTATAATCGTCCCTCGACCCCTGCCCATGACCACTCTCGACCCCTCCACTCTCCTCTTTACCCTCTCAACCCTCTCACTATAAAAAATATCCAATCACAACACTCAATAAAGGAATTTTTGCGTACTCCCAGTAGGTACTCCCGAGAAGCTAAGACTCGAGAGTTAAAATATTTTGAATGTCATTTTATATAATTTCGTGGTCACACATACGAGTATAAGTAACTATTGTATATACATGTTTGTTGGGATCTCGTATATCTTCTTTGACCGAAATTTCGGAAATAGTTTCATTCCCTACCTTCAGGGTAGTTATGTTACATTATATACTCCTTAGTTATTGTTTCTTGAACAATGATGTAAAACTCCATATTAAATAATTGATACGAATGAAAACGCTAGTTTTCTAGAAGTTTTGTTATATTTTCTGGAAATTACATGTTTCGCCCTTCTAAGGCATTATCAAATGTTTGATAATGTTTTGTTTGTACAAATCTTTTATCACATTAGATAATGCCGTAAAAGGGCGAAACATGTCATTCCCATAAAATATAATAAAACTACTAGAAAACTGACGTTTTCATTCGTATTAATTATTCCTTCTTTTTAGTTTCATTCCAAGGGATTGATTTGTAGCAAGCTTGAACTGATTTTTGTAATGTCACTTCTTCTTCTTCTTCTTCTTCTTTTGATAGATCTGACGATCTGTGACACAGAAATCATATCTCGTCGGATGATGAGATCCAGCTGTCCCTCCATCTCTTAGGCGGTCTTCCAGGTGGGCGGTGTCCGGAAGGGATTTCATAGGCGGCTGTATATGCGAGTCTGTCACCATCCATTTGGGCTACATGGTCCCTCCAGTATCTTCTTCTGGATCTACTCCACTGAACGATATCCTCTATTTCGCAGGTTTTCCTTATGTCTGCGTTGCGGACACGATCTCGGAGGGTTTTTCCAGTAATTGATCTTAGGACCTTCATCTCCGATGTTCTAAGTAGTCCCTTTGTTCGCACAGTGTCAGCCCGCGTCTCTACAGCGTACGTCATGATGGGTCGCACGCATGTTTTGTATATTCTGATCTTGCTGTCGATACGCATGTGCTTGTTTTTCCAGACCAGATTCTTCAGGCATCCTGACACGGCAGAGGCTTTACTGACTTGTTCACGTACTTCGGTATAAAGGTCACTTTGGCTGCAGATCTCCACTCCCAAATACCTGAAACTCATCACCTGCTCCACAGGTATATCATCAACAGTCAGTTTACATCTTGCAGGTTGCCTAGATATAGTGAGACTTTTTGTTTTGTTGATTGATATAGCCATATTTAGCCTTTGGGATACTGTGTGGAATTTGTACAACATTCTTTGCAGGTCATCTTCAGACTCTGCTATTAATGCGGCATCGTCCGCATAGCAAATGACATTCACAGTTTTACTGCCCATTTTATAACCTAGTCCCAGGCCAGCTACCTCTTCTATAATTTCGTCCATAATAAGATTGAACAGAAAGGGGCTCAAACTATCTCCCTGTCTTATACCATTGCTTGTAGGAATTTCCCTAGACAGTTCATTGTCAACCTTAATTTTCGTTTTGCAATTGGTATATAGATCTTGGACAGTCTTTATCAATGTATTGGATATTCCTCCTTCCTGTAATTTTCTTACAATATCTCTTAACAACACCCTGTCAAATGCCTTAGTCAGATCGACAAAACATATATAGGCTACTTTATTATATTCAATTGCTTTCTCTTTCAGTTGCCTCAGAATGAAGATTGCATCTGTTGTGGAGCGATTTCGTCGAAAACCCTGCTGTTCTTCCCTATTCGTTATCTTTTGCTCAAGTTTCGTTTTCAGAATACTTGTAAATAGCTTAAGCATTGTGCATAATAAGGAGATACCTCTGTAGTTCTCTAGGTTTTTCTTTTGCCCTTTCTTAAATACAGGTGTTGTTATACTTATTCTCCATTCCTGTGGTATAGTTCCAGCGGCCAATATCCTGTTAAATATGTTTTGGATCTCTTTTATACATTCTACGCCAGAGTACTTAATTAATTCATTGGGGATGTTATCGATTCCGGGAGCCTTCCTATTTTTCAGCTTCTTAATATGTGTCAGTGTCTCTATTTCACTGAATGTTTCTTCTACAGTAGCTTCAATTGTCGGGTATCCGTGCCCCGGGTCCATAGAATAGAGTTGTTTGAAGTACCTTTCCCATTCATCAATTGGAATTTTTGTTGTCTGAGTGTATTCATTGATAGGCTTTCTTTGGTTTTTAAGTAGTTTCCACACTTTTCTTTGGGCACCATGAAGGTCATATTCCATATCTTTTGAGAATTTGGCCCAATATTCTGTTTTTATTTTCTTGATTTCCGCGTTGACTCTGTTTCTTGTATTCTTATATTTGCGGTATTCTTCTGGTGTGGGGTTGCTCTTATATATTAAGTAGCTTTGTCTTTTTTCTTTGGCAAGGGTTTTAACTTCTTCAGTAAACCATGGTTTGGGTTTGGTCATTGAATTAATGTTAATATTTCTTTTCCCCAGTGCTTCCGAGGCGGCGTCGTTAATGTTGGTTTTAATTTTCTCCCATGCCTGTTCCAAAGTATCATGTTCTCCTATGCGATTATCTTTAATTTTCTGTAATATTCGATTTCTGTAAAGATATTTTGTACTCTCGTCTTCCAATGATTCAATATTATATTTTTCAATGTATCTAGGGGGCTTTCTTATTTTCTGAGGTCGCTTCATAATCATTTTGCATAACACCAATTGGTGGTCCGACCCAATGTTTGCCGAACTCAAGGATCGGACATCCAATATTTGTGTAGGGTGTATTGCTCTATTGGTGATAATAAAGTCAATCATTGATTTATCGCCCCTTGAGTTCAGGAAAGTGTATTTATGTTGCATCTTATGATTATAATAGGTGTTGGCAATTCTTAGTTCATTGCATGCACAAAAGTCGATCAAGCTCTCTCCGTTTGCATTTATATCGGACTCATTAAACCTTTGCTTGACTCCATCTAAGATGCTGTCACCAACTCTGGCATTAAGATCACCCAGAATAATAGTCTTCTCTGACTGTAATGTCACATGGGCTTTTAATGTGGTAGATTCCCGTTGCTTTCCACATTGGTACACAACAGGTTATTTGAACCCAATTACTATTGATACTTTACTATTGATTCTCAGATATGTGATAGGTATCTAATCTTTCGCCATTTTATTGTCACGTGAATTCTGTACCAGCCCAAAGACAGTGTGACAATCACACTGCCATCGCGGGGTCATAAATCTTGCCACCCTGCCACGAAGATCGTCGAAGATAGTTAGTTACAGTACATTTTATGGGTTTTTATATTACACATTAATATTATCTTATGGTACCATAATATGTAAAACTGCACAGTGTTATATATTTTTCAATAAAAAACCAACAAAAACAAATTTTCCTTTTTGTCCTATCACACCTCCGTAGTGTTAAGGTCCTCTTTAACCCTTCGCCACCCGACACTATCGCACGACTGATGCCTAAAGCCATTCCAAAAAAAAAATTGAAAAAGATTTAAGATTTTTCATATAACATATAACATATTGGGTAAACGAGTACACGTGAAGATAGTTTGATTTCGATTCAGTTTCATGGCGATGTTTGCAAAAGGTGTCCCCCGCCGCGCCATCTCGAAACACATCGGTTCTCCGAAGATCCCCGAATAAACAAATCATCTACATTCCGGGCGCGCGGGAATCAATGGTTTAAAATTGACTTTCAGTCAATCAGCTACGCATCGTTTCCTCCATCGCACTGCTGTTGCTTAAAAATACCTCCAGCTTTATTGGAACGTGCGAGCCAATCTTTGAGAGCAACTACAACACAGGGACGGCGCGTGGAGATCATGCGTAGAACTGAAAGTACTCGTAATGCGTACCTATCCTTGCAAACATTCTAAATATATACCATATTTTTTTTTCATACTCGCCTTAATTTATTTATTGATAATAAAATGAACGTTCACATGCGTTTTGATAGCAAGGTCAAAATTTATAAGACATGATCTATCATGATGTCTGTAGAGACGAGAGGCGATTCTGAACAAACCAAAGGGCTTCTAAAAACATCTGAGATGTAGATTCGAAGATCCATTACTGGAAAAACTCTCTGAGTCCGCAACGTAGGAATGAGAAAACTTGCGAAAAAGTGGACATTGTTTGGTAGAGTAGATCCAGAAGAAGATACTAGAGATATCTTGTATCCAGAATGGATAGTTATAGACTCGCATATTTAGAAGCTAACGAAATCCCCCCCAGACACCGTTCATATGGAGGACCACCTAAGAGATAGAAGAACAGTTAGACATCATCATCTCAGGGGATACAGCTTCTTTGTCAGAGATCATCAGATTAATTAAACGAAAAAGAGGAAGAATAAAATAAAATAATTTTAAATTTTTTTAAAATTGTTATAAATCAAGTTTAGTCCCGATAAACTTCTCATTTCTTGAGCCGATAATGAAGAAACCATTGACTTAACCGCGTTTTAATAACATATCAAAGTTTTATTGGCATCTAGAGTGGAAGTATTTTTAAATAAATATTGTATTAATTTTGGGCTGAGCAGTTCTTTTACATGTTCAAATTTTGAAACACATTATGAGAAAGATTTGGTATATTTTGAAGAGTTAAATTATAAGTTAAAGGTAGAATAAATTTGATCGAACGTTGGATATCCCACGCACCAGCCCTTGGTCCGCGCGTGTTTAATGTTTGCGCATCGCGAGTAAATTACAACGATTTCAGGTTCGTTTATTCCACATCACATCGAGAATTTGCAAATTAGATCAAACGCCGTCTTGCTCGAGCCCGATACATCAGCCTGCAGACTCGGGGAGAAGGATTCTGAGAAAGAATTCTTGATTAATGAAGTTCTTTTGGATTTTCTACTGAAAATGTTATTTAAATTATGCTAGTTTCACTCATATCGTCCTTATCTATCATTTTGGCATTTTCACCATAAGTTAAATATTTTGGAAGATTGCTTTTCCAAATGCTATCATTGTCCTTGATGTTGCATTAAAATAATGAAGAACAATCGATTGATCGTTCTCAATCTTTTGTCGAGTTGCCTATTAATTGATATTTAAATGTATCATTGTTATTAACGAGGTGGCGGAAAACCGCGCTCTTTTGTCTACGTATTGATGATGATCTGGTTTCAATCCTGCAATTGGTTTGCAGCAATTTCCTCTATTCTTATCTTCCATTCTTCCCTGTCTTGTGCGGCTCTTTTGAAATCTGCATATGATGAGCAGCGCACATCCACCAACAGGTCCTCCAGGTACTCTCGGCGTGGGCGTCCCCTAGAGTTTGTCCCCTCGGTTATACCCTCCATTATGGCGTGCAAGAGGCCTACTTGTCGTATTATCTTAGACCGACCGTCCCATGTTATTTTGCTCCCGAGGTAGACAAACTCCTTGGTGTTCTTTAGTGGAACTCCTGACATCACTACTCTCATCTGATGTTGCTTTCGGCCGTCGACAGTTAACAACTTTGTTTTGTCTTTATTTATCTTCGTGTTGTAGTTATTTATCTTCATGTCTACGCATTAAGTTTCATATATTTTAAAATTATTTCTTTGATTTTATCGTACCGCGTTTTCCTTGATCTTCCTCTTTAACTAGTTTAGACCACCGTTTACATATTTATATATTTATTATACCGTTTACATATATTTTCTTAACCATTCTTTCTTTATTCATTATTTCTATGTGTTCAAATCATCTTAATGACACTTTCAATTAAATATTAAATGTCAGGCACGTGAGGAGTCAAATCAACTGATGTACTTGCATGACACAACGTATAGAGGTTGAGGAAGCGAAAGAAGTATGTCATGAAAGAAGAGTGTGGCCATCCTTTCTGTTGGTCTACGCTTTCGGGGAGACGGCATGATGATTAGATAGTTAGTTTTATTTGTTAGATTCTAATGTAACTTAAATTCAATTAAATGAAATAAGTACTTAAGAAGCAACAAACAAAGCTGTTCAGTTAAACCGTACTTTAGTTCTGAACAATTTCGTTCGTGTGTAATTACAAATTGGATTGAAGGCGGGATAGTTCCATTACAGCGACAGGCGGGCGGGTGCCAACACTAACCGCCGATGTTGCTTCATTGGTCTTTAAAGAAAGGAAAGCTCATTAAGCGGTCGTGTTATTTTTAACCTCCCACCCCCTCCCCTGCCCGCCCACGCCCGCCCTGCCAACCCTTAGCGGATGAGCGCGCCCGTTAGGCCCGATTGATTGGCCGTAAACCGATCGCTGTACTGTTAGTTGTTAGTTATGGTCGATACCTTGAAAGGGCATTCTTTACGCCTTCGTACACACACTGATATTTCATCCAAATACCACTTTCAATATACATTTTTGTACGTTTAGTTATACTGCGTGCCGATTTACATAGCGCGCTACAAATATTTTGACTGCAGAATTAAAACATGAAGATAAGCCAAATTTATTAATAAGCAGTAATAAAAGAGTTGATGTGAAAACGCACTTTTTTTTTTAATAATACAACATTCAATCCAAGTACAAAGCTTGATTGAGAATTAAAAAGAACGGAAATAATTCGTTTTAAAAAACGTTTTATAATCTGTTATTATTGAAAAATCATGGAAAAATTGGCATATATTAAAATCGTATTGGATATGAAATGATATGCCAAATAATGCATAATAATATCAAATTCTGGGTCCTGTGAATGACGGTGATGGCTGGAGAGTGCGGTATAATAACGAGCTGTACCATATTTACAAAACTCCCAGTCTCTCCACACAGGTCAGACTGAATAGACTGAGATAGGCCGGTCACGTGCAGAAGATGCCGTCATCGCGAACCCCAAAAAGATTGCTGGAGTGGCACCCAGGTGGTAGAAAACCAATTGGATGACCAAGGATGCGATGGGAGGATGAAGTTGGGAGAGATGGGGCGAAATTGTTACGAGTGTCAGATTGGAGGGTCGAAGCGGAGGACAGGAGGAGTTGAAGGCGAAGAATACTGGGAATAAGACTCGATATGGGCTGTAGGGCCATCGAAGAAGAAGAAGAATATCAAATTATTTTAACATATTACGTACTTTTGAAGAACAAAGTTGAAATCTATAATTAAATTTGACAAGTAACATTAAAAATTTCTGTAAAAACTCAGGCACTTTCTAATGCGAGGCAAAAATAAAAAACATTCCTCAATAAAAGTCTGTTGCCGTTATTGCAGGGAAACAAAGTTATCATACACAGTTTGAAAGCATTCAAAAGAACCGACCATTGTTGAAGAATACAATGTACAAGTAGTTTGTATTCGTCGGATTTAAATTGTGTTAAAGTAATCGGGTCATAAAATTTGTGAAAAACGCAACAAAACCAGTAGCTAGAGGAAGTGCAATGCGGATTAAAGTATGCGAGCGCATCCCTTCTCGTGTTCCTCCCACTCCGTAAACTGCAGATTGTGTACTTCCATTTTACTAGCTGTAAATCTTCCCAATAACCGGGCCCAGGAATAGGAGCTGACACGAATAGAAACATTGTAAGGGAAACTGGAGGGAACAGATACATTGAAGGACTGCGAGCCCGACCCCGCAAAATTGTGCATACTTGGAATGCTCGAGCTGTTCTGCGTGCACTATAAATCATTTGAATGATCCTCTGCGCAGTTGCTACGCATACAATGCAGACTTATTGTGTTGTGTGCTAGAGTAGAGTACCTCAGACAACATTTGCAGTCGTGGGAAAGCCGGTTCATACCATTATAAAGTGCTGAAACCTCAGATATCGATGGAAATTCTATTCATGTTTAATGCTAGTGATTAAAATTTTTAGAGTTTTTAAATATTCTTTAAAAGTAAAAATGTAAAAAACGTATTATATCATGTTATTAAAGTTATTATTTTTTATACACTATATACAATCAACCGAACGTCATCGTTTAGGTGGGTTCTTCCATGGAGGAGCTCTCGATACCTCCGTTAACATTTACAAGACCGGAAGGAAGACGCAGCATGGGAAGACTGCGGTTTCGTTAGCTGGACGGTGTTCTTGAAGGACCTGCAATTGTAAGAAGTCAGACCTGAGGGGTGGAAGTGTAAGGCTCAAGATTGAGCCAGCTGGGAAATTTTTTTCGAGGCGGCCAAGGTCCATCCAGGACTGGAGAGCCAAAGAGAAAAAGAAGAAGAAGAAGATTCTTTAAAGTAAAAGCTTATCAACGAAATGCTGATGTGAGTGTTATTGATCATATGATATGGAACAGATGGAACCTATGCTTTAAATGGTATATTTGCTTAACTGTATTTTAATATTAAATATTTCCCATTTCATAAATAGTGGGATATCAATAATGAGAGTCCTCTCACGATACTCTCATATCAAATCGAATGAAAATATAATTTAAAAAAAATGTTTGAGATCCACCAAGCAATTTATTTTAAAATGTTTTTTGGCCACTAATAAGATTTGTATGGTTTCTGTTTATTTAAATTGCGAATTTCACTACAAGTCCGATGTGATTGTGATCAAACGAGGTCGGAAAGATTTATATTTTCCGTTTTAAGTATTCCTCAAAATTAAAAAAAAACCACTGTGTAGAATTTTGTCTTTACTGTTCGCCCTAAAGTGCGCGGATAATATAGATATTTTCATGAAATAAGAAGATAATGGCAAGCGGAATGCGACAGTTCCACTAAGATGGAAATCATTTTTGCTTAAAGAATTACTTCCCGCACTCATTAAGATAATCTTAAAGTACGCCTCGTTTGAGATTCCGGGGGAAATATTCTCTTTTATTACTGCTCATTACATCTCGGGAGGAAAAAATAAAATCTTAGTCGAGTAGGGGGAGGTTGTTAAGAAAATTATTTGCCGAAAATATGAAGAAGTTACCCCCCCTGTCGGGATGAACGTTTCGGCATCAACCGGTTATAATCGTCACCCATTCTCATTAATTTATCAAAAAGCTCTCTTCGTATTAGCAAAGAGACGTGATACGTGTTTCTGCATATGATTGTAATTAAAATGACAATTTCTTATGAAGGTAATATAAAATGTGTTTCAAATGTCACTTATAATCTAAAGTTTTCCTAAAGCTATTACGCAATCTCATTTCTATCCCACATCTCGGGTGCAGTGCGTTCTTTCGACGTTGACTATCGTTTGGGAGTATCCTTTGCAAGAACTTGTTCATAAGCATTACACGAGTAATATATGAAAGATAATTCAACGTATTTTGAAACCTATAATTAAAAACATTGCCTGCTTTAAAAATAATAAGTCACGAATGACAGCTTCCAAATGATATCTAATGGTTAAGGGATTTTATTATAGAACTTAATCTTGGAATCACAACTAAGCTTTAAGTTGTGATGAAAGCTCCATGATTTACTAGCTCGAGCGGGATTACAAATGCGAAGAAAACAATAGAAACATCGAAATATTAGTAAAGTAGATAGCCTCGAACGTGATTCAATAAACGAGAATGTATCTCCTCTCAAAATAAAAGGCAACACAGATTGATTGGGAACGTGATTTTCATTATATTTCTAGAAACGTCTGACGATAATTAAAGGTTACTGGAGGAACACAGGTCGCTGGGACGTAACTCATTTTATTACTTCATTTACCCTCTCCGTATGGGGATAAGGGTAGCTGCAGCCCCCAGGGAGGCACGGGATCTAATAAGCCCGCAGATCTCTACTAACAAATAGAATGAAATACTCAAATTGACTGGACCATCAATAAGATAACACAACATAGTAGCCTCTCAACTTCACGGATATACATGTTTCGGTAAATATCACAATTTATTAAGTAGGAACTTACTAAGACTGACTCAGATTTTAGCAAGTGCACGAAGATATTACGTAAACTATAATTTTATTGTTCTATAATGATAGCTAATTAAAAAGTATAAGATAATATCTAGTCGTATGTTGGATATCTAAAATACTGTTGTGTTGTTATTAACGAATTAAATATCTGTTTATTTAGAAGTTTAATTAATTTGAAGCCACAATATTTCGCGTCGATACTGCATTATAAATAATAAATACATGTAATGTTTAAGCATAGCTGACAATGTCCCTGCAATACATGCAATATTATAATACATCAAGAACACGACAATTTCACTAATATACAATTCTTATATGTAGTTCCAAATCGTCATTATAAATTAACATGAATGAAATCGTCTGTGTTCTAGTGGTTTTATTATGCTTTATGGGAACGACATGTTTTGCCTTCCTAAGGCATTATCAAATGTTTTTGTGTACATTTGACAATGCCTCAGAAAGGCAAAACATTTAATTCCCATTAAATACGAGTATATTAAAACTTCTAAGAAAAAAATGGTTTTTTTATTATTATTAATTATTTAATATAGACTTTTATAGCATTGTTCAAGAAACAATAAATACAATAACCTTACCTGCCGTCTGTCGTCCGCTGATGAACGTAGGCCTCTCTCAAAGCACGCCTCTGCCGGCTATCCATCGCCACTCTCGTTCATCTAGGCCTAGCAATCCTTATAACATCGTCGGTCCAGCGGGAAGAGAGACGTCCAACTCTAGAAATCACAGTCTTCACTCCAGAACCCGTCTTCCCAAAGGTCCACGGACATATATTACCAGCCCATCTATACTCAGAGTCACCTCAGTCACCTCGGTTTGCTGTCAAATAAATTCGTTTCGAATCCTGTCCCTCAAGGTTATTCCAAGTATGGCTCTTTCCATGGCTTGCTGGGCGACTTGGAACATGTAAACCAGGCCCTTTATCAGCGTCAACGTCTCAGCTCCGTAAATTATGGCTGACGAGATTCTGAAGACTTACAACAAAGAAGAAATACAACACAGATTTTGAATATTCAATATTATTTTAAGATAAGAAGCGACATTTATACATACAATAGTGTGTCATTATGGCGTACATTTATACATATAATTATATTTTAATAGCAATTTTAATAAAAACCCGAATAAAGTAGGACGAGAGAGGGTAGAGGCAGATTCCATCACCGTCTTGCCAAGTGCTACAGATCTGACTTATATCTTCTTCACTCAAAACGTGGTCGTCATCCGGCCAGCGTGCACTCGATCTGGCTGTATTTACTTTAACGTCTGACTGTGTGATATTTGATACAATCAGAATATATTTGGAGGGTCTTCTCATTGACCTCAACCAAATGCCAAACATGACAACTACAATTTACAATCTATAATCTACAATGTACAATTTATCCTAGCATCCTGCCATATGTCGCAGAGCTCTGGCCTATATTGAGTCATTCATACAGCACTTATTTAAGATGGGCCTCGTGTATCCAGCGAAAAACTTATCACTCAAATAAAACAAATCTCTACATTTACTGTCCATATTTCTGAGGTGTGAGTATATACGAATACGAGTTTGACGACGATTTTATCCTCGAAATTATAGCCTGATCCTTCCATAACTTTTACTCTGAAAATCACTTTTGATAAGATCACCGAGGAGTAAATATTTGTTAGTTCGGCGAGGTTTATGAGAAGATATATAAATTTCTAAATATACCAGAATAAATCTCACACATCTTCATACACACATATTGTTTAGTTCCTTTGAAATTTCTAGTGCAACCCTTTAAGGTTTAAGGGCGCGTTGTATTTTTAGTCGGAGCTTAGAGGGTGATAGGTCGGATGTATCTGTTTTTCCCTCCGCACACACAGCCTCCCGCTGATTGATGGAGTAAGCCGCAGCTCCATCACGGGAACGAACAGCGAACCCTCGCAACCACCAACTAACAATAGACTAGGCCGCGCGGCACATTCTTTACCTTAGGGGAGACGCAATAAATAGCCTTTCAGATTTATTTATTGCAACTTATTTCAACGCGCATGTGCGCATTTAGATTTTGCTGTAGATCTACGCATGATTTCAAAAAACTTAAAAAAAAATATTTTACACGTTTTCGAACGGATATGCCATTATATTAATGTTAATTGAAATTTCTTGGTAGAAGTTCATTGTAAACAACATTTATTTTTATTTTTTTTATAATATATGTTAAGCTTAATTCTATTTGATTTCATGGCTCCAACTAGTGTCTGCAACTACGGTAGCTACTACGGCAGCAAGACCAAAATATGGCAATGAGCTGCAGAAATCGGTCGAAGATAACATCAATTGAAATTAAACAAATTTACGATTTTGGCCAAAAATAACATTGTAATCATGCGTCAGCCACCGTATTCACTGGAAGTGCCCCCCTGCAACTTTTTCCTGTTCTCCAAACTAAAAGAGCCCATGAAAGGACGGAGAATTGCCACGATTGAGGAGATGATGACCGCATCGCTGGCGCTGGAGGATTAGAAAAAGCGCTGGCACAAGTGTATTATATATTATGGAATATATATTTTATGGGAAACAAAATAGATATTGATGAAAAAATAAATAATTTTCGATAAAAATAAAGGGTTTCATTTTTAACGAACTTAATTTATAATAAAATATATCATATTTATTCATATAGTTTTTTAAAATAATATTTTCAATATTAATGTCATTATATTGTATTTTATATTATTTTGACACAGTGTGCCGCAGTCGGGTTTCAGAACTTAATACGAACATTATAACGAAATTATTATATCCAAAAGTATAAATATAATACAATAAAAAAAGCTTAATTTAATAAAAGTAGTATTGTATAAAAGGTAATACGCTACTCATATGGAATGTCATAAAAAAATAATATAAAAAATATCGAACGTTCTATTCATTTTATTTTAACTCGTTTTTCTTTCATTTCAGATGTGACCTTTGGATAACGAGTATTTTAACATTTTCGCGGAACAAGTAAGATAATTTATTACTTTTTTCGACTATATCTTATTAAAGAGAGTTTCATAACATTATTTATAACGAAATTAAGTTTGTTCTCAATCTCCTCATCATTTCCTTAAATAATCATATTCACTTACCAATAATTGTTGCATGAATACGGTATCTCACTTGAGACCAACTCAACTCTTACGCCGCACTGAGCAAGCAGCGGACCGCCGATCTGTGTCCTGGAATAACTCATTTTTGCGGGTTTCCTAATTATCACGTCGGGCTTAGTGTATTTTAAAATGAAAATCTTTAATAACATTTTATTAAAGTTTTCTTTTTCAAACTAACATATTTTACAACTTAGTAATAAAATTTGCATTTTTAATATAATTTTATTTTGTAAAAACCTAATTACAAGTAGAATTGATTTTAATAAGATTTTCTTTACTTGTGTAAATTTTTTTTAGTCTTTTTTCATATTTCGATTTCCTTGAATTGGAAAATGTGTGTATGGTTGTTAAAACCGTTTTAAAAATGTTCTTACTGAATTAAGAATCTGCAACATAAAGTAATAATGAATATTTATTAATAGAAGAACATATGTATAGTTTATCAATAAATAAAAAAACCTTTGTTGAAACAAAGGTCTCTGACATCATCCATCGGGTAGCGACTCTAAAATGGCAAAGGGCAGGTCACCTAGCCAGAAGCTCGGACAAAAAATGGACAAAAAGACTGCTGACTTAGAGACCATGTACGGCAAAGAGATGTTCAAGGCGACCGTAACTACGGTGGAAGAATGACTTGAACAGACATGTCAGAATAACCTGGATGCAGTCTGCACAAGACAGAGTGACATGGAAGCAAATGGAGGAGGTCTTTGACCAGGAATGAACGGGAATAGGCTGAAGAATAAGAAGAAGAAAAAAAAAAACACCAGTCTGCTGATGCCATCAAGCCTGGCGAAACCGGTGTCTGTAGAAATAAAGACAAATGTATATTTCTTAAAAAATATCGTTTTACTTGAGTATTAATTATATTCACACCACCTCAGTATTCCATCCGATTGCTTTACATTTATATACTTAGGAAATTGAAAAACATTGTTTAATCCACTATTTAATAAAAAATATTTAAAAACACCTCATGTTTCGGAGGATATCTCCATCTTCAGGTGTAAAAATATAATAAAAACTAAACAAAGGAAGCGTTTTTTATGGGTTTTTCTTTGTTTACTTTTTATTATCTTTTTATATAATACTTGAAGATGGAGGTATCCTCCGAAACATGTCATGTTTTTAAATATTTTTTATTAAATAGTGGATTAAACAAATTTTTTCAATTTCCTAAGTATATAACTATGGAATTCCACAATGTTGATGCATTAGCATTCAATAAGTTGTTTTACATTTGTCAGAAATTGAACTAGATATTAATTACTAATCGTCCAACAAAAGTGAAGTCAGCTGTCAGATAATACCTTCTCTGTGATGAAACAGATTTTCTGGAGTATCTTCAATGGCTATAAATAATAGATGGGATTCCGTAGGTGGGAGCAGCATCCGAGGGTGACGAGACACTATTTATCTCCCCGCCGCGCCGTGTCCCTCCCCGTGTAGAGCACAGGGCATTTGTAAAAGGTTTTTCGTGTCCCTGATTATGTCATTCGCTTAACGTTTGGTTTCACATCCATCTTGTGAAAATCTCACAATAGTTTGCCTGTATATTCGACTCCATACATTTCCTTAGAGAAGGAAGACATATATTCATAGATTTTATTTATGAATAAGTCTAATGCATCGTCTTGTATTATGAAATCAATGAAGTCACCAAGTCAAAATGTAAGTCAAAATGTAACGTTAATTTGTTATACAATTTCAGAATTAATTATACTTTCTCCAATGTGAGCAGAAACATCTCTAGTTAATTATCTTAGTAACCATAGCGCTGTCTCTCCAACGGGATAAGCAGAAAGAATGGACCGCCACACTGTTCTTATCTGACGTACTTATCTTTCAAATCAAATCAAATCAGTTTATTAACTCAAAAGACATTACAAACAGGAAAATGTTTAAGGCATCTATTAAATACAGGTAAAATATTATAAAAATACAACAAAGTACCAGGAACGCATTAGAGATGGTAAGAGAATATACTTTCTAAAGTCAAGAGTATCTGTCCCCTGAACGTACCTTCACTAATATAAAAGACGTCGATCTCCGAAGAGACCACGTTCAGCAGACTAATTGCTCTTCCCACCGGTGTCACCAGAGACAGATTGGTTCTGGTGGCCGGTTGGTAAAATAATCTGTCCTGTCGCTGTCGGAGAAATCTATCAGAGACAAAAAGACCAATACCCTCTAGCACGGTCGAGTTCTTGAAATATCCCCTGATTAATTTAAAGAAATCGGTTATGAGATGCTTATCTCTTCGAAGCTGTAAATAATTGGTTCCGAGCATTCCTAAAAGAAATACCGTGGGATAGAGCCACGGATAACTACCATACTCTCTCATGTACCATACTCTCTCATCTTGTTTCCTTTTTTATACATACATTGTGTCATGCATATATGACAATTTCTCAGAAACATTTTATTATTATGAAAAGGGAACCGGGTCATGTCCAGGTTTGAACCCATATAATTTGTATATTTTGTAGATGATTATTCCAAATACTTAATAATGAGCTTAAAGCCATCTTTCAGGAAATATTAAATTAAAAAAATATTCTATATACACCATACTTTGTGTTGTTATGATAGGTTTATTTATATTTTTCTTTTTTATACACTTATTTATTAAATATACAAAACTTATTTATTAAAAAATTTAATTATATTGACATATATCGGACAAACAGTCCTTCTTCAGTAAAGATGCATATATATAAAAATATTATAAAATTGTTGTTTACATGATTTGACAGATGTCATAATTTATTTTGAAACGTTTCAAAATAAATCTTTAGAACGTCTGTCAGATCATGTAAACAACAACAATTTTATAATATTTATATTAATATGTATCTTTACTGAAGAAGGACTGTTTGTCCGAAACATGTCAATATAATTATATTTTTTAATATAAGTGTTGTATATACAAAGTGTATAAAAAGAAAAACAGAAATAAAAAACTTTATGTTTACATTTATCAGATTCAATTAAGTTTAAATATTGTGTTTTTTCGGGTTCATAACCAAAGTGTAATATTTGACACTATCACAAACTGGAGTAAGTGTTACTGAATTTGTCAACTTGGTTCCATCTCAATTTGAAATAAAATAATCCATATAAACTTTGCAAAATCACTAATTTATTTTTCAACCAATGTGAATAGTCCATAATTAACACGAATGAAAATGTGTGCTTTCTAGAATTTTGTAATATTTTATGGGAGTGACATGTTTCGCCTTGCTAAAGCAATATCAAATAATATTAAGGCGAAATATATATTTCCAGTAAAATATAATGAAAACTAAAAAAAAACAGGCGTTTTCATTCGTATTAATTATTTAATAAGGAGTTTCGCACATTGTTCATAAAAAAACATGCATTGTACCACATAAATAATTTTGGATTGAACACGACTTTCAAATTAAGCTGTGTCATACTAAACGAACGGAAGATTTCACATCTGGGTCATGTACTTCATGGGGAAAAGTACCGCACTCTCCAACTGATATTGAAGGGGAAAATTGAGGGACGCCGAGGGCCCGGTAGGACAGATGTCCTGGCTGCGAAACGTGCGGGAGTAGATCGGCATCCGTAGTGTGGAGGAGCAGTTCTTAGCGTGGCAGGAGAGGACAGGTTCGACGAGGTGATGGCCAAGGTTGAGAGGACCCGACAGGGCACTTGAAGAAGAATACTAAACTAGGCCATGATGAGGCAGTTTTTTTATTAAGTAAATGTATAAAAATCGTGGATTTAATGAGATGAATTCACATGAAGTGACAGTAAGTTTACACGAGATCATAAACATTGACTAGGTGAAACTATTTAAGAAGATACTAACTAAGTAACTTACCATCTCGCGATTTCCCCGGAGAAGTAGGCAGAGAGGATGAATCGCCACAATGCTCTGTCCTGGCATACCTCTCGGGATTCCTCTACATTCATACATCGTACCATGCACGCAAGTCGATTATTCTGACTTCGAATGTGACCGCCTTTTATTAATTGATTGATTTGGTCATGCCATGTTTTCCTCGGTCTTCCTCTGCTTCTTTTTCCACTCACGCTGCTTGTGTACAACTTTTTTACCATTCTACTCTCATCCATTCGTTCCATATGTCCAAACCATCCCAGGGATCCTTTTTTAATTTTATCCATGATGCAGTCATCTGCCTTACATTTCTTTCATATTTCATCGTTCGGTATTCTATCATACAACGTTTTCCGCACATTCTTCTTAGTGATCGCATTTCTACGACGTTTATCCTGCTTTCATCCTTCTTTTGCCAGCTCCAAGCTTCACTTCTATACATGAGGGTTGGCAGAAGAACTCCATTGTGTACTGTCATTTTTGCTTCTGTGGATATATTTTTATTTGCAGTAATGACTTTCAGTGCGCCTTAAGTTTTAAGAAGATAAAAGTGTAAATAAGGAGTTACATTATATTAAAAACACATACTTTATGAATAAATTTCATCTACTCTTAACAATCTGCACTTCAAAATTAGTGACGAATATTTATATCGCAGAAGAGCGGGTATATCTTTACTCCATGCGGTATTATTTGTATGGAACATTTCCATTTCGGGAATTAAATATTCACAAGAAGGGTTTTATTTGGCGAGGCTTAACCCGGAATCCATATCACACCGAGGACTAGGATGTGTCAAATAATTAATATTCGCAGGCCCATGGAAATGTTTTGGATTTTAGGATAGGTTCCAATAAAAAGTAAATTTATAAGCTCCCAGCAAATTGGGTAAAACTATAGTCCCTTGAAGTTAGCATTTTTTAAATGTTTTGAACTTCTAAAAGATGTGAAGCAAATATGTCGGGGTTAAATGTATAACCCATATAAGCGAGATTCGACTGCTGAACCAGCATATTTCATGATGAAATATATTACACAAATAACCGAAAACGCCTGACTCAGGACCTACTTATCAAAACTGATGAGTCAAGGGCCCAGATTTATTCAGTTTGGTCACTAGGTCAATAGAGCAGAGCATCGTGTGAAAATGGAAGCAAAGCATATAAAAGCGGTACATCCGACCACCATGGACAGTATTCCTTCTTGCGACTTCTAACCGACACGAGTCTACGCCATCAAGTCTACGTACGAGTAACCTCCGAGACTATCTACACTGCTACGCCACGCAACTTCCGACGAGTCTTCACTCCAGCCGACCGACGCTCTGCCCAGTGAGCCGTCAGCCCCAGCTGCTATCGACGTCCAGGCGCACGCTCCATCACGAGTACATAATACTGTTAACGTATGATTACTTGTGACCTGCAATAAACGCTGAAACCTCCACTGCTATTAACTCTCACCACATCCCCCAAAAATATAATAAATTGAGCGTAAAAACAGTCAATCCAATTATCATTTCAATTTTTTATTTAATTATTACTTCGACTATAAAAACATAAATATAGACACAAAAACTTGCTACCGATTTAAGTACGAAATTGCTTTTGTAGAATAAAAGTAAAACCAAAACTCTGACTCCCATACCGAAGGTCCTGGGTTCGATTCCCGGCGATGGTAGTAGAATTCACGTGACAATAAAATGCGATAGATCAGCTACATATCAAATGTCACGAGAATCAATATAATGGCTAAAACACAACAAATTATATAAAGTAATTTGGTTCAAACGACAGTTTGTACAAAAAACAAATCTAGGAAAATAATCATAATTATTATTATTTTATTTTAAATTAATTCAGAATTTTGAGTTGAATAGTTGTAAAACATTTAAAAAAGGATCGTGTAGATGGTTTGGGCATATGGTACGAATGGATGAAATTTATTTAAAAAAAAAGCCTAGGATGGTCGAGGATATCATGATTTGACCAAATTAATCAATTACTAAAAGACAAAAAGTCGACGAGCGTGCATGTTACGATGTATTAATAAAAAGGAAGATTGAGAGGTATCATATGTCAGGATAGAGGAGTGTGGCGGTCCATCTTATATGCCTACCTCTCTTGGGAAACGGGGCAATAGTTAGTAAGCTATTTTTTGTGTCTACAAAGTTAATAGATTAAATAAAATATTATATATTGAAAAAATATTGTCAGACGTGGTGGTCGTAAGAAGGTCGGAATGGGAAATGTTGTTAAACATAAAGCAATCGCTCAACCCAACCAATGACAGGTCATAAGTCCTGTAAGCGCCTTGGCCACCATATTCTGTTCCTAGAAAACAATTTACATCTTCGTCTCTATTGAGATGCAATTAATCCTTATACTAAAATATATTGTTTCTTGAACAATGATGTAACACTCAATATTAAATAATTACTTCGAATGGACAACAACAACAACAACAAACCATCACGCCGTTTCGCCGCAGGGGTATGCAGAGAGAATCACCCACCACACTACTCTATCTCTAGCTATCTACTCTAGCTTCCTCCACATTCATACATCGAGTCATACATGCACGTCGATATTTCCGGCTTCTGACATAATCAACCGTTAATATTTGACGAATGGGAACGTCTGTTTTATAAAAGTTTTATTATAATTAATGGGAATTACATTTTTCGCCGGTCTAAGGTATTATCAAAAATGTTTCATGTCATTTTTGATAATGCCTTAGACATGCTAAACATGTTATTTCCATAAATTATATTACAGTTTCTAGAAAACTGACGTTAGTTTCACATTAATTAGGAAATATAGTTAATTAACTTAATATTATATTTTGCCCCTGTTTTGCGCAAGCGAAAGTGCTTCGTGTTGGTCGGGCCTCCGACGGCGACGCGACGTTGGGTTTATTTCACATCGATGAATACCGCGAGTAGAGCTGGCAGTGGCAATATGAACGGCTGTCGCTCCGGGTCCCGATTCCCCGCACGTCCCGTGGCCGTTAAGAGACAAAACCAAACATGTCCATTTGTCTCAGTCGGGGTTACATTATTGATGGGGTAAATAGGGGCGAGAACGGGACAGGAGATGCGACTCTTTACTATTTTATAGTTCCTAAATAAATTACGGCTTTCCCTCGTAAAGGTATTGGTATTGTAAATGAAGACTGGCGATAAACGTACCTTCTTCGATCAATGTTAAAACCTTGTTTTTAAGTCCAAACGGTATTTTCAAATTACGCGTAAAAGTAAAAATCAAGGCAAATAAGTAGTTTTATCAACAAAGACAACAACTACAAACCATCACGCCATTTTCCGAAAGGGAAGGCAGAGATAATGGACCGCCACACTTCTCTATCCTGACTCACCTCTCTAGATTCCTCTACATTTATACAGCGAGTCACACACGCAGGTCGATTCTTACGATTTCTAACATGGCCGACTTTTACAAAATGATCTATTTGTTAATGCCATGTTTTCCACGGTCTTCCTCGACTCCTTTTACAGCGTTAACGTACTTACTTAACAATTATATTTTCATCCCTGCGTTCCATATGTCATAAACAATGCAGTGATCCTTTCATAATTTTAATAAAAATTATGAAAGGGTCACTGATTATAATTTTGATTAATTGTTAATAATACTTTCTTCTGCTCTACATTTCTTCCTTTGTCAGTATTTGAACATTTGTCATACATCGTTCTACTACACATACGTCTAAGGGAACATATGAGTCTTTAGTTTTTTTTTTCATAATCTGCTTTAGGTTCATTTAATCTATATTTGCTTGAAATGCTTTTTATAATGTGTATATTCTATATGTACAATATGCATATTTCAAATTTCATAATATTTAAAATATGTACCATTTGTACATAACTGTATTTTAAATTGGTGTTTGGTGAAAGTCGTTTAAGTCTTTTATAAATGTCAGTTTTTTTCAAGTAAGTATTTTAACGTACATTATATTTAAATAATGTCAATTAACCACGATTTGCACTAAACACCTTGCAACTTTTAGCTGTTGGTGTGAGTTTGATGCAATATAACGGAAAAACGTTTTAATAGGGACGTACGCACTACGTAATTACACTTTTATTGCCGAAGGTGCGTACTCGTAAACTTTTAACTGCACGTAAAGACTTTTATAGGATTGTTTACGTGCAGTCCCACGCTTATCACCCCCCACCTCCCACCCGTTTCGATGAAATTCTTTACACACTATATTTAACATCGATTGAGAAGCCATTTCAATGGAATTTGTGTACTTCTTAAAAATGTACGTACACATGATTTCGTATTACAGCAAACATTAAAAAGTTTTCTTTATAAAACTACATACTAGCTGACCCGGCGAACTTCGTACCGCCTCAGAATTAATAAACGTTGTGTTAACTTATTAATTGAATTCAAATTCAGTTATTTATTAAGTTAAAATGAATTAAGTTCAATAAATGTGCAAAAATCAAATTGAAAAATATTTAAATTACATTGATATGAATGTAATTCACATGGCACCAAGGGATTGGCTTTATTGAAGCGAATCAAAATGATTGTTGCACTACTTTCTGTTAAACTATTTTATTTGCTGGATGGGATGCACTCGGGTCAATTTTTTCCGTTGTTTTAATAAATATTCTGCTATTCGGAACGGAGACAAGTCTAACAAACCAAAGATCATCAAAATCGGCCCAGCCGTTCTTATGTTATAAATGGTGTAACTAACACGACTCTGTTTTATATATAGGTAACTATAAAAGCAAGTATTCTTTTAAAAGGACAAATTGCGTTCATTTTTCATTCTTAAGCTGTAGAAAAACATAATTTATATAGTCAAAAATATATATTTTTCACATACATTTTCCACCAGAAGACAAGACTAAGCAGGTGTTTTCCCCAAATAAATTTCCACAATTAAATCCCCAAAAAATAACTAACTAACTAACTAACCATCACGCCGTTTCTCCAGAAGGGTAGGCAGAGAAGATAGGCGGCCAATCTGCTCTGTTCTGACATACCTTTTATGATTCCTCTACTATGAATACACCGTAACGCCGTACGCCGATACACGCAGTACGCCGATTTTTTCCGATCTCGAATGTGGCCGCAGTTTAGTGATTGTTTAATTTGGTCGGGTCATAATTTTTAAGGTCGTCCTCGGCTTATTTTTCCATTCACACTGCTTGTATACAATTAAATGATGTATGTACTTTAAATGAATAAATTATAAATATATAAATGGATTTAAAATCACGCCTGTCACCACATGTGTCATTCAACAGTGTTAGTGCTTGAGTTTATAAAAAAAAATGTATAAAATGAAGCGTTTTTTTAATATACAATTTATGGTTTATAGTAAATTTACTGGTACTTACTTGATCACAAATATAAGTAAGAAAAATATAATAATATTTTTGAAATATTTTATGATATAAACGTATACAACGTGAGAATATATGATGTATGTAACATAACTATAATTAAAATTAGGTTTTCCCTAACCGCATATAATTAATTTCAATCATCAATTAGTATTAGTGCTGGACACATTCGTAACAGATTTAAGATGGAAACCTCACAATTTCGTATTTGATCAAAATTTTAATTCTAATAGTATTAAATAAATCATACTTAAAAAAAAACTAAAAACTAAATTTATTAAATCAATGCCAACACAGGTTGACATACGTATTGTTTCTTGAACAATGATGTAAAACTCTATATTAAACCATTAATATGAATGAAAACGTCTGTCTTCTGGGAGTTTAATTATATTTTAGATGGAATGACATGTTTCGCTCTTTTAAGCCACTATTAAGTGTTTGACATTTCATAATGCTTAAGAAACCTTCGAAAAGTGTCATTCCATCTAAATTATAATATAAATTTTAGAAGACAGATGTTTTCATTCATATTAATAATATTGTTTCGGACAAAACAATGGATTATCATTGAATTATAATTTAAAATGAATTGAAGAGATTTCAGATAAATCATAATATTATATTATTATAAAATTTTTCAATAAGTTATTTCTTTTTCTTTTACTTTTTTATATACTTTGTACATACAACACTTAATTAAAAAAAATTACGTAGACATGTTTCGGACAACCAGTCCTTCTTCAGTGTTACATATTATAAAGATACATTTAAAAATATTATAAAATTGTTTACATGATCTGACAGATGTAATAAAGATTTATTTTGGAACGTTTATGCTTTAGTCATAACAAATATTATGATTTAATTAAAAATTAAAACAAAATAATAATTTAATATTCTTATTGGGGTTCAGGAAATTACTTAAAACAAAGGAAATAAATCAAAGATTGGATTTGACGTTAAAATTATTTAATTATTTAAATTATAATATTTTTTAAATGTATCTTTAGGTATAATATGTATCACTGAAGAAGGACTGGTTGTCCGAAACATGTCTATGTAAATTAATTTTTTTAATATAAGTATTGTATATACAAAGGCTGGCTCCGTCACACTCTGAGACGGAACCCAGCCTGCATCGCTCAGGGCGCACTAGACTGGTCCCCTATGGGGGGAAAGATAAAGCGAGGCAGACCTAGAGCCACCTGGAGAAGAACCCTGCAGGACGAGGTTAAGGCAGCAGGCCTCACTTGGGATGATGTTGGGCATCAGGCATGCGATAAAATCGGGTGGAGAGGGTTCCTTGAGGCACTATGGACCACGGAGATGTGACAGGACAAAAAGAAGAAGAAGAAGAAGATATACAAAGTGCATAAAAAAGAAAAAGAGAAATAAAGCATCATAACAACACAAAGTATAGCGTATATAGAAGAAATAAGTTATTATTAGTAACAAAATTTGTTATTTTATAGTTAACAGCGGTGTCTAAAGAATATTTGGAATTGTAGACATTAAAAAGATTTCTCTTGTAGTGCATTGATTTCGGTTGATTTTAGTTAATCTAAAATTCATTGAGCTCGAGATGAGTCTGGAGCTAGAGAGGTATATTTATAGAGCGAAGGGGCTTCATCAGCGCTCCTGGTCCATTAACCTCACCTCCGCTCCGAACTAAAAGCATTTTGCCCAAAATTTTCTGAAAATTTCATGAAATTGCAACCTCAATATCCTGTTTACTTCTCCTCTTCCTAATCCGCAAATGAACATAACTCCACCCTCGCTGTCACTTACTTGATCATCTGCAAGTTTTACGATTCTTCCCAACATCTACGGGAGTTTCATACTTAACACTTACAACATAACTATTAACACTTTAAACGCCTATTTTTTCTTTTCTAATTATTTCTATAAACTATGCAAACAATAAATTTACCTAAACACCTCAATTTTTATTTTATTTTTACTCAATAATTACATATTTTTTATTATTTTATTTTTGTCCAGACTTAGAGAGAGCTTAAGAAAACGTTCCTCTTATTACTAAAACTAATTTTAAATAATTATAAACCGCCTTAAGATCACATGTATTATTAATTATAAGCAAATAAAAAAAAATTATGACTTAACTACACATTTTTCACTGGGACACTCTAATATCTGAATTTCTCAAGCATATGCGTATTACTAATTGTTTTTTATATATTTTTTTATTAACTTACTAATTAACTAACTAACCATCACGCCGTCTCTCCGAAGGGGTAGACAGAAAGAATGGACTACCACACTTTTCTCACCTGACATATTTCTCTCGCTTCCTCGACATTCATACATCGTGTCATTCTATTTTTATTTGTTTATATAAAATAGTAATTTTATACAATCAATCATTATCAAGGTAAATTTATAAGATGAAGAAAATAAATAAATTCAAGTATGAGTTTGTACGTTGAAATGTTGTCATTTTATATTGGTTTAACAATGTGTAATTCAATTTTAATATAAAAGAGTACACAAGATGATTATCTAAAAATACATTTTTAAAATTCGTCAACCAAACTAACTAAAACTAACTAACTAACCATCACGCCGTCTCCCCGAGGGGTAGGCAGAAAGAATGGACTGCCACACTTTTTTTTCCTGACATATTTCTCTCGCTTCCTCAACATTCATACATCGTGTCATGCACGCGCGTCGATTTCTCTGACTCCTCACATGGCCGACATTCAACCAAGTCACAGAAAAAAGATATTCATTTAAAAAAAGATAGCGGAGATGAAATTTCCTATGTTAATATTAAAAATACAATTGAAAATTTAGAAATGAAAAAAGCTTTTAAGGATAAGATATAATAATTTACTAAATGTATTTTTATATAATAAGTCTTTCTTTGGTTAGAGTTTAGCTACGTATTTACACCTGAGGATGGATGTCACCTTCGAAACAAGGGGTGTTTTTGATTATTTTATTTTATAAAAATATTTAATAAATAATAGTGGAATAAAAATAGCGTTGTTAATTCGGTGCTAAGATTTAACTGAACACCGTATTCAAATATTAATAAGATCCCATTGTCCTTCAGTCCTTATTAAATAACAGTTCCCCTGACCTCTAGATTAACTTCACCTCCTTTCATTAGTATTTAATTGACGAGTTTGTATAATTTTATTGCAAAAAAAAAAAAAATCACGGAGGAAGGAAGTCTGCGGTCCAAAATATGTCGGTTGCAATAAGTACATAAGAGTATTGTAAAAATTCACGTTTTTTCTATAGTTATTCAAATGTGAATACACAACACAAAGTGATGGCGAATAGGTATATAAGAAATCGGAAATAATTTCATTATTCAGTTTATAACTCCTTCATCCACTTTACGTAGTCTGATTCACTTTATATTCGTTCTAGGCTCCTTTAAACTATTAAACTTTTATTCGTTTTCTCTTTTCAAAATTTGAATCTTTTTTTAAAATATAAAACTAACTAACTAACTAACCATCATGCCGTCTCTCCGACGGAGTAGGCAGAAAGAATGGACTGCCACACTTTTCTTTCCTGATATATTTCTCTTGCTTCCTCAACATTCATACATCGTGTCATGCACGCGCGTCGATTTCTCTGACTCCTCACATGGCCGACATTCAATATTTGATTTATTTGATCGTGCCACGTTTTCCTCGGTCTTCCTCTATTTCTGGTTCCATTTACATCGTTAAGATATAATTTTTTTACCATTCTTTCTTCATTTATTCTTTCCATATGTCCAAACCATCTTAATGATCCTTTCATTATTTTGTTCATAACACAATCATTCGCAATCATCAACAATCATTCACTTCTTATATTTTCATTTGACACTTTCATACACAGAGTATCCACACATTCGTCTAAGAGATCTCATTTCTACTGCATTTATTCTACTTTCATCCTTCTTTTGCCAGTTCCATGCTTTGCTTCAATACATAAGGGTCGGTAGAAGAACACCATTGTGCACTGCCATTCTAGCTTTTTTGGATAGGTTTTAAAATATATGAACAGAAGAAATGTTTCTTATAAAATGAAGTTTATAGTTAAGATTAGCGTTAACGATTTACTTCCAAACTTTTAGTGTGATACGTCTCGACTTGTGCCTTTTAATCTTATCTGCAAAGTTAGTGCGTATTTGTCAAGTTCCCGTATAAAGGCATATGTAGAGGGCCGCGCGGGCTGGTTCTGTGTCCGGGAGGGATATCACAAGTATAATAGTGCGGAGAGATAAGAAGTTTTGATCCAGGCGCGATGTTCATGCCTCTTTATATTCTGTTTTACCCGCGGAGTCTGAACACTCTGCCGCTAATGCAGATCTCTTATGAATTAAGGACTCGCTTACATCGCACCACTTCTAACATCGTGTAATATCTTCTAACACGTTTGTGCGGTGTTCGGAAAAGTGATTACACTTGGAATGTGAATAGTTTGGTTAAATGTTGTCAAATGACTAAACATTCAACGTACATTTGAAAATTCTCATTGGTACAATAAGCAATACAATTATAAATAATACCTATGATTTAACTATTCGTAACTTTATTTGTCAATTATATTTGCTGGTTATTACCAAAAATACGATTATGGTGGCTAGTTATTAATAATAATAATATTATGCTAACTTTTAAAGCGCCGTTTTTGTGATGTAATCACCTCAAGGGCGCATTAAGACGAGTTTTAAATCTAAATGTAAATGCTGCATCTGATTGATATTCGCGATCGATTAGAAAGTATAATAGAACAAAATATGCAAGTTTTGAATTGAGTATGAAATATGAAAAATATGGGTTTTCAGCTTAGATCTGAAGTCTGTCGGATCATTTATGCACCTGAGGTGTGAAGGAAGATTGTTCCTGGCTGATGGACCGGCTACCGCAAACGCTCGATCCTCGAAATTTGTACTATGGCAACGCTTTGGCTCAACTAATCTTCCTATTGCCGAGGAGTTTGCCGAAGAGTTATTACAAAAAGTTCGAGTTCGAGTTATCACAAAAACACTAAATTGTTTAAATATAAAACAAAGAAAAAGATAAAAAATATTTTATTGTAACATGTATCATCACTTTGCACAGTTATTAGCTTTTATGTTTCGCACCGATTGGGATCAAAAATACATTTTTGACTTTCTTTGGTACATGGTACCTTTATAATGTTCGGCCCTTAATTTATTACTACAGTTTCCCCAAATATTACTTCATTACCAACATTGAAAGAAAATACGAGTATGTTGAGTGAATGGTGATGTTGTCAACTCTGTAAGAAGTTCCTTCGTCCTCAGATTACATCATTATGCCTACATGTACAAGTAAACAAATATAAGCATTATTCTATTAAGAAGTAACCCTATCGCTCATATCTCCGAGGGAGGGTCCTGGAGCTTCAATTATCACGGTACACTTGATCTTGTTATCGGGGAAACTTCTTATCTCTATAAAGTTTAATCAATTTAGTTTCAAGGGGCTAAATCTTTTGTGATATGGACCGCACCTAGCTACCCCGTGCGGCGTGGCTGCTCACAAGTCTGGGAGCGGGAACCTCCAACAACCTTTGGACTTATTGCGGTTTTCAAATGAACACTGAGAAAGCCAAACTTTTGATGCTAATAGAAGTTCTGCACCTTGTCCAAATCAACAGCAAATTCTAGCATCAAACTTCTGCAACAAACTATTATTTAGTCTGCTCAATTTCATAAAACTTATTTTACTGAAAACAGTTATAACTATCCAAAAGTTTTTGTTTTGTTTAGAATAAGATCTTCGTATGAATGTAACTAAGTCATTTTTGGATTTGAAATTTGGTAAAGCTTGTTTTCAACATTTATATCAAGTGTCTATTGATTGATAGAATCACACATACAGAGGTATTAAAAATATGCAAATTGTGAATAATTCGTAAAACAATTCAGAAAACATATTCTCTACGGCCTCTTTTGTAGTAGGAAAGTAATATCTGTATTCGTATTATAAAATCGACGTTTAACGTAAATCAGTTATTTTGTCATTTAGTACCCTTTTAACTATTCTTTCTGCAACATTTCGTTCATATGTTTACACTCGAAAGTTATTATTTCATTGATTTATTTATTTTTTATTGATATATATTTTTCATTATTTAAATAAACTTTTCAAAACTAACAAAATAAAGAAATGCGTTGGAGCAGATCCAGAAGAAAATACTGAAGAGTCCATGTAGCCAGAATGGACAATGACAGATTCGCATATATAAGTCGCTTACGAATTTTCCCCCGAAACTGTTCTCCTGGAAGACCACCTAACAGATGGAGAGACAGTTAGACCCCATCATCTCAGAAAACATGATATCTACGAGTATGTCACAAATTATTCAATATATTAAAAGAAATAGGAGAAAAATAATAAGAATATTGAAAATAAATCATTTCCTTGCTTTTTTATCGTTCTTTCGATGGTGAAAAATATGAAAAGTTGTAAAAATAATATATCAATTGATACAAAATGAAGCATTTATAATGTTAATATCCCCTCGCGTTTGTTAAAAGGGTTTTGGATTCCGTTCTCATGTTCAATTAATTTCGTGAAACATTGTTCATTTGCGCTTGATTGTAAATAAACTTACCTGAAGCCAACGGAAAGTTGTTTGAACACAAGTTGGTTTTCAGTTATTTTTAAGCTTTGTGTGTGGTATTTTGTGCCAACTTTCAGCTTTGAATTATATTTGGGAACACTTTGATCGCAACTAGCGAAATGGAAACTTTTCACTTTTATCCTACTTTATAGCCAAATATGTGTACTTTGTACTAGTATTATATTTAATGGTGAATCCCAATACGTGTTTAGTTTTGTAATACATCTCTTTCTAGAATATTTAAAAGAGTAAATGTATGATTACGTGCGCTGGTCCAGCAATAATGAAGACAAAATTCAGCCCATTTATCACGATAAAATATTTTTCATATCTACTTAAAATGGAGTATTATATTTACTAAAAAAATGTATCACTTAATCATGCAATGTAATCAGTGAACACTTTCGTGATATTCAGTTACAAATAAAATTGTAAATATTTTCGTATGAATTGAAAGAGTGAATTTTTTTAAATACAGTCTCATTATATATAATATATAAATGAAGAGAAAAAAACGTTTTTGTTAGGTTTACCGAGTTGACAAAAAATGTTAACTTGTTTTCTAAAAATACAAAATTGTTCTTAAAACAAATATCCAACCGGCCGAATGTCGTAAATTCGTTAACATGTTGAATATGAACGAAGAAAGAGAAAGCGGAAATAATATAAAAAGGCAATATTTCCGTACTCGTAGAAACAATCAATGATCCAGAAAACCCCTTGTTATTTTGCTAACGCGAGTTTATTTTGCTCGTTTTGTAAATACTCGGAACATTTGTTTGATTTAAATATTGAATTATTCCCCGCGGAGCAGTCGAGGGGCCGCGTCCGTGGCCTCGCGCCGGCCCTGTGACCGCTGTAATTATTTTGTATTCCCCGATCTGCGCAGACAGGCTGCTTAAAACATTTTCTCGATTGAATTATTTAACGTGCTGGTACTATTGGACTTTTGACAACAAAATATGTTTATAACTTTAAACCTGACACGTCCAGATAAAACATTTTCTTCCATAATTGACACTATTATTTAAAAAAAATATTTAATACGAATGTTACATGATAGGTGGACTCATTTTGAAAACATATCTTATAAGACAAGAAGCTGGGTGGAAACAGTTTACTCCTCAAATAAAAGTTGTAATTTTTTTCATATATGTTTGCAAATAATGTAAAGTTACAAAGCAATTTTAGCTTTAAACAATAATCATTATTTTTAATTTATCTGATATGAAGTAAATATAAAGCTGAGAATGAGAATGATAAATATGAGATATTCATGATATATAACTGAAACGCATTTGAAGATAATTAAAAATAATAATATTAATCTTTATTAATCTATTATTAATCTCGGAAGCGAAGTAACTAGCTTTAATGACCTCCCCGGAGAAGTAAGGTCACAGGTGGATAGGGCTGCAGCGGTTGCAGGCTGCCTGAAAGATGTTATATGGAGAAACAAGGACATGAGGACCGACAGCAAGGTACGCATCTATAAGAACTGTGTGCGACCAATCCTCACATATGGCATTGAATCGAGGGCAGACACTGTCAAGACAAAGAGCATGCTCAGGACAACCGAGATGAAAACACTCCGCGCTATAGCTGGCAAGGCCCTACGTGATCGAGTTAGGAATACAGCAATCCGAGAAATCTGCGAGGTCGAAGATGTGGTCAGATGGGGACGTCAAAGACAGCGATACTGGCATCAACACGTAGAAAGGGTGAGCTCAAATAGGATACCACACATAGCTCTCCATGGAACGCCAAACGGACAACGCCGACCAGGAAGACCCCCGAAACGGTGGAAAGAAAGCTGGAGTTCAGCGTCTTTAAGAGAACCCGCCTGAAATAACAGACTCCTGAGTCTACCAAAAGTGAAAAAGAAGAAGAATCTTTTAACAATTATATTTAAGTCGTTTCAACGACTTGAATATAACTGTCCGCTTAATGTTTTCTAATAAGAACTTTATCTGAGTAGATTGCAATATCCCGAGAGAAAAATAGATAACATATTAAGGAAATCATTGCTTCCTATGTACTTAATTTCCATAAACCTATCAGACAATAAAATAAGTTAAAAGGGGCGTGATAGGAAATCAAATCGTCCACATTCATAGAAGAATAATCCTCTTTTGTAGTCCCGAATTCCTATTCTTATTTTGGATGTTATCATTACCTTTATCTCGAGATACGAATCACATCTTCAAAGGGAGAGGAAATAATTTGTCCCTTTCTTCCCTCGCTCTCTTTCCATCGGCGGAGTACTGAGCACACAACAGGACCAACTAACCTTTTTAGACAAAAAATTTCCGCCATATTTTGAGGGTATTTTTGTACACTCGGTCTTTTGTAAATAAAATGTATTATAACCATTTAAGTTTCACAACAGATTGAAATAACAAAATTTTCACATCAAGGCTTTCATTTTAAGGTCTGAGACGTGCTTGGGGTTCAACTATTAGTCGTGTGGCGCTAGTTATTCGATAATTCAAAGATAAACGTTCTTAATATTGATCGAATGGATGGCGTTCAAATTTCAGTTAAACTGCAAGGCTTATTTCTCTTAAAACAGAATCAGGGCTATAGACAATCAAAGACTTAACGGCTCAGTCGATGATTAGCTGTAAATGGGGTGTTTTGTGTTTCATCTGACAGGAAGTTGAAGAGGAGAATATTGACTGAACAACTTGTATTGTACATAATAGAAGCGTCCTTTTCCAAATAATCTTGTACAAATTGATTCGGAGGACATTTACCGAGGATTTGCTAGGCAAATTGAGCTTTTCCTTCTCTCTTTGAATCTTTTAGGGAGACCGGAACTTCCAGGGTAGGTTTTGGGTAATTTATTGGAAATTTCACCCTTGATTTAACCCTTTCTCTGGCAGGGGAGGATTTTTGTTTCACTCCGGCGCCGACAGGTATTTTGCAGCGGCCGGCCGCGCGGCGTGTTGGCTTTTGTCTATTATTCCTCCTGGGAATGGAATATTTTACGGCTGCTTTCCTTGTCTCAGATTCCAGAAAAAAAATGTCTTTGCTTATAAAACACGTAACCATGACTGTAACGTAAAATTATAACCGAATGAATAAAGTTTACTTTCAAATAATGGTTATTATTTAACATAGTTAATGAACGCATAAAATACTCTAAACATATATAAAATCACTTATAGATTCATTGTGTTGCACGGGCAGCCTCAAGGTAGACGACCCCCGGGCAGACCACCAAAGAGATGGATCGACAGCTGGGAGTGAACTTTACAGGAGGCCAATTCCTCTTAAGAAACAGGCCACTAGGCCAACACTAAGAATAATAAGAAGAATAAGACTTATAGATAGATTTGGAGCGGAGATCAAATAAATTGTCTGTTATACAGATGACGCTGTCATAATTGTCGAGACCGAGGAAAGCCTGCAATCGCTTTTGAATGACACAACATGACTTTATCAGTAGCAAAGAATAAGAGTATGGTATCCTCTCAGGTTTTAGTAGAACTGTATCAGTAAAATAAGTGAAAAGGTTGTATGGACTTGTGTGACCAAATAGATCTATCGTGTGAAGTGATGGGTCGAGTGAATAAGACTTCGATCATCTCAGGATGTTTGAATAATTCAATATGGAAAAACTCTGATATGAAGATCAGCACCAAAGTGAGAATCTATAAAACTTGTGTGTGACCACAATGCATGCGTGATGCAATGCAGACACCAGGATGAAGTCACTTAAGAGCATTTCTGCGTTACCGAATAAAGAATACAAGAATAAAATAAATACGAGAGATTGAATTTATTCGACAACAAACCAAGGTGACTGAGGTGGCTCTGAGGATGGGCGGGCTGAAGTGGCGATGGGCTGCCATATCTGTCGGAGAACCGACGGCCGGGTTCTGGAGTGGAAACCGCGTACAGGATTCCGCAGAGTTGGACGTCCCTCTGCCCACTGGACCGACGATCTGAAGAGGATTGCTGGACATGGATAAATGGGAGTGGTAATAGATAGGGGGCGGTGGCGTGCTTTGGGAGAGACCTACATTCAGCAGTGGATGACAGACGGCTGATAATGATGAGAGTTTGAAAATGTAATTAGGTGGGGGAAACAACTGAGAAGGCGTATTAACACGTAAAAATAATGAATTCATCTAGACTTCCTCAATTTGCATTGCACAGCCAATTCCAAGGTAGGCGACCCCCGGTCAGATCATCAAATAGGTGAATCATCAGCTGGGAATGGACTTCGCAGGAGACCAATCCCTCTTAAGAACAAGGCATACATTAAGAAAAAGAATAATAAAATTCACAAACTTTAAACCAAACTTACCTACACGTAAACGCCTCATCAATAGAAAACTTCTTCGCCTCTAGTAATGGGTACAAGAAAACCAAATTCAAGTTAAATTCGATTATTTTACATCACCCCTAATCCGACCAGTAATTATGTTAATAAATCGTGATTTTCAATTTTCATATCCTTTCTAGACGGCACCCTTCCTCAGCTGGGCCGGGGATACTTATTAACTTACAAATACACATCCGAGCGCTATTTCGTATAAAAGTTTAATTCCAGAAATTCACTTTTGAAAACATGACCCAATTACTAGGTCAATATTTTGACTTCTGGAGTATTAGGGCCCGCTGCATGCGTGTTATCGTAATATTATGGGAGGGCTGATGGGCATGCCAGGGTGTTTTAATAATTCATTTATTAAGGGAACAGATGAGACATACACTACCAAAGTCAGAAATTTAAGAAATATAGAATGAAGATTATGTATCGTTTTTTTATACTCGTAAACATCTCAACACTTTAACAGAACATACAATTTCAATGCTTTGAGAACTATACGTCAAAGGTAAATATAGAATAGTTTATATTATATATAAAATATACTATACTGTAATCTGCGTTGTGTATTACGTTCTATTATTAATTTTTTAATATTATATTTAATATTTTTCTGTAATTCGGGAAAAATCTTAACACATTTAAAAAAATATATGTTTTTTTATATCTTTGAGTTTGTTTAATAACACAGCTGAAGTACTGAAAATATCATTAACTGTTCAGAAATGAGTTAACTTTATAAAAATATATTATAGTAGCTACATTTAAATGTTATGCATTATTAATAAATGTTTTTTTTAAATATAAATTGTTGTGCGCACAAATAATGAAAACATATTATAATATGTATTACGTTAAGTTTTATTCAACTCTTTTTTTAATTTCAGCAGGTTTTGGCAGCTTGCCGCCATCTTCCAATTTGAATTGTTCAGAAGTTTGGAACCGGTCGAAAGTAAAAATCAAACAAAGTAAAACCTAATACAGATTATAAAAGAGAATTATGATTAAAAAATACGTATTATTTACAATGAATTTCTACGAAGAAGTTTCAAATTTGCAGCATAAATACATTATTAGCACATCATCACCGATTCAGCGTGTTATACGTGTATTATTTCCTTAGAAATCAAGAACTTAAAAATCTTGGTTCAATAATTTGAAGATACCCCAAAATGTTTTCTTATTTCAAAAATAATGATAGTTGTACTTCAATGATTAACATTAATTAGTGCAATTTTTAAAGCTTATCCACGAAAATTTAAGTTTCATTAAAGTTAACAAGAATGCTTATTTGATGACTTTGATATCTTATAAAATACAAAACATTTACGGCCTTATATTTCAAATATGTTATGAAAAATTCGTACTAATCGATTATTTGAAAGTTAAATTAGCCATGATATTTTTCAAACTCCAATAGAATAGGGGACAACAAGAATAAGAATAATAAATAGAGCGTTCAAAAGTTAAAACTCTAATATAAAACAGTGCCTGGGTTAGCGTTGGACTTGGCACTTTAGCCTGAAAACATAATGCACGCGCATAGTAGCACGGTAAGTCATCTTGGCGAAAAGCAAAATTTGTAAAGAGGGATACTGTAAAGGGGAAGCACCTGCGGCTCCTCAGCGGAGAATTTCTCCACCTGTGTGCGACGAGAAGGGTCATTATCGGACGGCACCGCACCGTTCCGGGCGCCGCGACGCAATGTCCTCTAACGACGCCGTGAATATTCACGAATCACGGCGCAGCACTATTTGCATCCCAGAGTATACCTTTGCGTATTTGACTTGTAGCATGACTTCAGGGCTGCAACTGAAAAAAAATACTTAAAAAAACGGATCTAAACTATAAAAAGGATAAGGCAGAAACATCGTACGATCGATTGTTTTAAAATATGTTTTTGAAATCAAGAAATATAACATATTTTTGGTTCTCTAGCAAAAAAAATGCGTAAGGCTATCGCGCGCTAGAAATGGAACATTTTAGCTTATAGGAAGAGAATAGTCCATTTTATACATTGCTTGTTTTTCTATTTTAAACGATATATGTTTTAGGATTAGGAAATGATATGTATAATTTTTTTCAAGAAAATCCATTTATTACTTCATTGACAAAGAAAAGTTTTAAAGTTCGGCAATGTTAGAATTCTGAAAAATCGAAGTGCGTGTATGACTCGCTATATGAATGTGGAGTAAGCTAGAAAGTTGGGTCAGGATAGAGTTGTGTGGCGGTTCAGTCTCTTTGGTATTTGAACGGTGATATATGACTTCATTTAAATTTTTAATATCGATGAAAACGTTTGGCTTTCGTTTACTAGGTAAACATTACCTATTACAAACCAATATAGATTGGAACACTTCTAGCGTTAGAGAACTATCTAGCATTATAATGATTTTAAGGGTGACACTGTTAATGATCATCAGGTCAATTTGCCCTAACACGTCTCTAGAAGTTTAACTTAAAAATATTTCATTCATTTGAAGGAAACAATGACATTAATCTATAATATAAGGGGATCACATAGATTGACCAGGGTTGTTAGCGCTCTTCACGATAAATGTCCTCCGAATCTATCCAGCCAGCATAGTCTAAGACTGCTTATTCTTTCGTAGCCCATTAGATTTAGATTTACGGACAAAATTATTTTTTTCTGTTACTTCTTACTTATTTCCAAAACAAAACCTACTAGCTGTGGCACGTTTCAACAGTAGCACGCACTTCAATAGGAGTGTACTATTAAAAATCGTGCGTGTACTAGTGTATCTACGTAAGTATTTATACTTACATATTTAGTACAGATTCATTATTCTTAATAAAAAGAATTACAAATAATATTGTGCAAATATGGCAGTTTGTTGATACTATTTTACACTTCATAAAACTATCTTCATTCACGTCTCGTTTCATGTCATGTTTTCGCAATTCGTGAGTTGGCACGTGTGAAGTATTCGGCCGTTATTTATCATTGACAGCTATCTTCATAATGTAATACATCCTAAACAGGGTGAGCGCGCAGCTCTCAATTCTACCATCTTTTAAGAAGAACATTTTTCTTCAATTTGATTTTCTGTAATAGGATAATCATGAAAATAATTTTATTAGTTGATTTGAAGACGTTGTCTGTATTAACTATTGCTGTAGGTTGGTACGCAGAAAAGAAACTAAACGAGTGCGTTAGTCCTTGCCCTCAGTAGTTGTGTAGTGATGCTAGTTTCCCCGGAGTAGCTCCGTCCGATGTGCCCCGCAGCGGTGGGCTTATTGCCTATTTTACACACTGCTTGCCACGTCCCCCTGCCCCACCGCCCCGCACCTCCTCACCCCCCCCCCCCACTGCGTACGGAAGGGCTCCTTTGACAAACAATGTCCGCCTCTGCATGCCGACTGCTTTTCTTTCCCAACCACCTTTTTCTATTAATAATACCAAAGTAGCTGCCATTTCAAGACGTAAAGACCTGCTGTAGGTAGGGACTCATTACTAGTATGTATGTTGTAGACTTTTGACCGGCTTGCATTAACTTTGCAAATACCGCCAGTTGTGATAACTCGGTATGTATTTTATTTTAGCGTTGAAGTGTCTTCAATTTCTTTACTTTTAATGTTTGATACGTACTGTCGAAAAAAAGACAAAAGTGGAAGTAGTTAAAAAACATCGATTTATTTAATTTTTACGGTGTTTTTTTCTGCTTTTTGGATTCTGAAATACAAATTTTCATATAGTTCGATTAAATATTCACGTTTTTAACCCCATATCCAAGTTTTTTATCCACTGTAAAGATGATTCACATTATAGAAACTTTTATAAATCTTGTATTTAAAAAAAACCCATTTTTTTTTACTATTCACAGATATATTCACGGATAATTATTCCATTCTTTCGTTATTCTTCGATACAAAAATACTAATAATGAAATGAGGTACATTTACACATTAACGCTCAGTAGGACTACTATTTTATAAATGTTTTTCTAAATTTAACAGTTTCAAGGAAATCTTTCACCGATCATGATAAAAATAAATAAGTTGAAAGAATGTTCCTTGAACGTAAAATTGTAACTATCCATTGTACGTATATGAAGAATATCCTAATAAAATATCAATTCAACTGACTATGGAACAACAAATTTAGCCTAACCGGTTATCCTCACGCAACTTTTATTCATCTTAAAAGTAGAATTTGAAGTAACTAAAATATTTTGTTTTTTCAATAGAGAATCCCGAAAAGAAATTTTTTCGGTTTTTCTAAAAAAATACGTTAAGTAAGAGCATCTATCGGACGTAGGTTCAATATAAAAATAAGGCAATTTTTATACGAGTATTTGAATATAAAAAATAAAAGTTTAAATTCTGTGCACATTTACTAGATATACGAGTTAATAGCGACAGACGCAGCCGTACCTCCCAGCTGTTGAGAGTGTTTGTGGCCTTTGAGGATGACATGACGTTTTAGCAAATCGTAGGGGAAAGCTCGTCCCAGGAGCGGGTCCTTTGAGCCGCTGAGCCTGATACGGCGAGTCAATACTATCTCTAATCGCGGGAACATCTCAATCAGCCTCAGTGCTTCCGCCGGGAGATTGCGGAAAACTCTTACTTTAGGAAGAAAGATCTTTGACGTGGATGTTCGAGGAGCACCTACCTAGCCGCTTTCTTTCAACATTCCCTTAACCCGCGAACTTGTCAAATAAATAAATGATTTAAGAAACCAGCCATTATTGCTTACTTTCAAAGATAATTCTCGAATTCGTAAAAACACAAATCATTTTCGATTTTCATATTTTCTACTTGATTAGTAAATACAGAGTTATTACATCAAATCAAACAAATTAAAATTTAAAAAATATATTTCTCTTTCCTTCCACTAAAATGCTAAAAAGATGTGAGAGAAAAAAATTTACACTTTATTTGTAGTTTTCTTTCAATATTGAAGGTTTTTCTAACGTTAAAGCAATTTTATTATAAGAATACACTAGAAATTGAAATGAACTGTACATTAAGGAATTCCATAGGATTAAAAAAAAGAAGAAGAAAAAACATCGTTCGACCCGAAAAATATGGTCTGACAACCTTCTTCCAGTAGAAGGAAGCTGATGGATGATAGGAAAATAGAGAACGTTTGAAGAAACCTACATCCAGCAGTGGAAAGATGGTAAATGAAGAAGTAGGTTACTAAGAAAAAGCATAATAAAAGGTGACGGAAAACCTATTTGATTCTATGTAAAAGACGGGCTTTCAGTATCTTAGGCCTTAGTATTTATTTATTGACGCCACTGTTTTTGTGTCAGTCGAATAGTCAAATAAAATGCGTTATCAGAAAGATAAGTGGAATGAAACAAACCTTGCATTATTTTTAGTTGAACTTGAACCGTCTTTTCAAGGTTAACACAAAGATATTTACACACATTTTTTCTAACAACAAAACTCAAAATTCTATTTCTGGCTTCCCGTTGAAGCATTTTCTGTTTGTGGAAAGAATTTCACATTCCATGTAAAGCTCCTTCTGTAGCTCGATGGTTTGAAACCTCCCACAGATAGTGTCTACACTACGTTATAGCAACCAATCCAACGGATGCCCCCTCCTGAGATCTGTCCCCGGGACTCCGATAGGACACGATCTCAATACCCCCGCACCACTCGAGGCTATTGGACCCCGAGGAAACGGTGCTCTGAAGATTTTTTCATGTATTTTGCGCTCTTAAAACACAGTATCTTCAGCACCTTTTGAAGGGCATCTTTATTAAATTGAAATGTTTCTGAGAGTTTTTTTTTGTGGTAGAGAAAATCTATGCTTAAGAGATTTATATATTTTTTCTGTAGATATATTCAGATTATTAAGACAGAAATTAATTTTTGAAAGAAATCATGGATAAATTAAAAAAAAATCATGCATAGTTTAAAAAAAATATGAAATCAATATACGAATACTCGTATACTCGTATATTTCTTTTCTAGCCTACTCCGATAAATTAAAAAAAAGAGTTTACTCGGTTTTAGTTCAATAAAAATTGTCGTTTATTTATTTTTTATACTAACTAACCATCTCGCCGTCTCTCTGAAGATATGGGCTGAAAGAATTGACGGCTACACTGTTCACTCCTGACATATTTCTTTAGATTCCTCGACATGCATACATTGTGTCAAACGCGCACGAAAAATTTTAATCGTGAATTATTTTTTTAATTTATGGACAAAATAACGATAAAATCATTAAATTTCAGTTGTGTCCATAATAAAAATAACAAAATCATTTTTAAACTTTGCTATAATTCCTATAGAACATTTGATCTGAAAAATCTTGATGAAAAATTTATTTATTGATCTTGTGAAGGAAATTACAGTGAGACTAAAGGGATGATTAAACCTAATTGTAGGTGATTCAATTAAAAACTTGTAACCCCTATAGCATTTTTTTATATCAAATTACCGTAATTGTATATATTTTTTATTAAACATTTCTTAAATATGAGGTGAAAATATTTTATAATATTAGGGATACAAATAATTTCTCGCTGTTTTTTTTTTTAAATTTGAGATTTAAAAAAAATAACAGATAAAGAATATACTAAATAATGTATTGTCCTTAGCGTATCGGAAGAAAAAATTCGAAATCCGTATAGGAAGAACGATGCGCGTTAGATTTAATCCAGTCATCGACCCATTTTCGTATCGTCATAAGAAAAAAATATTGTTGATCATGATCTTTACCTTTTACCAGTTTACCACATAGACAATTTGCAAGTCTTAGTGGCAAGGATGTATGAGGCATGCAAAAAGAGTGACTTGGTGATGAATGTGCCTAAATCTAAAGTGATGGTTTTCGAGAAAGAATAATGTATGACGATTTGTGATATAAGCGCGATGGGCGAGAAATTGGAGCAAGTTACTGAATTTACGTATCTGGGAAGCATGTTTACAAGAGACGGAAAAATGGAGAAAGACATCGAAAGGAGGGTTGGTGCTGGAAATAAAATAAATGGCGCACTCAAAGCAATTACTGCAAATAGAAATATATCCACAGAAGCAAAGATGGCAGTACACAATGGAGTTCTAGTGCCAACCCTCATGTATGGAAGTGAAGCTTGGAGCTGGCAAAAGAAGGATGAAAGCAGGGTAAACGCCGTAGAAATGAGATCACTAAGAAGAATGTGCGGGAAGACGTTGTATGATAGAATACCGAACGATGAAATAAGAAAGAAATGTAAGACAGATGACTGCATCATGATTAAAATTAAGAAAGGATCCCTGAGATGGTTCGGACATATGGAACGAATGGATGAGAGTAGAATGGTTAAAAAGTTGTACACAAGCAGTGTGAGTGGGAAAAGAAGCCGAGGACGCCCGAGGAAAACATGGCATGACCAAATTAACCAATTACTAAAAGGCGGCCAAATTCGAAGTCGGAATAATCGACGTGCGTGCATGGTGCGATGTATGAATGTGGAGGAAGCCCGAGAGGTGTGCCAGGACAGGCCAGTGTGGCGATTCATCCTCTCTGCCTATCCCTCCGGGAAAATGGCGTGATGGTTAGTTAGTTAGTTAGTTACCACATAGTAAACTTTTTGAGGTTAAAGGGTTAGCTTTAAAATAAATTTGGTTTCAGTATTGCCATGAGTGAACAATGTGAACATAAACAAATACAATTACAATAAGAAAAACAGCGATTTATACCCCAAATATATAAAACATTAATAATATATTTAGAATATAATAAAATGTTTTGAATCCAACGGACAACTTATTATTTATAGCATATACGAGAATCGTTCCCAGCCTTTAATTAGGGAGGGTCTGATTCCTGAATATTTAATATGTATTATACTCGCTATTCTATATAAACGAGAAAATAACAATATATGTTATTATTTCGTTTATCACAAATTTTAGACACTAAAACAGATTATTGTATGTAAAAAGTAGCATTTAGTTTAAAATAATTAAACATATTTGGGAGTCAAGTAAGATTGATATTACACACTTTTATCACAAATTATATATACTCGTACAAACTAACTAACTATCATGCCGTCTGTTAAGGCCTTCTAAAGGGTTCTAAAAACACTTTCATTCGCACCTCATTCACTTCGACATTCTATCATACACAGATTTTCCAAACATTCGTATAAGAGATACCATTTTTTTAGCATTTATTCTACTTTCATCCTTGTTTTACCAGTTCTATGCTTCGCTTCCATACATAAGGGTCTGTACAAGAACACCACTGTGCACTTCCATTTTAGCTTATTTGGATAGGTTTTTTGTTTGCGATGAGAACCTTAAGTGTACCATTCACTTTGTTGCCTGCCCCAATCCTTCTTTCAATATCAATTCCCCAACATTCATACATCGTGTGATACATGCAAGTCGATATCACCGATTAAAACGACATTTACTATTGCTGTAAACTATTAGTATTTTTTCTTCTAAATTCGCCATCGTTTTTTATTCTAAATTCGCCATTCACATCTGAAAGATATTGAATGTTCATAAAACTTTTTTTCAATTTTATGAACATATTTCGGAAAAAAGACACCCTGTGTAGAAATCTTAACTATAGTGAGGTTAGATTAAAATTTCTACACCGTGGAAAGGCGTCTGTGGCCCGAAATATGTTCATAAAAGTGCAAAAAAGTGTTTTGAACATATTTTTCATAAGTTATTCAAATAAAACAATATTTCTTCTATATACGCCATACTTTGTGTTGTTATGATGGTTTATTTCTATTTTTCTTTTTTATACACTTTGTATATACAACACTTTTATTAAAAAAATATATATATAAGTAGACATGTTTCGGACAAAGTCCTTCTTCAGTAAAGATACATTTCATAAAAAATATTATAAAATTGTTGTTGTTTACATGTGAATTCTACACCAGACCAAAGACAGTGTGACAATTACACTGCCATCGCCGGGAATCGAACCCAGGACCTTCGGCATGGAAGTCAGAGCTCTTACCACTCTGCCGCGAAGGTCGTCGTTTTGTTGTAAGTAATTTCCTGAACCCCAATAAGAACATTTAATTATTATTTTAAATTTAATCAAAATATAACAAAAGCATAAACGTTCCAAAATAAATCTTTATAACATCTGTGAGATCATGTAAAACAACAACAATTTTATAATATTTTTATAAATATGTATCTTTACTGAAGAAGGACTGTTTGTCCGAAACATGTGTATATAATTTTTTTAAATATAAGTGTTGTATATACAATACAAAGTGTATAAAAAAGAAAAATAGTAATAACAATGTTATTTTAAAGATCGTCCCTAACTTGATTATTCCAATTAAAACAAAACCAAATTCTACTGGAGAAGTAAGAAGATATTGGCAAAGTGACAAGTAATATTTCTCTCTGGAGAGCACAGTCAATAGTGGAGATGCTTTAAGTTAACATAGGGTATAACCGCTTTGATTTTCCCTGAAGATTGAATAAGTTCTTGTCATCCGAAGTCCGGAGGCCGGCTGGGGCCGGGCGATGGCGAGGTGGTCGTCGGATCTCGTTAGGCTAATGTCATTAGAGCACTCACGGGAGGACGCCCTGAATATGTAATGACGACAGCACGATCATTCTTCGGTTGGGAATGGATTGAAAGATCACGGCTCTTCCTAATTCGCTCCTGATCTGCACACACGGCACGATTTTCGATTTACTCTACAAACAAACAAAACTTAATCGCTTTCAAATATTCATAATATTTTCATTTTGTTTTCATTACAAACGAGTCCCTTAGAAGCTGCCTTCAAAACATGATCTTATTATGGTTATCGTTTTTATTAACAATGTTTGTAATTATTAGTAACCATAAAAATAACATTATGGAAAAAAATATTCTGTATTATTCTCACAACTAAAATATCTAATCCAATAATATCTAACAATATCTAACAATATCTAACTAAATAGTCCTTTGTTTTGGCCGAAACACTATGATACCTTAACATTTTAAACTGTTAAATTACATAACTTTGTTTTTTTGTATCACAATTGTATTTTATTTTACGCGATAGCTGTTTCATTAACCTTACATTATTATTGTAATATTATTATTATTGTAATATTATTATTGTAATGTTATTGTAACAATAATAATATATTATTGTACCACCTGATAATGTCAACATAGGTTGGTGAAACAGCTGTCGCGTAAAATAAAATACAATTGTGATACAAAAAAATGTTACTTAATTTAACAGTTTAAAATATCTAACTTACTAACCCCCACAAACCAACATTCAATTGTTGATTTATTTATCGAGCCACGTTTTACTCTATCTTTTCTATTTCTAGTTCCATTTACATCGTAAACGTATACTTTTCACCATTCTTTATATAAAATTAGCATATAATTTATACCTTTATCTTCTAGCAAGATGAAACATGCCATTCCCATAAAATATAAAAAACTTCTTATAAAACAAACATTTTCATTCGTATAAATTATTTAATATGGAGCTTAAGATAACTGTTCACGAAATAATAAATACATATTTAAATCTTGTGTTCTACTTTCATTTATAACTAGTCATAAACGCTCATGAATTTGTAAGTTTTCAAATAATGATTACTTTTCTATCTAAATCTTTATTTTAATAGTATTAGTATATATCTAGGTCCTGGTTCCGCAATGGTCAATTAATAAATACAAAGTATCACCCTTAACTAACTGCAAGCCTAATCTTATCGAATAGTCTCTATAAACCATAAAAATTAATCAAATTGCGATCAACAGGGTTTTGGTTTTTATTTCTCAATAACCAAACAGTTCCATTCAATTAAATACGCGTACATAAACCAGTACACTTTTATATTCTGTCAAAGTTCGGAGTTGAGTACTTTAAAGTACCTTTACATTACGTGAGCCGCTTTAAGGGCGGCCCCGCCTCACCCCATTCACTGAAACGGTTTGAATATCGTTTAGCATAAATGTGGATACGCCATCAAATGTATCTCAGATATTTTCCGCTTCTCCGACTTCATTGAATGTTATTTTTACCATCAAATGTAAGGCAAACACATCGCGCCTCATAAGAGAGCGCAAATACCGCGCCATTATGCTGGCTTACGACGCAGCGACGGTGGGTCGAGGCGGCCTCCTCGTTAGTCTTCACATCTCTCTAACTCCGGGTTACCCATGTGTCTGCGCTTTTAATAACAACGATTGCTTTTGTGAGTGCATTCGTACCTTTTATATGTAAACAAAGTAAGGCGTACTTAAATACAGATTCTTCAACTTCTATCTTCATTTTATTTTCCTCATAGATCTCATTAATCTTTTTTTTATTTCACTCTATCCTAGTGAAACCTATCTCATTAAATTTGTTTGATAGGGTGATTCTTCGAGTTGTTGAAAGTTGACTCACTTATATTTCAGTAAATATGATTAAAAAATTGAGTCAGAAACTTTGGGCTAATGGATTTCATAATAATTTTTTTAAAAAGGTTGGTTTCATGAATCGTTTCGTTTCGGAATCGAAGCAAGAGCAGACACTGTCAAAACCGAACATTATTAAGAGTAGCAGAAATGAGAACATTGCGACCTATTGTGGGGAGAACCCTTAAGAATAGGATACCCAATGAAGAAATTCGCAAATCCTGCAAAATTGAAAACACAGTGAGATGGAGTAGGCAGAAAAGACGATTCTGGAGGGACCACATCAAGAGAATGGATCCAGCAAGAATTCCTAATATCGTGATGCATGAGACTCCAGAGGGCCGTCGACCACCAGGATAACCACCAAAGAGATGAAGAAAAAGCTGGTCCTCTTCATCACAGGAAGAAAGTTGATATCCTGCATAAACAAATCGCAAGACCTTTAATCAGAAGAAGAAGAAGAAGAAGAATTTATAAGGATAGTAATAAATCATTGAAAGATAGATATTACGAAAAATCTGTGGACCTGTGAGAGAAGGTAATTAATGGCGCATCAGTAATAATATGGAACTGTACATCATATACAATACCCTTAGCATCTCAACCCACGTGAAACAAATCAGAATGAGATGATTGAGAACACCCAGATGGAAGGAGACGAGTTTAAAGACGTAGGCTTAAATGGGAGGATGAGGTCAGAATGAATGCGGCGCAGCTCCTCCAGGTGGCGAAATGGAAGCCGGAAGCTGCGGACTGACGGAGTTAGAGGCACATGCTTTGGGAGGCCAAGGCTCGATTTGGGTTATAATTGAATTTATCATCAAGATATTTGATTCTATAAAAATGCAATATAAATTCAACATGTAATATTACTTAGTATTGCGTAGTTTCTTATGTAAATAAAATAATGGTTTATTTTGACAATCAGGCACACCTGTAAAAAAATAATAATTAAGTAATTATGGCTTAATGAAGTTTTGGTAGTTTCCCTCATGACCCCCAATAATTAGGGCGGCCTCCCCCCGGCAGGACGCATTAAGGGAATGGGCGCATTAGCGATACGAGATCTCGGCAGATGGCACCTTTGTCTAGGCGGGTGGAACTCAGCAGCTCGGGAGCTTCCTAATCTTAGCGACTATCGGAGTTAATGCAAGCGTTAAATTATCAATTTAAGTTAGTATTTATTTTGTTACATTATATTCAGGAAATTTGAGGTCAGAAAATACATCCGAACCAACTTTCAGCTACTGTTTACATGGAGGTTTCCTTCGAAACATGACGAGTTATTTAATATTTTTAATACGAGTATAATAGGAAGAAACGATTATAAACAACGTTTTTTTTTTCAATTTCCAAAGTGTATGATATTCCACAGTGTTCATGCGTTAACTTTCAAAAGCTTACACCAAACATACTATTTTTTCTGGAATGGCCAACCATTATATCAAAATTTTTCCATGGTTTTGACAAAAAAGACACAACATTTCTTCAGACGATTAACAATAGCAATAAATTAAACAAACTAGAATCTTTGGAAATTCTCCAGTCGGTGAAATTGAAAAAAAAAAACATAATTGATAACCAGATTCCTCCATTGACTCCTTTCTCCTTAAATACTTGGTGTGCTTCTATGCTTCCAAGCTCCAATTTCCGATCATAAATAAATAAATCATTTTTTAATATCTATGCAAAATATGTCTTTTCAAATGTATGTTTTTTTCCAAATTATAATACAATTTAATTTTATGTTATCATTTAATTATTATATATAATTAATGTTTAAAATGACTTAGTCTTACCGATAAAAATGAATTATTAGTACTTAAAGAAATTATTCCAGGTTATTTTTTAAATTCAAATGTAATATTCCTTTGTATTGTATCGATTTTAAAATGCGTTTTAATAAACCTTTCTTTATTTAGTTTTTCGTTATATATTTGCACCTGAAGATGAAGGTCTCCTCCAAAACATTTCGTGTTAATTAATACTTTAGTGGACGTTATATATAAACGTTATATATAAACGTTATTTTTCAATTTCCAAAGTGTTTCAAACTTGTGAGTTTTTTGAATCTTACTAAAAGATAACAATTGATATTTTATGACAAACAATTTTTTTAAATAAATAAAGTTCTGGACAGGTTCAGTTCTCGCCACTTTAAATTAATGTTTTATGTAACGTTACTTTAAAAAAATATGTACAAATTCTCAATACAAAAAAAAATCCTGTAATGCACAAGCAAGCACAATTTTTTCTATATAATAGACGTATTCATTTGTGATAATTATTTAGTACATAGATTTTACAAAAATTATATGTATGATGACATATGGAAAGATATTGAAACTGTTTTCATTACTGAGGAATTATAAAAACGTATTTTTATTAATCCTTTAGTAAGATTAGATCTTTTAGACGAATGTGTGAATACTCATTTACATCGTTAACATAAAAAAATTATATGTTAACAATGTAAATGGAATCAGAAATAGAGGAAGACCGAGGAAAACGTAGCACGATAAAATAAATCAAATATTGAAGGTCGGCCATGTGAAGAGTCAGAGAAATCGACGCGCGTGCATGACACGATGTATGCATGTTGAGGAAGCGAGAGAAATATGTCAGGAAAGAAAAGTGAAGCAGTCCATTCTTTCTGCCTAGACCTTCGGGGAAACGGCGTGGTGGTTAGTTAGTTAGTTTAGTAAGATGAAAAATATGACAATTATTATCACAACACTTGTTTACATCGTATACAGACGTGTTTTGGGAAAACAGACTTCCCTTCTTCTGTGTATAAATGATGAAATTTTTAACTTTTATCATTTATACACAGAAGAAGGCAAGTCTGTTTTCCCGAAACATGTCTGTATACGATGTAAATAAGTGTTGTGAGAATACAAAGTTATCAACAAGTTGTTCTAATGTGAATACACAACACAAAGTCATGGCGAATATAGAAGAAACATAATTATATTACATTAAAATACTTCCAAACAACATAAGCTTACCGTGTATTACTTATGTGTCTTGAAGTCATTCTGTTAAATAGGAACTTGTATCTCTTTACAATGCCATAAGTCTCTATCAGCCTGTATGAGAAATAAAACATTATCCCATTCCTCGTAGCCCACGGTACCTAGACAGCGGCCCAAGTATTTATATTTCAAGTAAGGCATCTTGATGAGGAGTGAAGAGAGTTTAGCACCTGCTCGCTAAGAGTTCTCAGAGAAAACATAAAGTTAAAACAATTCGCGAAAACTATGAAATGTTGTTTTATGAACATTTAAACATAACAAGCGTCTCTCAGCAGGCGCGAATAACCTATAAACTTTGAAATGTTTTACGTATATAATATTTTTATTAAAATTTCCACTAAGACTTTTAATATTCATCCCTTTAATAATTGTGAAATTTCGTAAAACTTCTTGAAATTATGGTTAATTAGGCACAAAACACTTTTAATATTTTTTTGTTAGGCCGTAAAAATAATTTTGTGATAATGCTCAAGTTTACACACTAACACACGTTAATAGGACAATTTCGAGACAACTGCTTTTCTGTAATTTAAAAAAAATATATATTTAAGTAGATCTAATTTGATTGATGATATCAATAAAAAAATCTTAAGTATTAAAAGTTTGTGAATCGCTGGTTGTAAGATTTTTTTAATGTGCACAACCGATGTAAAACTTTTTGATGTCCTATATTAAAAATCAATACTAGAACCTTTGAAATTTAACAATTTAATGAGTGTTATCTTGTGATGTTTGTTATTTCTATGGGTGATTTTACAAAAAACAAACCTAAATCATATTCCAAAAGATATAATATCCTTATTTATATAAGTGGTTTAACTGTATCAGATAAAGATATGCTCAATTTTCTCCAAAAGTTCTCCACCAATCAAATTAGAGTACAGATTCCGGTTGTAAGTTAGAGAAGAGTATCAAGAAATGTTCAAGAGTTTTAACATAACAGAGCAATAAAATTCATCGATACCGCAGACGTTCCCGGGAGAGGTAGGTACCCAATCAAATAAAATACGTTTCCAATTTTGATATCACAAATCAAAGTAAGTACTCCTCTATCCAAAAGGCTAAAACAACAGAACCGGGCGGGAGGGGCACAGGAGCGGCGCGGGCATTTAGGATAACGGCACTTAAGAAAGTTGCGGGGCGCTTCGTTATTAGTGGGGCATGATGATGTTTGTATTCTGGGCTTATCTCCATGCCCCAGGGCCGCCTCATGCGGAGCGCTAATTATCATCCTCGGCTTCTCTTTGCGTCAGGTGAGTTGCCAGACCCGCATCAGACCTGTCGATTGCATATTTCAATAGGTCATAATGAATTTATTATTGTTTGTTGAAATGGGCTATGTAATCAAATCAAATCAAATCAAATCAGTTTATTAACTCAATAGACATTACGAACAGGAAAATGTTTAAGGCATCTATTAAGTACAGGTAAAATATTATAAAAAATACAACAAAGTACCAGGAACGCATTAGAGATGGTTCGACATTAGGAAGACAAGATACTTTCTAAAGTCAATAGTATTTGCCCCCTGAACGTACTTTCACTAACATGAAAGACGTTGATCTCCAAGTGTGTTCTTCCCACCAGTGTCACCAGAGGCAAATTGGTTCTGGCGGCCGGTACGTAAAACAATCTGTGCTGTCGCTGTCGGAGATATCTATCGGGGACAAAAAGACCAACATCATCCAGTACGGCCGAGTTCTCATCCTATCCCCTGTGAAGAAATGAGCTGGGCCCCGATGGAACACCTAGCGTGGAAGGATTCCTCTCCTTCTCCAGTCCTATCCTGGTCACGGCACCAAATGTGGTGAAACTAGCTGGTCCGTGAGGAATTAATCCATCCTGGTCACGGCACCAAATGTGATGGAACGTCCTGGTCCGTGAGGAACCTAATTGTGATGACGGTCTCCGCTCCGCGAGGAGCCCCTAACCTTCATCCGCGAATGGTGGAGCTTCCCCCAGTCATTCCCTCTTCATCCACCTGTACGGAGCTTACATGTGTTTTACCTTACGCGAGTTGGCCTTCGTGATCGTCTAGAAATAATACCGTGTGACCCTTCGTTATGACCGATGTAATCCAAGCCCTTTTATTTGGCGAATACTGATAATTTCATTCTAAAGCTAATCGTTCCTAACCCTTCCGAATATTCTAAGCAATCCTGACAAACCCACGTGTAATCAAACTATATGTCACTCAATATTTCCTAGGAACATCTAAACCAAACAACCTAAAATATCTCTAAGTTTACAAAATATAAATTCAAAATATTATCTCTAGAAAATGTGGCAGCCCTGGAAGAAACATTCACAAACAATATACAACAAATACAATGTACAGTAATTTAAATCAGAGCGTAATGTAATAATGATGCAATAAAGAACAGCTTTCTGAAAGGTACAATTATATAGCAATTCAGTGTCAAAATATAATATATTAAGTATATAAGGAGTTGTGGGGGATAACTGGGATATAATAGTGTTAGTATCGCGTTGAACCAGTCTTTTCGTCAGACTGATGATTTTTCTCCACTGCTCCACAGCAGAATCGTCTGGGGACCAGCCGATCTACCTCCCAACCCTTAATCAGTGGACCTGGGGATTCAAACCCATGAGCCTGGCCATCACCCTATCGGGGGTTTTCGAAGTTAGCCCACCCACGACAGAATTCCCGCAGACGCGATAGTAGGGTCTTCCACCTACTTATCTATATGAGTCTGTATATGGCGCGGGCTCTTGAAGTGAGCTTCCCAACTTCTCTACCTGTCTTCATTCATCAGCAGTCAACCATATTTATGTAGCATAATTTGCATGGGTCGAAGTTTATATGTTTATTTATATAGAAGATGGCAAATTTTGTTAGAACGCTACATGTCCATAACTAAGGTTTCAGTATTCGATGAGTTAGTGAATACCTGTTCGGGCGCGATGCGTTGGCCCGAGTGTTAGTGAACTATATTACGTGCAGTATAGGAAAGGTATCAATATATCATATATATATATATATATATATTTAGGTACATGTATGTAATACATAAACGTAAGCATAGTATAATCATGGAGTAAGCCGAACGCATACGTTCCAATTTCCTGAAATATAAATTCTTAATTCTAGACTTAGCTTTTCAGTCGTAACAGCTCAGGAAAACTGATTCTATAGTATTTTTAAATCTGCAAATGCCGCACCCCTCGTACCACTATACTTGTATACAAAATAAAATGAAGTTCTTGATAATCAGAACAACAAACACCCACTGAATTTAATACCAAAGCGACCGCTTCCCGTCGGGTCAGAAGTCAACTGCCGCGAGCTATCTTTCTCCCTGGCCCACACCCCTCTCGGCTCAACCCCCCTCTCTCCCCTCTCTCCCCTCCCCGCGTCTCCCCTGCTCCCCGCCTAGACCTACCCCCACATGGTTAGGTGTTATATTTCCTAGTCATTTGAATTTATTTTCGTATTACGTCTGAATTCACGCATCTCTCTCTACGATGGTTCAATACCATCACAGTTCCCCCCTAGAGGAAACCAGGAAAACTCGGCAGAAAGTTTTCCGTTGCTTCCTCAATTCCTGGTGATTCGCTCTACGCTTGTCAATTTTCTTAGTAAGTTATCTTATTATGTTATTTAACCTATGATAATTGTCCTTTGACAGTACATTATTCTGCTGTCTTAACCACTAGCGTACCTACGCCTTGATATGCCAACACCTTCAATTCGAACTAATAATTTTGCCGCCACTTCTATTCCCTAGATTCTAGCAAGAATCTGACGAGTAAAATATTTTCCTTCGTTTCGCTCCTTTTATTATCCTAAGTCACTGCAAAATATATAAAGCGACAACGCTTTTATCAATAAACCTCCCCCCTAGAATCCGAAGACTTTATCAACCTCGTATTGGTGAAATCACAACTATTACACATTTACTTCATTTCATTTTTATTGTTTCCAATTGGAATCTAATCTGGTAAATTTTGAACACAATATTATAACTAAAATTATATCGCCATGTCCCTACAAAAGAAATTCTTCCGCTCCACAAAATCAAATCAAATACAACTTTCCTCATCCCCCCCCTAAAACTCCAGCCCCTCAAATCCAAAGCACATATTTCGTTACATATTTTTACTCTCACGTGCACATGTACTCACACACCGTTATTTATTTATATATTTATTTATTTATTTATTTTTTTTTTTTTTTCAAAATCAATTTACTACCTAGATTAAGGTCAAATTTTAACGCAATTATTACCTATTTATAGCTTCTTACTACTAAACTTATGCTATAATAACTATAATCTAAACTAATAAAGACTGCATTGACCAGTCAGCCCTTTTCTAGTGAATCCTTGTGGTAATTGATTTTACAAACGACGCACTTAAAATATAACTTATCATAAATAAAATAACTTATAATCTATTCCTTATAATAATCATAATCACTATTGCCGTTGTACCTATCTTTATTTAGTGACCCTATTACCTAGATCAAAAAATAATAATAATGAATGATGAATAACGCATCTGGTTACTCGGACAATTTAAAATAGTTCTTATTCTAATTTCAATCTACCATTATGGTTCTAAACGTACCCCCCTAAGAATTTCCTCATCACTATGATTGATAATTAGTTCTGCTGCTTTAAACATTTTTTGTAATTTGGTAACACATCTCGATCGATTGAACGCTCCCTAAAAGAATAACATCGAGCTCCTAAGAATAAATAAATAACGTAAATTAAGTTTTTGAAGATATATACACGCACAGTGTTAATTAAAGAAAGTCGAGAAGGTCGGAAAAAAAACGTGACACGATCAAATCATTAAAACCAAAAGGAGTTCCATTAGAAGTCGGAGCTATCGACGAGCGTCCGCTCCACGAAGTATGAACGTAGAAGCTTCGCAAAACATACCTGTAGAATGTTGCGACTATCTGTTGTTAAGTAATCTAATAATTTACTGAATTTCGGAAGAAATCAATTATATATATATCGATGATATTTGGCCTTAATTTTTGATGACTGCGGAAGTATTTATTAATTTTATAAATTCCGATTTTTTTTTTTTTTGATACACCTAATTATGTTGGGATATATGTAAGTGACCTATAACCGGCTGCAATTGAAACCTGAAATACCTATACCTAAACATCATAGCCTTTTATCGATATTTTTATTTGTTTTCTTATAATTATCTTACTCATATACTTGTCAATTCCTATTATATGTTTATGTATTATAATACCTACTCATCCGGATTTTCACACCTAGTCTTAGACTTATGTTAAAACTACAATTAAATTACAATACTTTATGAAAATATACAGTTAAACGATAAATTCAGATTTAAACGAAATCATCTTTAAATGCTAACATATTATACTACTTCGGTTGATCTCCGTAATTGTTTATTCGACAATTATAAGCACTATCCTATATTCCTTTTGAAATAACATGTATTTGTATTTATGTATTTCGCAATATACGAACTAACCTATGGGTATGCCGCTCCATTTTGTTAAATATTATTCTAAAGTATCATAAAGTATCTTAATTTTTTTTCGTACAATTTAAGTATCGTCCTCGAACCTGTAATAATTTCACAAATGCATGTCACATCGCCGTTCATTTCCTAGTATTTGTTATCATGAACCCAACCCGTGGCGGCCTAAAACAACACCAGCTTGGCGAGATACTTGATCCATAAGGAGAATTCCATGAAATGCCAGCCTACAAAATCTCAACTTGACACTATTGAAAAATTCTTCCATCCTCAATAAATCAACAAATTATTTTAACAAGTCCCAGCACCCGCAATAAATAACTCTATCTCCTTAAGATTTAAGCCTGACACGTCGTCTAGAAACTTAAGTATCAGGGGTTGTATTTTTTTTTTGTTCCATCCGAAATTATTTAACGGTTAAAATTGTCGACACTTTAAAATTCACAAAATTTAACGATACCTTTAAGTGGTCTCCTCGGTATCTCTAGGATATCTCAGACCGCAACGTCCTAATATCCGATTGCAATTCGATTCATTTAAAATATAATATTTTATTTTCCGCTTGGTAGATATTCACCTAAATTCTAACTTGTTGCAATTAATAATGATCAACTAACTAACTAACCATCACGCCGTCTCCCCGAAAGGGCAGGCAGAAAGAGTGGCCCGTCACACTCTAACCGATGCGGCACTCAATCCTTCTCTTTTCGCCCCGCGAGAGACGCGGAGTGATGGGTTGCGAACCTCATCGCCACCAATAGGCATCTCCCAAATCAATAATATTTATTTCGCATAATTGACACATCTATATTTTAATTTACGATGGAAGAAACCTAAACTCTTATTATTACTGACTTAATCATTACTCGCAATTCTATTTTATATAATTAGCACGTCTGTATTTCAACTTCGCAATGTACATAACTTAAAATTATTATCGATGACCTATTGCTCATACGTAGAACATAAAGACATTAAATATAAATTTTGTAAACTAGCCATTATAAAACGTATATCTTATTCTATCTCGTATTCATACAATATTATAATTATACATATATATCTAAAATTACCGTGCTATGTCCTTCCTTTACCCGAGACAGTTGAAATCCAAGTACTCGTTATTATACATGGTCCCTAAATGATTCAATATCTTAGTAACGACCCATTTATTTATTACTCTCGTTATTCATAATATTATTTACATCTCCTTAGCAAGCAAAATATTTGTAATTACTACGGCGACCTAACCGACCGCGATCCCTAGAAATATCCTGATGTAAACACTTGACTCGAACTAATTTATGGTTATTTTGGTGTGAAAGAAATTAATGTGTACCTATCCAGGATTATGGAAAAATACAGACCAAGAAGAACGTTATTGACTCAAGACACATGTTTGCCATTTTAGATCTCTCGCTGCAGTTTTTAGAAGAATGAGAAAAAACGTAGGTGGTAACAAACCTTTTTTTTACAAACTACATTTACGAAATAAATATAACTCTAGATATTACTAAGTCCCAATATTTTAAGCATGAATTCAATCTTGTCACGTTCACACATCTAAACTAACTTAAATACTTATAGTCTACTCTAAGTATACTAATAATAGCGGGGCCCTTAAAATTTATTTTACAAATATGCTAATTCGGAACATAATCACAATATTTATTTATTTATTTAGCGTACTCTCAAATGTTTGGTCAGAATATACATGAGTCTATAACACAATTAATATTTTAACGGTGACCTTAGTCGATCTAAAATATACGATTAACCTATCAATAATTTAATATAATTCAAAGATTACTCTAATTGTTCTCAAATATAATTTCAAACTGACAATAATTAAATAGGATAGCGTTACTAACGAATGTAAATATTTTCATTCACTCTTTTCTAAACCCTCGAAATATTCTTCTACAATAACAAAATTATGATAATAATATATTTATTCCTATTAAACCTACCGAAAAGTGAACTAAAGTTGTGTTTCAATACTAAACTTTCTATAATATGTTCGGAGTTCTCTTTAAATATTCAAATCATAAACTAAATACCACGCCGATAATTATTTTCGAAACGATACGCGACCCCTGCATAGAGCATCCTAGAATACCTTCCCAGAACAGACCCGCACGCTGTCCACGAATCCTAGCTAGGGTTGGCATAAATATCTAGCGATGAATAATTTTTTAAAACAATTTAAATTTTTAAACTAATTAAATAAATATGCATAATAATGAAATTATCAAGTAATGCTTTAAACCAAACTCCTGGTCACGCGCAGCAAATGTGGTGGAACGATCTACACATGTGATGACCCCTCCTGGTCACGGCACCAAATGTGAAGAAATGAGCTGGGCCCCGATGGAACACCTAGCGTGGAAGGATTCCTCTCCTTCTCCAGTCCTATCCTGGTCACGGCACCAAATGTGGTGAAACTAGCTGGTCCGTGAGGAATTAATCCATCCTGGTCACGGCACCAAATGTGATGGAACGTCCTGGTCCGTGAGGAACCTAATTGTGATGACGGTCTCCGCTCCGCGAGGAGCCCCTAACCTTCATCCGCGAATGGTGGAGCTTCCCCCAGTCATTCCCTCTTCATCCACCTGTACGGAGCTTACATGTGTTTTACCTTACGCGAGTTGGCCTTCGTGATCGTCTAGAAATAATACCGTGTGACCCTTCGTTATGACCGATGTAATCCAAGCCCTTTTATTTGGCGAATACTGATAATTTCATTCTAAAGCTAATCGTTCCTAACCCTTCCGAATATTCTAAGCAATCCTGACAAACCCACGTGTAATCAAACTATATGTCACTCAATATTTCCTAGGAACATCTAAACCAAACAACCTAAAATATCTCTAAGTTTACAAAATATAAATTCAAAATATTATCTCTAGAAAATGTGGCAGCCCTGGAAGAAACATTCACAAACAATATACAACAAATACAATGTACAGTAATTTAAATCAGAGCGTAATGTAATAATGATGCAATAAAGAACAGCTTTCTGAAAGGTACAATTATATAGCAATTCAGTGTCAAAATATAATATATTAAGTATATAAGGAGTTGTGGGGGATAACTGGGATATAATAGTGTTAGTATCGCGTTGAACCAGTCTTTTCGTCAGACTGATGATTTTTCTCCACTGCTCCACAGCAGAATCGTCTGGGGACCAGCCGATCTACCTCCCAACCCTTAATCAGTGGACCTGGGGATTCAAACCCATGAGCCTGGCCATCACCCTATCGGGGGTTTTCGAAGTTAGCCCACCCACGACAGAATTCCCGCAGACGCGATAGTAGGGTCTTCCACCTACTTATCTATATGAGTCTGTATATGGCGCGGGCTCTTGAAGTGAGCTTCCCAACTTCTCTACCTGTCTTCATTCATCAGCAGTCAACCATATTTATGTAGCATAATTTGCATGGGTCGAAGTTTATATGTTTATTTATATAGAAGATGGCAAATTTTGTTAGAACGCTACATGTCCATAACTAAGGTTTCAGTATTCGATGAGTTAGTGAATACCTGTTCGGGCGCGATGCGTTGGCCCGAGTGTTAGTGAACTATATTACGTGCAGTATAGGAAAGGTATCAATATATCATATATATATATATATATTTAGGTACATGTATGTAATACATAAACGTAAGCATAGTATAATCATGGAGTAAGCCGAACGCATACGTTCCAATTTCCTGAAATATAAATTCTTAATTCTAGACTTAGCTTTTCAGTCGTAACAGCTCAGGAAAACTGATTCTATAGTATTTTTAAATCTGCAAATGCCGCACCCCTCGTACCACTATACTTGTATACAAAATAAAATGAAGTTCTTGATAATCAGAACAACAAACACCCACTGAATTTAATACCAAAGCGACCGCTTCCCGTCGGGTCAGAAGTCAACTGCCGCGAGCTATCTTTCTCCCTGGCCCACACCCCTCTCGGCTCAACCCCCCTCTCTCCCCTCTCTCCCCTCCCCGCGTCTCCCCTGCTCCCCGCCTAGACCTACCCCCACATGGTTAGGTGTTATATTTCCTAGTCATTTGAATTTATTTTCGTATTACGTCTGAATTCACGCATCTCTCTCTACGATGGTTCAATACCATCACACCCCTAATTAACCTGAAGAAATGGGTTATTAGATGTCCATCTCTTCGAAGCTGTAAAGAATTAGTTCCGAGCAGTCCCAGAAAAAATGCCGTAAGATAGAACCACGGATAACTACCATACTCCCTCATGTAGAGATACCTCAGAAATTTTTTCTGAACCCTCTCCAGCATAACGGAATATCTTGCTTCGTGAGGACTCCATATCACAGAACCACCCTCGAGCCTGCTCCGAAACAATGCGTTGTATAGGACTCTGAGCACATTGGTATCCCTGAAAACTCTTCCGGTCCGGACAATGAACCCCAACATCCTCAGTGCAATGCCACAAATCCTCTCGATATGTGCACGAAAAGTCAGCCTACTCTCATAGATGATTCCGAGATCCTTCATCGTAGATACATGTGCCAGTTGCTGGTTGTTCATTGTGTGTCTATGATATACAGTTCTCAATGCTCTAGTAAATGATAGCATAACGCATTTAGAGACATTGAATTGCATTTGATTACTGTGACTCCAGTTAACAATATTGACAGGCCACTGGAGGCGAAGACAGTCTTCAGAATTTTTAATTTCCAGGAATAATTTCAGATCATCGGCAAATAAAAGAAATCGCGAAAAGTTTATCACCTTCGCAATATCATTTATGAAGATGGTGAAGAGGAGTGGCCCTAAGTTTGAACCTTGTGGCACCCCTGAATATACAAGAAAAGGTTCCGATTGAAAAATTCCGTATGAGACGAATTGTTTTCTCCCCTTGAGGTAACTAATGAAAAACATCATCAACTGAGAGGAGAATCCAATTTGAGATAGCTTTTCTATCAGAATGTCATGGTTCACAGTATCAAAGGCCTTTGAGAAATCATTATAAGAACAGTCAACTTGGTGACCTTTATCCAAGACCTTTGATATGTATTCTGTGAATACCATGAGATAAGTTTCAGTAGAACGCCCCTTCCTGAACCCATGTTGTTCTGTTATAATGTGGGGTTCTACTTTGGGAAATATAAATTTGTGTAAAATAAATTCAAATAGCTTGGCTGGAGCCAACAGTATCGCTACAGGTCTATAGTTTTCGACCGACTCTTTTGCGCCGCTCTTGAAAATAGGACTGATCCTGGAAAGTTTCCAGAGATCAGGAAAAGTATTTGTTCTTAACGATAGGTTAAATAGAAAATACAGTGGAGATAATAAGAGCTCAGAGCAGCCTTTTAAGAAATAGATGGGAAGAAAATCAGAACCAACCGAGTGCGAATTCTTCATAGCCTTGATGGAGGATTTGATATCATTCGCATCTATGTGCGATATGACAAAGCTATTACTACAATAATTGGCACTTAAATTAGTCGCTGAATTGAAATTGAGCCGTGGGGGAACATTGCTATAAACAGATTGAAAGTGCTAATGTTAAAGTTTGAATTGACTTAGACTTTTGAAACAAGTAGAATGATTAATCTATCGAACATTTAAAAAAATAATCTTATTATTACGTTTTGTATATAGTGTTATTTATTTTATTTTATGCTTATATTAAGGTTGAATGTTTTTTTATATTTTTACGGAAAAACTTATCTTAACCAATATAAAAAAAAACTTTATAGAATATATTAAGTTAAATTCTACTTAGGTTGTTGGCTTAAACCATAAATAATTGTTTTATTTACCACTTACTTCTAACGTGGAATTTCAAATAACAACATTACAATTTTTAAAAAATGAGGTTCATTTAACATAATTTTACATTTTTAATATGCGTTTTATGACATTATTTTCAAACTAATCAAGAATGTGCATTTTTAGATTTAAAAGACGCCTTAATGTGCCCTTGACAAACAAATAACAAAAATGGTGCTTTAAAATTAAGCATATTATTATTATCATTATTTCTGGTATTCATTCTCGTTTGAATATAATTTTGGATTAATGCATTTTATTGTTTTATTTGAGTTAAATTTCAATTGAAATATGGGTGACATTTAAACATACTTATCGCCGGTAGAAAACTCTTATGCCATTTATTTAATGCAATCATGAATTAATAAGAGTAAACAAATTTTTAGAATTACAATGCGATGGCCTAAAGGGCAATATTTGGTGTCTAATTACTAATCTGTTCCTGGAGATAGTCTTGTACTAGGTAGAAGGTCCTTACTAGAGCTATCTTCATTAAACCTATCCAGCAGAGGGCGGGATAAATATCTGAATTGTTAATATTCCGTAGCGACACATTGAGCGCGGCCATTTTAACGTTCTATTGTTATTTTATCTGGCAATTGTATTAAAATTAACAACTCACTTAAATATCAAACGGCCATTTGGTTTAATGATACCAATAAATTAATTTTTATTTGAAAGTTTTACGATTTATATTTATTTCTTGTTTATTTCTATTTCAAATAGACAGTATTTCAGGAAACACATAATGTTAGCGGAGTACATACAATTATTTAATTAATGTTTATTACTCAATGCGCTATTTTATATTAGAAATACAAATTATGATACCTTTTTTTCTTTTTAAAATAATATGAAACAACAATAAAAAATCACTCCCGATTATTAAATTTGTTTAGTGTGCAACATATTTATTTAAATCGAAATTGTGATCGAAATCATTTTCTCATAGATTATTTTTTTAATAAGAAAATATATATAAACTTCACATTTACGTGTTGGAAGATACTGATTATATGTATTATTTACTACAGGTACCTAGTACTTGTACCTGATGTATGGAATAAATTTGAGTTACTCCTTATTACACGCAATATGTTTAACACAATGATCAAAGCTCAGTACAGCTGGCATATTTTATTTAAACGATTTAAATGAAATGATGACATATTTTATTTAAAGGCTTTTAAAAACAAGTAAATCATGTAAGCGATAGCATATTCTGGTAATGATAATAGTGATTATTGCGTTCACACAACATTACGATGGAAAATTGTAAAGAATCGGTAAATTCATTATCGAAATGGTTCAAAGCCATTTATCTCGTTTATGGGATAATTTAATGGACGAACAGATAGCCCCGCGTTCATTACCGGTCGAGTGCTGGAGATAAAGCCACTCTCCACCACTCACTCTAGTGTGACTGTTTATTTCACGAATTTAACGAAATTGACATTTAAAAATAAATTCCTTTATAATGACTTGAGCAATGTTAAAAAAAACAATTAAATTTTGATTTGAGAGAAACCGGTTTTTAAATGCAAGTACATCAAGACATTATTTAAAATGGAGCATAATAAAAAAATAACCATTTTATCGCAACCCCTAAAATATTTTTCAGGGTTATTTTTCACGAAACTGACAGTTTTAAATCCTTTTTTCTTTGTTTGATTTGTCACATTTATAAAACTCCAGTTAGGACGAAACCGGTCGTTAGTTAAAAGAAATGTGAAAATTAATAAATAAATTCCATCAATCAATCAATTAAAGCGACACGTCATTTCCCTAGAGAGATAAACAGAGACATTTCATGTTATGTTTTCCTCCATCATCCTTGACTTCGTACTCGACGTACTCGTAAAATTTCGTAATTATTATTTTTATATCCATGCGATCCATGTTTACAAGCCAACCCGGTGAATTATTCATAATTTGTTTCATGATGACTTCTTCCACTCTTCGTTTCAGCCTGACTTCATTGGTGCGAATCAATGTATAATTTTTTAGTTATTTCATTTGAAAATTTTATATATTTTTTAATAATTACATGTTTTGCATTCTTAGTCATTATCAAATGTTCCCATAACATTTTACATCATTGTCCAAATAACAAAATAACGTTTACTTACTTAGACAGCCGTTGTCGTCCACTGCCGGACATGGGCCTCCCCCATACTTCTCCACGTATTCCTGTAATCCCTGTAAACATAAATTAAGCGCTTCAAATGAAAGTAAAAAAGATCAAATTCGTATTGAGGAAAACGTTAAATTTCTAGAATTTTAATTCACACTTTAAGAGGTGACATGTCTGCCATAATTATTAGAAATGCCATACCGACGTGAAACATATCAGTCTTATTAAAACTTCTAGAAACAAAAAGATTCCTTAATTTTTTTTTCACGATTAATTTATTTATCTATTTACTTGAAATACAACAAATGTTCTAATAATTAAATAAAATTAACTATAATACGTAAAGATTACATTTTGTTAACATATTTATTTAATTCTATTCTATATATTTTTATGTTCTGCACGCTCTTGACATCTTCTGGCATATCTTCATATATTTTAAATGCTATATGCAGAACGGAATTATGAGATTTGTTTCTTTTTTCTAAATAGGCATCTTATATAATAATATATAATAAATTGGATAATTTATAAAGCGCCATTTTTATGAATTGCTCATCTCAAGGGCGCTGTAGAAGATGCTCCGTTTTATCAATCTTAATGTTTTGGCACATAGTAAAAGTTCACAAATTATTTCCAAGAATTTGGGCGTTCCCTCATAAATCATTCTGTTGCACTTCACACAATTCACTGGGCACTCGGACGCTCGGACACACATGTGGCAACCATCTTTGAGGTCTCGACTCGGAAATAGCCGTTTAGAGATGTTTACACGATGCATTTTATATTTAAAACTTTCAGGTATTTCAACTTAATTTGTTCTTTTCACTGAAACTATACGTAAATAATTAATTTTGGATACACAGATTTGTTTGATCTTGGTTTATTTTTGTTCTTGTTTTATTCATGCTGGTTACCTTAAATTATTTTTGAATGTTAAAATATATTTATAAACCTAGACACATCAGTTTTTATCAGACAAATAAATAATATGTTAATATGCTCTTTAAAACTGTTTAGACCATTTAATTTATTATAATTAATCTTAAATAATATTTTATTTGTCGGAAGAACCGTATATTACGATTTGTATCGTTCTCCCAAAGATTAAGGTAAATAACATTTTATTGATGTGATAAAAACCCTAAATTGCATGGAAACATTAAAAAGTTAGAAATTTTTGAATTAAGGGTATTCAATATAAAATTTTGATTTTCGATTAAATATTGTACTACATTATTTAATGTTCAAAATTGATACCGGATGCTGTAGTATGATCAAAGCCACCATTAATTTCCTTTCTCCCTTATGAATATTGGAGATTACCATTAGCGGTGTCGGTACGGAGGAGTTAAGCAGTTCTGATAATTGTCTGGTAAGGCGGGCGTCATTTGGGAAAACCGATACATGCTTTGTGGTCTTTTACTGTGATAACTTAGCCCAGAGACTTTCAAGATGGCTAAATGATAATACTGCTCCTCTCGGGGGTTCAAAAGGGTATTCCTGTCATTTCGTGTAACACGTACCACATCTATGTACCTCCTAGACTGAGTCGAGTCTCGAGATTACTGATGCTTACTCACCCTAGGGGTGATGTTTCATAATATTATTATACGAATTATGTCTTCACTCAGTTATTATAATCTGTACAAATATTATCTACTATAATTATTTTTTCCTCGAATATTATTCAAATTATAACAAGAATAATATAAATCATAACACATATAAAATTAAAATAACCCAAACAAACAAACCATCACGCCGTTTCCCCGCAGAGGTAGGCAGAGAGAATGAACTGCCACACTACTCTATCCTGGCATACCTCTCTTGCTTCCTTCACATTCATACAGCGAGTCATACACGCACGTCGATTCTTCCGACTACTAACATGACCAACCTTTAAAATTTGATTCATTTGGCATGCCATTTTTTCCTCGGTCTGCCTCAACTCCGTACTCCATTTACATAATTAACTATACTTTCTAAACCATTCTTTCTCCATCCATGCGCTCCATATGTCCGAACCAACGCAGCGATCCTTTCTTCATTTTGTTCATAATACCTTCTTCCACTCTACATTCCTTTATTATATCAGCATTTGAGATTCTGACGTATATCGTTCTACCACACACACGTCTTAGTGACCTCATCATTAACATAACCTTTTTTTTAATAACTGCGGAATTGCTTTTATGCCAATTAGTTTCGCTTGTATTTAAGCTTCATCAAGGCAATAAAAAATACAGAATTAAAGGAATACATATGGTATTTAATTAAACACCATAGTCTATGTATTCATATGAAGATATGTAAATATTTCATATTAACCACTTTGTCTTACCACAAAATGAGTGCTTCATGTGAAAAAAATAAATATCATAACAATACAATTATTTTTTCCATTTGATACATTTAACCTTAGTAGGATATTAAAAAATAACTTTTGAAACTGCGATAAGACTTAACATTTCTAAAATATAAAAGTTTTTTTATTCTATTTGATAATGAGATTTTCAGTATATATTAAATGAGATTATACATATATTTTCAAAGAAAAGCAAATTAAAATGGCTTCTTCTAAAACTCCTCAAATTAGTTTATTTAAAGAACACGAGATTTTAAAGCTCATTTCAAGATAAACTTAAAGTAGACATTTCATAAAGGTGCGTTTTATAATATTTCATGGTCCGATTTAAGATGGCGCCAACCAGTTCTGTGAGGAATCGGAGAAATCGACGTGCTTGCATGACACGATGTATGAATGTTGAGGAAGTGAGAGAAATGTGTCAGCAAAGAAAAGTGTGGCAGTTCATTATTTCTGCGTACCCCTTCGGGGAGACGGCGTGTTGGTTAGTTAGTTAGTTTTAAGTTATTTATTCACTGATTATTAGAAAATTATCGCGACAGTTGAATTGCCAACCAATGTTGGCATTAGCTTATGAGCTTATAATTATAAAGACTTAATTTATTTTATTTAATGTGTGGATACTCTGCGTATAATAGAGTGTCGAATGAAAATATAAGAAGTGAATGCGGTGCGAATGATGGTGTTATGAACAAAATAATGAAAGGATTATTAAGATGGTTTGGACATATGGAAAGAATAAATTAAGAAAGAATGGTTAAAAATATATAATATATTAACGATGAAAATGGAACCAGAAGTAGAGGAAGACCGAGGAAAACGTGGCACGATTAAATAAATCAAATATTGAATGTTGGCCATGTGAGGATTCAGAGAAATCGACGCGCGTGCATGACACGATGTATGAATGTTGAGAAATCGAGAGAAATATGTCAGGAAAGAAAAGTGTGGCAGTCCATTATTTCTGCCTACCCCTTCGGAGAGACGGCGTGATGGTTAGTTAGTTAATTTATTTTAGGATTAAACTGTTCATTTTTATTTATTTTTTAATTATAATTGTGGATTTTTAAGATATATATGAATTTCCATTAAGTAACTGTAATATCATCATCTGTTACAACATATAATAAACATGTCGTCTCTACATTTCCTTTGCCCCTTGGTATCGCTGGGCACACACCGCGACCGTAGCGCATGTAAGGCGAGGCGCCCCGAAGGCCTGAATGATGACTCTGTAATCACGATTATGAAAGGAGTAATATAAGAAGATAAATGGTTTTCAGTCCATTACCCCCTTCTCTCTTCGCGAATCATTTGAACCGAGATGAATATAAATAGCGGGAATCACAATAGTAATAAAATGGCGGTTATTGGCGATTTATCTTTCTCGTTCCGGCAAATAAACAGCGCCTTCTCCCGGCGATAACACAAATTCGAGGGCTTTTGACAAAATATCGCGGGCGGGCTGCAAGATTTATGAATTGAGGCAACTCAATTACATTTACTTTCTTTTTATGTATTATCGTCAATTATTACAACTGATCAGGTCGGCGATAAGTTTGTATACGGATTAATATTTGTACACAGACAAAACTGAATTAATATTGATGTCTTAACCTACTGTATACGCGTTGCGGCCAATTGTAAAATACTAATGTTATTATTTAGCAAAGCTCTAAAAAATATCGGAAAACAGATATTATTCTTGGACTAGAACCAGTGGAATGAAACTGGTGCTATGCAACAGGGACCACCTATCTATCGTATTGAAAATGAGAAAACTTCGATGTTACGTGCTACCCCTCATGTTTTTACAGTATGGAATCATGGACTTTGACAAAAGCTTTTACGAAGAAGCTGGATGCCTTTGGAATGTGGATTTTTCGTAGAATATCAAAAATATGAGCAAATACAGAAAGAAAAATAAATCGTAAAGACTGTAAAGCGTAAGAAACTGGAATACTTCGGGCACATTAAGAGAAACGATACATAGAAAGTGCTGCAATTGATCGTCCGAGGAAAGTTGTTGGAAAACAAAGTGTCGGGAGAAAAAGAAAATCGTGTCTTGAAAACCTTCGAGAATGGTTCAGTTGCAGCAGAACACCCCTGTTTAAAGCTGCTGTTTCAAGCGTAGAAAAAACAATGTTGGTGTCCAACCTCTGATAGGAGAACAATAACAAGAATAAAGTACTAGCGAGACCCAATCATATCACCTTGTTCATTAAACTATTGTGGTGACATCGGTGACATCTGTGTGTAAGTAGGATGGAGCCTATTTAAACATACTTTTTGTACAATTTTTTTTAATGTATACAAATACTTGTAGATGGCGCTAGTATAGATTGACCTGAAAATGTGAAGTATTCTTAACATAGTAGCATATATTTATCTTTCAAAAATTTGTCAGACGTGGTGGTCGTAAGAAGGGAGGAATGGGGAATGTTGTTAAAATGACAGGTCATAAGTCCTGTTAATGCCTCGACTACCGTATTCTGTTTCCAAAAAACTATTTACATCTTCGTCTCTATTGAGATACTATTAATCCTTAAAAATACCTTTGTACGTATACAAAGACAATTATGCTAATAAACGATAGCAGTAAACAATTCATGAGTGTTTGATGGAAATTTTAATACTTTAAAATCAATTCGAATATTATATACAAAATTTCAATCTTAGTTCACATTCAATTGGTTGATTCAAATATTATGAATACTAAAAAATATTAATTTTATTATGGGTATTGTGAATTATCACTGTGAACGTTGGCTTAAATCCATTAATCAAAACAATGACGCTTTTCTTTTACAATATATTTTTCTTTTTTACATCTTAAATTGATTCATACTTTGCATTATAACTTTGTTCATTGTTTAAACGGTACACAATATACAAAATATGTTTTCCAAATACAATGTTTTAAATAAATATTCAAATATAAAAATGATATTTGGAACTAGCTTCTCATTCCAACCCTTTCAGAGCTGAAAGGGTTGGAAGCAGGTGCAAAAATGGAAGATGTTTCAGTAAGCTGTTTGTTGTATGCGGACGACGCTGTGCTACTTGCAGACAACGAGCACGAACTGCAAGCCCTGGTGTCTAGGATGTATGAGGTATGCAAGCGATACGATTTGATGATGAATGTGAATAAGTCTAAGGTAATGATTTTCGAAAAAGAAGGAAGCATGACAGTGTGCAACATTAGTGTAAACGGTGAAAATCTGGAACAAATGGATGAATTTGTTTATTTAGGAAGTATGTTTACAAAGGATGGGAGGGTGGAGAAGGATATTGAAAGAAGGGTTGGGGCAGGCAACAGAATAAATGGTGCACTTAAAGTTGTCATCGCAAACAAAGCCTATCCAAAAAAGCTAAGATGGCAGTGCACAATGGTGTTCTTGTGCCGACCCTTATGTATGGAAGTGAAGCATGGAACTGGCAAAAGAAGGATGAAAGTAGAATAAATGCAGTAGAAATGAGATCTCTAAGACGAATGTGTGGCAAATCTGTTTATGATAGAGTGACAAATGCAAGTATAAGAAGTGAATGTGGTGCGAATGAAAGTGTTATGAACAAAATAAGGAAAGGGTCATTAAGATGATTTGGACACATGGAAAGAATGAGTGAAGACAGAATGGTAAAGAAGGTATATGTAAACGGCGTGAACGGAGCTAGAAATAGAGGAAGGCCGAGGAAAACGTGGCACGATCAAATCAATCAAATATTGAATGTCGGTCACGTGAGGAGTCGGAAAAATCGACGTGCGTGCATGACAAGATGTATGAATGTAGAGGAAGCGAGAGGCGTATGTCAGGACAGAACTGTGTGGCGTTCCATTCTTTCTGCCTACCCCTCCGGGGAGACGGCGTGATGGTAAGTTAGTTTTTTTAGTTTAGCTTCTCATTTATTATTTGTATTATTTCGATTAACCCTATTTTTTTATTTAGTACATTTAATGCATACTCTAAATTTATATGTATAGGTTTTTATTTTATTATTAATTTATAAAACGTGGCAAAGATAAATCAGGTACTTTTTGGCAAATAAAAATTTAAATGTCGGCCATGTGAGTACTAAAAAGCGCTCACACCAATGTCAAATATTTCTGAGTTAACCTAACTTTAATATGACTAAGATGCACGTTGGACGGTCCTTATTTCGAGAGCATCTCTCGATGCACCCTTTAGTAGAAATACTTATTTGGGGCAAACAGCACTCGCTCTATCGGGATTACGTGAGGCGAATAAACTACGATACAGAAAGGTTGTTTTCTCCGAAGTATCTGCTCTTTATCTTAAAGTCTTATTATGCAAAGATTCTGATACCGTATAGCTGGGGGCATGGCGTGGAAGATAAACACAAATAAGCTTTTTTTCATTACGTTTTCCCCAAAGAGATATCAGTAGTTTACGTTATTATGACATTCTGCAATCCTGATAAAGATTACGTGTACGCAAACATTATATATTTCTAAAAAATTTATTTATTGTTTCGGCATTCACTTTGTGGTAAGACATGATTAAATTGTAAATAAAACACTTGTTTTCACCACTTCAGTATTAGTTTCGGAAGCTACAGATGCTTCCATCTACAGGAAATTGATTTGCCTTCTTTGCCGTACTGGCCACAGTTTTGTTATTTATTGATAAATAAAATAACTGTGGCCAGTACGGCAAAAAAGGCAAATCAATTTTCTGTAGATGGAAGCATCTGTAGCTTCCGAAACTAATACTGAAGTGGTGAAAAACAAGTGTTTTATTTACAATTTATTTCTATAATAATTAAATAAAACGACTTGTTTTAAGTACTACTTCCACATTTGTCTTTATTTCGACAGCGATCGGTTTCATTAGGCTTTATGGGTTCGACAAACTGGTTTGTCATCGATAGACTAGTCATTTAAAATCGCTATAAAAAAAGACATTAGTGGTAGTAATTATTAAAAAACATCGTTTTATTTAATTATTGTTTAAAATGAATTTACATCAAATGATTTCATTAAAATCATTACATTATTTTTCCTTACTGAAATCAATCTTAAACATAAAGAATGGCGGTCTATTAAATGATTTTTTTTTTACATAATCCTTTGTATATGCATGAGCAATTTTAAGACTTTAATGTAAGTTACTTTACTTTTATTACTTTCAGTAATGCACACGTATCACAGAGAGCCAGAGTCAATAGAGAGCTGTAGTCGAGCGTGAAAATTAGAAAGGTCCCATATTTAGGTCATGTGCTAAGGGGAGAAAAATACCACCTCCTTCGACTGATATTAATAGGTAAAGTAGAGGGACGTCAGAGAGTTGGTCAATGAGCCAAGACAGCTGTCCTGGCTGCGGAACATTAAAAAGTGGACAGGACTTACAATAGTTCAGAATCTTTGCTGCGGTGATGGCAAACGTTTAAGGGACCTGACACGGCACCGAAAGAAGGAGAGGACTGTATGTAAATTGCGCATTGAAATTTAATGTCAGAAAAATTATTGATTTATTTGTATAGAATGAAGGCCGTGCCACACTGTTTGAAACAAGCTCTCCACAGGGGTGACCTTGGTGGAGAGCTGTGGAGCCCACGGTTGGTGTAGCGTCCACATACTGTTGTAAACAAGCTCTCCACATGTGGAATGCGTGTTTAAACGGTGAATCCACACGCATACTATGCGCGTTCGACCACAAAGTTTGTTGAAGGTCAAACGAATTTTGGTTTGTGCAAGTGTTTACACAGTTTTAAACCGCCGGTGGAGACCGATATGGAGAGCTTGTTTAAAACAGTGCGGCACAGCTTTTAATCAAGAGATCGGGGATATTAATTATAATAATAACGGGGTTATGTATATATATAAATTATTGTATTATATTTATACTTGTGACAAATTTGTTTCACCTTGCGAGGGCATTCTGAAATAAATTTGTCACTAGTATATTTTTATATAAATAAAAATCTGTAAAACCAGCAATATAATCGATAAATAATATAATGATAACCCTATTATTATTAATTGTGGTTCCGTGGTGACCGCTCGTTGAGCTTGTGAGGCGGCTGGGGTGCTGCCGGGCTGGGGGTGGAAAACTCGCTCTGACTGGGCTTTGCGTAATCTCCGTGACTGGATGGATGGGAAACCTAGATTGACCGTAAGACCCGGAGTGGCGTCACTTGCAGCAGCTAAGTATGTTGTGAAAGTCATTTTATGTTCTCTTGTTTCATCATACAGAAACTAACCATGTTTCATATTCATTTTTTGTGTCTAGAATCGTATACGAATGTGTAAAAAATGTTAATTTTTTCGACAATATTCTAACTAGGCTTATAATATTATGCTATCACCAACAACAACAACAAACCATCACTCCATTTCTCTGCGAGGGTGAGGATAAAGAATAAACCGCACACTACTATATCCTGACAAGTTTGATTACTGACACCCAATTACTCTTGCAAGAATCTATGGAAGAACAATATTCATGCGGCGAGACATACTCGCACCTTGATTTTTCCGACTTCTAGCATGGCCGACCTTCAAAATTTGATAATTTATGTCACGCGATGTTTTCCTTGGTCTTACTCCATACTCCACTCACAACGTTAACGTATATTTTCTTAACCATTCTTTCTTAGTACTTTCTTACAATTATAATTTTGTACTTTAGAGACATTATCTATTCTGCATTTATTTTGCTTCTATCCTTCTTCTGTGCTTCGCTATAATTAATAAGGGTTGGAACCTGAATCAATAGTAACTTCCGTTTGCTTAATTTTAATCAATTTTGCTTAATTCCCATTGAAAGATAATAAAGGTGATTAATCCTACGAGTTTTGCTCAAAGTATTTTTTTTACGTAAATCATTTAAATTTTAGAGAAAGAGTAATTTTCGTCATGAATAATCAAAATCAATATCCTTATAACGATAGAATAAAATTTTATTTATAACCATTTCAGTTATTTTTATAATATAATAAATTTTTAAAAAATTCTTTTTATAAACTTGCAACCAAAAATTTTATTATTTAAAAAAATATATTATAACATTTTGATCAAATAAAATCATTCAGTAATATCCGAGGAAGATACTAATACTCGTAATATCAAAGCGATATGTTTTGTTAAAAAGCAACAGATTATTAATCAAAGTAAAATCATGTGTAATGTTAATCTTTATATATTAAATAAACATTTTTGTTACGTTATTTTTCTTTTAAAAAAGGTTGAAAATACGTTAACTAAGTGACGATACAAGCGATAAAAATAATAAAATAAAACTTACTTTTGCTGAGCGAAGATGAAAATGGACGTTGTTGTCCTCGTATTAAAAAAAAGATAAACAATTTTGAAGCCGGAACAACTCCTTCAAGAGCTGGACATAAATTAGAGGCCACCTTAATCCGAGTTGCGCTGCCCGTTATCCCAAGAAGCACAACAAGAAGTTAACTGATTTGCCTGCAGACTCATGCAAGATGCAGTACAAATCCAGCGACGCAAGTCCCCCGTAAAGCCGGCTTTATGTAGATTCGGTCCCTCTGTAATTGCGCTTAAGTTTCCCCGCATGCGCCGAATCTTTGATTAGTTTCATCTCTCAAACTAAACAGTCGGCGCTTAAGTGTTCAATGTACTGTTCAAATCGACACATTTAAGGAAGTGGCTGCTATTTATAGTGATAAATGGTCTTTAAATTGTATATGATATTTGATAACGATTTTTTTTCTCCCCACTTTTACCATCAGCTGTGAAAGCTCGCTAAGAATCATATTTATGGATCAAATGCAAAATTAACCAACTAACTAACCATCACGCCGTCTCCGCGAAAGGGTAGGCAGAAAGAATGGACTGCCACTTTCCTGACATATTTCTCTCGCTTCCTCGACATTCATACATCGTGTCATGCACGCGCGTCGATTTCTCTGACTCCTCACATGGCCGACAATCAATATTTGATATATTTTATCGCGCCACGTTTTCCTCAGTCTTCCTCTATTTCTGGTTCCATTTACATCGTTAACATACGAGTATACTTTTTTTACCATTCTATCTTCATTCATTCTTTCCATATGCGAAATAAAACATGGTAATTCGGTAATAAAACATGGTAATTCGGTAACATGGTAATTAACATTTATTTATAAAATTAGATGCATTTCATAATTAATAAACATGAAATAATATCTATCATATTGATTCTCATGACATGTAATAGATAGCTAATTGTCACGTGAATTGTACACCAGACCAGACAGTTTGACAATCATACTGCCATCCCAGGGAATCAAACCTGTTTGGCAATTGTAGCGCTTACCAATCAACCACTAAGGTCGTCAAAGTTGTTGGTAATGTGTAAATATCATAGATACATTTTCAAAACTAACTAAGTTACCATCACGCCGTCTCCCCGAAGGGGTAGGCAAAAATAATGGATTGCCACACTTATCTTTCTTGACACACTTTTTCCCCTTCCTCAACATTCATAAATCGTGTCATGCACGCACATCGATTTCTCACGTGGAGTCTCGTGGCCGACATTCAATACTTACAAAGTCTTTTTTAAAAGTTAAACATTAAAAAACGAATTTGTTTTGATCCTCAATAAATGAAAAAAGCATTGTATAAAATCATTTTAATAAAATTGAGCTTTTAAGTTAAACGTTGGTGGGCCATCAAAATATGGTAATAAAAGTTGATATTAATTTGAATATGAGCTCTTAACATCTCGAGTGTAATACCCCGGATTCAAAATTCCCAGAACCCCCAAATAGCGTTTCGGGTCATTTCATCTTGTTCTTAATCTTTAAAGTCGAGTGTGGCAAACAGAAAATAATACTGCGACACTCGTAGCATTCTGGAGCAGTCTTGGGAAGCTGGAGGAGCTATTGTTCGCAGGACAATCGTCAGGAAAGGACGGTCTGGATTACAGAACCGCCCGCGCTGTTCCCCTCCGCGCATTGTGACGGGATAATGGAACGGTGGCGACCTCAATACTTCAGTCTTAATGCAATTCGGTCTCATAAGACAATAAGCTCAAATATTACTCGTGTCTCAAGGCGACTTCATTTGTAAGATGCATTGAAGCTGGAAGATTGCTGTGTAGTTACTAATGCTATAGTTGGAGTCGAATAATGTCTGTATGTTTCTATATTAATTGTCTTTCAAACACAAAGACGCAACAATTAAAGCATAAAACGTTTTATTTTTTGAAAAGTGTAAATCAATATAACTAGAATGTGTTAAGATATTCACTCCACGTCATTAAACCATTAGTTTTAAACAACATTTTGAATGTATACAAATACTTGTAGACGAATACTGGATTTTACCCATTGCGTGTTATCATTTTAAGGATTAATTGTATCTCAATAGAAACGAAGATCCAAATTAAAAACAGAATATGGTGGTCGAGGCGTTTACAGGACTTATGACCTGTCATTGGTTGGGTTAAGCGCACGCTTTATGTAATACAACATTCCCCGTTTCGCCCTTCTTACGACCACCATGACTGACAAATTTTTGGAAGATGTATATATGCTACAATGTTGCACCACACTTCACATTTTTTTAGATCAAATAATCACACATGTAAATATTCTGAATCTCTATAAATGAAACTTCAGTTTTATCTAAGATTAATTTTATTTTATGTGAATAATTTGATAATGCAGTAAGACGAAATATGACATTCCCATAAAACTTGTATAAAATATATAATACTATTTTATTCGTATTAATTATTTGATATCGAATTTGACGTCATTGTTCTAGATACAGTCAATACTTTTTTACTTTATCGTTAATAAAATGGCTAACAATAAGTGTCGAAGCCAGTTGGCGCGCGGCAAAATTTACTATTTTTAATTTTTGATAAAAATATGGCATATTGCTTATGTATTAATCAAATTGCTATTCATTTAAATTTAATTCTTTTGGTAAACTCAATACTTATAAAAATGTATCCTTAATCATACGCAAAATTAAGAACTCATGTTTGCTCGTGTGAAAATGTAAAGTGAAGAAAAAGAAGGGTAGAAAGAAGGGTTGACTTAAACTGGTCATCACAAACAAGTCTACTAAAAAAATAGGCTGTACGCAATGGTGTTCTTGTCTCGACCCTTGTGTATGGCATGAAACATGGAAAAGAGGATAAAAGTAGAATAAATGCTCTGGAAACGAAATTTCTTGACAAAACTAACTAAAAACGCCAAGTGGTCCCGTACGGGACCGCGGATTTGCGTCATTCAATGCCAAACGGTCCTGTACGGGACCGGTGATTATGGTGCATTTCGCTGATTTATGACTCGAGTGAAATGTATTCAAGAATAACATTTACACCAATCATACAACGTTTCTCTGACATCAGTCAAACGTCATCATCTCGCATCAATTAAACATACGAGTATAATATGATTTAAAAAAACGTTTAATTTTATTTATTGTTTCTTGAAAAATGATATAAAACTCCTTATTAAATAATTAATATGAATGAAAACGTTTTATCTATTTTATCTCAATCGTTTTGTCTTTGTGTCTCTATCTATCAATCTAAGGTATTATCAACATTTGATAATACCTTAGAAGGGCGAAGATGTTATTACATCTTAAATATAATTAAACTCCTAGAAATCAGACGTTTTCTTTCATAATAATTCGTTAAATTTTACTTAAAATGTCTATTCTTCCAAATAAATAAGTGAGATAGAACTTTCGAGCTGTTTTACTAATTATTCTATAATGTCCGCTTTTGAAAGCAGGCAGAATAGAGGGGGTTCTTTCAGAATATCATAATAAATCACAGGAACTCAACATAGACATTAAAGTTCCCCACATTTCGAGGCTGCCAGCATCCCGAAGGACCCGTTTAAAATTCATCCCTGATCCGCTTATCTCGGGACTGTTCGGGTAATTAAAAGTAAACAAATTTCTTAGGACCAAACAGAGGGGAGTATCGCCAGTGAACCGCGGATTTCAGGTCAGTTCTCATTGCTCCTAGGCAGCGGCTGGCTGTCGGCTGCCACAAGCCATTCGCTTCACTGAGTATGTATGGAAACGAGAAATGTGTAATTTTACGCAAATTTCAAATATTATTTAACAAACGTGATTTATGTTAACATGTTAATTAACTTGTGGTCAGTCAATAGCTATTTTTCGTATAATTGTCCAGATCAGTTAATACCTATATTAGTAGAAATTGTGCGTGCATGACACGATGTATAAATGTTTAGGAAGCGCGAGAAATATGTCAGAAAAGAAAAGTTCGGCAGTACATTCGTTCTGCCTACCCCTTCATTGAGACAGAAAGAACCGACTTCAAAGTTATTTCAGTTTTTAGAAATTGTAAATTAATTGAGAAAAGAGAGACTATTCAAGAATCGATGATAACGAATATGGCCTATGTTCACAGTAGGAATCTGGTTCCAACTCTTATGTATGAAAAAGAAGCATAGAACTGGCAGAAGAAGGATGAGGGCAGAATAAATGGGGTGGAGATGAGATCACAAGATATGTGTGTGCTAAAAAAACGTATGATAGAAATTCAAATCACGAAGGAATGTAGAACTCAAGAAAGAATTATGAACAAAACTATGCAAGCATCATTGCTTTGGTTTCGACATATATTACGCATGAATTAAAAACAGTGGTTAAACAAGTAAACGATTTGAATGGATTGCGGAGTCTAGAAAAATCGAGAAAAACATGGCATGACTAAATTAATCAAATATTGAGGTACGTGTATGACTCACTGTATGAATGTGGAGAAAGCTAGAAAGGTGTGTTAAGCAGAGTTGTGTGGCTTTTCATACACTCTGCCAACCATTTTGTTGTTGATGTAAGAATTGAGAACAATTAAGCAATATTTGAATAAATATAATTACATTTGATATTACAACACTTTATTTCACTTAACACAGACATATTTCGGTTATAAGATAATTTTAAAATTTTGTGCATTGATAAGATTTATGTTATAACCGTAACATGTCTGTATTAAGTGAAATAAAGTGTTGTTATACCAATTGTAATTATATTATTCAAATATAAACCCACAACACAAATTGAAGGCGAATATAGAAGAAATTAATCAATAAATGGCACTATCAAAGGGTTTATTTTTTGATCATTTAATTTAGGGTATTAATTTGAGTCTTATATTATTATTCAGACAGGAAAATAATAACATTTATTTTAAATTCTGATTCCTAGGCTGTGATGGAAATGGCGAAGTTATCTTTGTTTAGTCTTGCCTTTTTATATTTCTGTGATTTGAATATAGTAAGTACTCACGACCAGGTGGCGACTCTAAAATGGCAATAGGCGGGTCACGTAGCCAGAAGCTCAGATGAAAAATGGGCAAGAAGACAGCTGACTTGGAGACCGTGGACGGCGAAGAGAAGTGCAGGGCGACCGCAACTACGGTGAAAGGATGCAGTCTGCACAGGACAAAATGACATGGAAGCAAATGGAGGAGGCCTTTGTCCAGGAGTGGACGGGAATAGGCTGAGGAAGAAGAAGAAGAAGAAGTACTCAGTCATTAATTTATAAGATTTTTAATGACGAAAGATGAGTGAAATTAAATCATCTTTAATTTTTGGATAAAATATTATACAATCAAGTTGTTAAATGGTTTAATCCGGTAAGCGGTACAATAGCCATCATCGCACATAGAGGTGTGAATATGCAAGCAATTATTCCGCACCAGCAGTATTCAGGCAGCCCCGAGACAGGATCACCTGCAGTGAGACTGCGATAGCTGTAAATTAGAATCCCTACTAACATGGCAGTCGGAGGCATTCGGGAGCAGGCGCCCCGCTGGCCACTGTAATTGAGCAGTTGTCTGTGACTGGAACCAGCTACGCGGGCAGGTACCTCATACCCCCATACGTATCTCACTACAGACTGCCTTACTTACACTATTACAAAGGCGTAGCCGAGATTTCATACGAGGGAATACCGGGGATAGGGGATACTATACGACAGTAGTTACTCAGATAGGATACCTTCGTGTGATGGATTCATTATTATTTATTTCAAGTTATATTTACGCATTAATGATTAATTGTACTAAAAAATAGATCAAATAAAACATGGATGAAATGCAGTAGAAATGGGATCCCTTTTGAAAATCCGTGTATGATAGAATGTCGAATAAAAATTTAAGAAGTTAACACAGTGTGAATGAAAGTGTTATGAGCAAAATAATGAAAGGATCATTAAGATGGTTTAGAAGCATAGAAAGAATGAATAAAGAAAAAGTGGTAAAAAAAGGTTATGTAAACGATATAAATGAAACTAGAAAAAGAAAAAGATCGAAGAAAACATGGCAGGATCAAATCAAATAGATCTTTTGAATTTTTTTATTATTATAATTATTTAAAATAAAATTAAAATAAAAACACTGTTCTTTGTTATTCACTACTATGCGGTTATTTTAATTGCCAACTAGTTTCTCTTGTACCCAAGCTTTCTCAGAGCTTTGTAACAACAGGTTGTAATATAAACTATAATATATAATATAAACAGCCTGTTATTACGACGCCCTGAGGAAGCTTGGGTATAAGCGAAACTAGTCGGCATTTAAAAAACCGCGTAGTGGCGAAAAACAAAGTGCAGTGTTTTTATTTCTATTTTATTTGAAATATAAATAATAATAAAAATTATGCTTCATACGATTTTTTTTATTTTTTATATTTTTAAAATATATTAAACCAAATACGAGTACGTAGACAAAAGAGCGCTCTTTTCCGCAGTGTGGATATCCTTCCATTCTGCCTATCCTTTTAGAGAGACAGCGTGTTGGTTAGTTAGTTTATTAGTTATAAAATATAAACTAAAAGAAGAAAAACATAATTATTAAATTGAATTCCGATTTGAAACCACTACAATATAAGTTTTGGTAATACCAATGTTTTACGTCTAAACGAGCATAATTTCAAAAAAAAAAATCTTAATAACTTTTCCATCAATTTTTTGTTCATTTATTAATATTATTAACCCTTTAAAAAATGTATTTGTTTAACTTCATTTCATTTTACACTGTCGTATTGTGAATTGTTATATTAATTTACATTTGTGGAAGTGACCTTATTTAACTGTTTCTTTGTATATTTTATATAATGTACAATACTGGCGTTTTCATTCGTAATGATTATTATTCAATAGGGAGTTTTACATCATTGTTTGAGAATCAATCAATGCATCCTAATACATAAATTGCATGCCACATAGCAGATAGTTGATATGATAAATGCATAAGTAATTTCACTCTGAAGAGATGCTAGGATCCTGAAACACGCCACTGGTCCATCATGTATGTATGTTGGAGTGCTGCTAGTAGTCAGTCATGTCGATTTGGCACCCATTATAATTACAACCACAAGTTATTGTATACTACTGTACTACAACAGTTATCCCCAATACCTTACCCTGATTTCCATACATTACTTAAAGCTATCAGCGTTTCGCGTTCGGGTTCCCTGCGTTATTAATTTGGGAAGTAATGTTGACCGTGAAGAGAAATTATTTGCTCCTACACTAACGGTTGTACCTAGGGCTGGGTGAGTATAGTACGGTCCCTGAAAATCTGAAAGACCCTGAGATTTTAAATATCAAATGCACCCAATTTATTTAACATACAGTGCATTTTATTCATTGATTTTTTTTCTAAGACAAGATAAAAAAACGACTGATTATCACAAGCTATTGTAGCAAGAAAATCCCATCTACCCAGAATGAATAAAACGACCTTCGTGGCCGAGGGACAAGTACTATGACCGTTGTACTAAAGGTCCCGGGTTCGATTCCCGGCGATGAGAGTGTGATTTTTACGTATGGTGTAGAATTCACGCGACAATAAAATGGTGATAGATTAACTACCTATCACTAGTCATGAGAATCAATATGATAGCTATACCCTTTACACCGTTTTACATCGCGCTGTAATGAAGTAAAGAGCGATTCTACAAAATAATCAATAGATAAGACGTTGCTTTCACTAAATAATTATTTCATTTTGAGTGACTTCGTGCATCGTATACTTTATTAGACAAGTGGTTCCCAAATTTGTTTGTCCCGTGTACACCCTGATGATTTATTTTATTTTATGCAGACCCCCAGAATGAGAATGAGCCAAAAAAAAGGTCTCAGTAAACCTTGCGTAGACCCCCTGACGTTGTTCAAGGACCCCCAAATCAATTTTAATTTTCCACAGACCCCCTGAATGATCCAAGGGACCTCTGGGGGTCCGTACGGACCACTTTTTTAGACTATGCATAAAACGAATAAAATGATGAATAATAAATGCTCTTGTTCAGTTCTTAATTTTAACAATTGTAAGTATTGTAAGTACGTAATTAATTTATTATTAGAATGCTGTGTCTTATTTATATATATATATATATATATATATATATTTATTTTGAAGCGATCTTACATTATTGATGCATTTATAACTAAGTTCTGATGTTCTGTTTTTTAAACTTTTTAATTTTTCACATGTGAAAATAAAGGGTAAAAAGTATAGCAGAAATAGCTCACTTTTTATAATGAATCAAGACATGCATGGGCTACTTGGATACGAAGCGTTATTTTAATTTAAAATTAATAATTTGGTTTATTGAATAAAAAAAGTCATTAGTCATAATTTTGATTTGTTTAGGTTTAACTTTACACAGCCACCGCTACCGCATACGAGTATCTAGGAGGGTCGCCTATTTGTGCGTGTATCTCTGAATATAATGAGCGGAGAATAGTGTCGAATGTGCTTACCAGCCCCGGCCGTAATGAGCGAGGAATCACTGTTCCCTTAATCAACAAGCCCTAAACTTTGGCTAACGCCCATTTACCATCGGCCCCAGTGTTTGCCGCCCTCCCGCCTCCCGCACCCCGCCTCGGTGCGGTGCGTGCACACCTCCAATAATAGATGCTCCGTACATTACGCGAGATACAATCTAATTATTATAGATACTATTCATGTAATATTATTTGATCGTAAATTTTTATATGCCACGTGACTTGATTTCCATTTTAGAAGCTCGTAATATTACGTGGCGCCGAATATATCGAAGATACGTACTTTGTGAGTCAATAATATTATTATTCGATACACAAAACCAATGTCCAATGAAACTTGGAAATTGTTTATGTAAATTTTACACCAATAAATGAGTGTGTTTCTGTACACTCAAATGTTTACTCTAACATAACATAGTTTTTTAGATTTTTAATAATGAATATTTTGAATAAATATAATTACACTTAATATTAACACTTTATTTAACTTAACACAGACATATTTCGGTTATAACATAACCTTTATCAATGAATTATTTATTAATATTTGGGAAATGTATACTTATATCTGTATACGAATCCTGGATTTTCACCTGTGGGTGGTTAATTCAAATTTTTAATTGTATCTCAATAGAGACGAAGACGCAAACTGGAAACTGAATATGGATGAAATATTTATTGTTTCTTGAACTCTGTAAAACTCCTTATTAATTGTTGATAGATATTTGAAAAAAGAACTGAGTTTTGTCTCGGACGTCACATAAAAACAAAATCTACTAAATGCTAAATAATAGTGCTCTTGCCTTAAAAACCGGAAAATACCGATCAACCTGAAACAAAAAGTCTATTAAGCCTGCGTTCTGCCAGTTGATACTTACGGTCTTAAAACTGTTACATTGTCCAAACAAAGCGCCAACACCGCACGCTACGCGCTACTGTGCGTGATTCTATAGTAAAAAAATATATCACCTATCTTAGCACTAACCGAAGCACCTTAGTAAAGGTGTGACTTTAGACTTAGTAATGGGTGACTCTACGCAACTACGCCTCCATTCGTTGATGATAAGACCCCTTACAAAACAGATCATAAAATACCTCTTCATGTTTGAGAGAGGGAGGAAACGATTCAAACCTTTTAAAAGACGTTTAGGGAATAAAAGTGTTGCAACAGTTGTAAGGAAATGCCTCTAAAAGGTTTATGTCCCATTGGAGCAACAGTAGTCGGCCACACTATACGACTTCGATTTAATTCTCTATTAAACTTTACAGCGGGAATGGCCTCTCCAGAAGTTATTTCTCACTCGCTCCACCGCGTTCTGGAGATGGAGTAACATGTATTGCGGCAGGGGCAGCGTGTGACCGCTTTCTGGGAATTACAATTATCTAAAATAGTATTATTTATCGCTTCTTCAGCAATGATGTATGGTAAATCTCCATATTTAATAATTAATACGTTAAGAAACTTCCGTTTTCTAGAAGATTTTTTACATTTTATGAGAATGACATATTTTGCCTTGCAAAGACAAGCAAGCGGAAACATGCCAATCCCATAAACAACGAAACTTCCAGAAAACACAACAGTTTTTATTCTTTTGAAAATTACTATTTAACGGTTTGCATCAAAATTGTATTCGTTTGTCGCTTTAGTCACGATAGTCGTTCAAATTAAAATTTTCAAATAAGATTGAAATTAGATATATCGATGAAAATATTCGTTTTCTATAGGTTTTATGGAAGCGCATTATCAAACGATAAACATTTGATTATGCGCAAGTACGGCGATAAATGTCACTTGTCACACAATGAATCTATTAAAACTTCTAGAAAACTTTTACTAAATAACTAACTAACCATCACGCCGTCTCCCTGAACGGGTAGACAGAAAGAATGGACTGCCACACTTTAACCGATGCGGCACTCCATCCTTTTCTTTACACCCCCGCGGGAGACGCAGTGTGATAGGTTGCGAATCTCATCGCCATCAGTTCTTTTTAATAAGATTTAATATGTAGTTTTACATTACTGTTCAAAAAATATTAAATTAAATTAAAATCATCTATTCATTTGAGCTTTGAGAAATTTTTTTGTTATACTTATAAAATAAATACTTGCTTTTCGGTTTTCTCTCGCAATTACAAATAAAATTAATATTCTGTTTTGTATACTATATATGTTATTATGTGTAGTTCATATAAACGTTAACTTGAAGGTAATTTAAGGCGCCTGTGAATTTTTTCGCTACTATAAATATATGCTAGTGGTCAACCCCACGGATACTGGACCACTTATACTGTACCTATAGCGGTCCACCGTACAGTGGCTGCTGTACTTGCAATGTGGAGTGGTTGGATAAATCTCCTTCGGGCACCTTGCACAGTCACCGCACACCATTTTAAATTTCTACGCCCTTAATATATTCAAAACAAGATTTTGTTTCAACTCATTGATTTCAATTATCTTCAATGATTGTAACACCTGATGATGCCAACATCGGTTAGCGAAATAATGTCGTAGAAAATAAATAAATAAATTGTGACATTGTAACAAAGTTACAAATTAAACCGTTGATATTGAGGAATTATCGCTGCTATTCAAAACAATGGAACATATAATGTTATGTTATACTCGTATATGAAACTAACAAATGTGTATATATCTCAACAACAACAACAACAACAAACCATCACGCCGTTTCCCCGCAGGGGTAGGCAGAGAGAATTAACCGACACACTACTCTATCCTGACATACCTCTATAGCTTCCTCCACATTTATACATCGATTCATACACGCACGTCGATTCTTCCGGCTTCTGACATGACCAATTTTTAATATTTGATTAATTTGGTCATGCCATATTTTCCTCGGTCTACCTTGATACCTGAATCCATTTACATCGTAAACGTATACTTTTTTAACCATTCTTTCTTCACCCATCCGCTCCATATGTCCGAACCAACGCAGCGATCCTTTCATAATACCTTCTTTCGCTCTACATTCCTTCCTAATATCAGCATTTGGGATTCTGTCGTACATCGTTCTACCACACATACGTCTTAGGGACCTCATCTCTACCGCATTTATTCTGCTCTCATCTTTTTTCTGCCAGTTCCATGCTTCGCTTCCATACATAAGGGTTGGGACCAGAACTCCATTGTGAACGGCTATTTTTGCTTTCATTGATAAATTCTTGTTTCCAATAACTATTTCTAAAGCTCCATTCACTTTGTTATCCGCACCAACCCTTCTTTCAACATCACTGTCCGTTCGGCTATCCGCTGTGAACATGCTACCTAAATACACAAATTCCCTCACGTGATCCAAGTTCTCTTCATTTACACTTATTTTATATTATAAATATCTCAAAATATAACCAATTGCAAAACAAGAGAACAAAAGTATTTTCTGATTTTTATAACTTTTTTCTGCTTTCGACTAGAACAAACATATCGGGGATTATAACTAAACCAGTAACAAAAGAAAAAAAAATGTAAATCAAATGCTTTTACATATTTTATAATAACTATTATGGGAAGGAAAAAAGACTGCTCGTCATACCAAAAGCCAACGATTGATGATAAAATTCATGATTATCCATCTTAATTTAATTTTTATAGAATATCCAAAAAGAAGCACCTGCAATTGACATATTTTATAAACCGTTTTGACCCATTTCCGTGAGCTTAGAGTAGGAACTGTTTGGCGTACTAGGGAGAGAGCAGGACAAAGGACACTTATTAGATTTCCTGCTTCATTTATTCCGCAAGTTCGTGTTTACATTTAACAATTCCATCTACAACTTCTAAATTATTCCAATCCAATCTACCTTCATCTAGAGTCTTCTTATTGAGTTATATATTTTATTTATCTCAATCTCCGAGTGATTTCAATGTTTAAACTAAATCACAAAAAGTCATCTCTTTAGTGTTTCATAAAATATATATCGTTTTTCCTGATATCATTTTATTACTTCAATTATTATATAATAGCACATATTCATCGTAGATTCTTAATAAGGTTTTATATTTTTAATAAGGTTTTATAGTGAAGCTTGGAGCTAGCAAAAGAAGGATGAAAGCAGGATAAACTTCGTAGAAATGAGATCACTAAGAAGAATTTGCGGGAAAACGTTGTATGATAGAATACCGAACGATAAAATAAGAAAGAAATGTAAGGCAGATGACAGCATCACGGATAAAATTAAAAAAAGGATCATTGAGATGATTTGGACATATGGAACGAATGTATGAGAGTAGAATGGTTAAAAAGTAAAAAAAAAGGTAAAAAAAGTACACAAGCAGTATGAGTGGAAAAAGAAGCCGAGGACGACTCAGGACGTGCATGGTACGATGTATGAATGTAGAGGAATCCCGAGAGGTATAACAGGATAATTATTCTGTAATTTCTGCAATTCTATAATTCTCTTTCATTAAGGATGCATTTTATTAATCTTCACGCTCAAGAAATTTAGTAGCGGTAAACACTGTGCAGGAAATTCCCTAATTTCTGGTGTTCTGTGCACCCACGCTCCGCAACTGTTTCTGTTTTCATTGTACGAAATAATTGAAAATAACAGAAGCTGGTACTAATAAAGGCAAATAATTCCCACTGCAATGTGGCGGCTGTAATGGTTTATGCGTCGCACTGCGGCTATTATCCGCCGTGAATTGAAACCGAGGACATCTAATTCATATTGATTCTAACCTGAATTCTACAAGAAGGAGAAAGAAAAAATAAGAAGGAGCGAACGAAACTTACTGTGGTTTAACTAATTAGAATAGAGGCTCCAGTGGGTTCTTGCAGTTCGCAAAAATAATGTTTGAAGTGTTGTTAGTATAGTTCCACTCGCAATGTATCGATTGGACAATATATTTTTCTATCATCACAAGGAGGTGAGTTAATAAATATAGCAGAAGAGAACCATAAATGTGAAAGTGTTCAAACTTCCAAAACGATAGATTACTGTTTCTTTAACAATTATGTAAAGCTCCATATGAAATAATTAATACGAATATAACGTCTAATGGATTATTAACTGTCATATGATAATATCTTAAAAAGGCGAAACAGTTATTTCCTAACCGATAGATTACTGCTATTCATCGTCAGCCTGTCATCACTTTGTTTTACGGATTTACATTTGAATAATTTTTTATTTTTTTACACTTTTTTACACTTTTTACAAACATGTTTCAGACTGCAGAAGCTTTTTCGGAGTAATATTTTAGTCATAGTTCTAAATGTTTGTCAAGAAGTGAGCTTTGGCTGCCACACCAAAGGACCCGGGTTCGATTCTCGGCGATGACAGTATGATTGTCACCTTGTCATAGGTCTGGTATAGAATTCACGTGACAATATAATAGCGATACATTAGCAACCTATCATATCGACGACCTTCGTGGCCGAGTGGTAAGTGCATTGACTGCCATCCCGAAGGTTCCGGGTTCGATTCCCGACGAGGGCAGTGTGATTGTCATACTGTCTATGGTCTGGTGTAGAATTCATGTGACAATAAAATGGCGATAGATTAGCTACCTATCACATGTCACGAGAATCACTATGATAGCTATAATAATATCCTTTACATCGATTTGGCTCATGCTGTCATGATGTTAAGAGCGATTCTACAAAATAATAATAATAATAATATGTCATGAGAATCAACATAAATGGTACATACAAATTATTTACAGTAATTGAGTTCAAACGACCTGTGTATGTAAAAAAAGTGTGTTTTTAATTCACCGTATTCAAAATAATTTTATAAAATGACTGGCAATATACAAAAACTTTAAAAGAACTGAAATTCAACAGAGGTCACTTGCAAATGGTAATTATTTTATTGCTCGACGTTCACCATACCTCTGGGAGTATGTAGAAGTATTTCAGAGAAGATAAACAGTGGGCTGTAATTTGACACGAGATGGGTTCACGTGACGTCGCCCGACTGGTAAAGTGGTATACTGCTCGAGAACTTCGAGTCGATCCTTATCTCGGGCCAAGCACAAAAATAGTCCTTCCCAAGCCATTAATGCTGAAATATTTCCCGATCCTTGTTGGCATCTCCGGTTGTTAGCGCCTGGCAACTTTCCAGGCCGCTTGATAAATCCCTTTATACTTGTCTTCATCGCTTTGGTAAGCCTCTGTTCACGGCTTTTAAGAAAAATAATAAAAATAATGCCTTCCAACTATATCCTCTTTTGGCGTCCGGAGCGTGTATCGTCGCGGTACAGTGTTTATTTGAAGCATACGTACCTTTACGTTGTACAAATATTTACATACATTCAAATTACATGTTATTCAATACACCTTACCTAATACCTTTTTACAATTGATTTAATTAGAATACGATGGAAAAAAAATATTTATTGAATTCACAAGAATAATTATTCAATAGTGTTGTCAGTAGTAAACTAATTAAACTGGAAAAGCAAGTAGAATAATAAATATGTACGACATTATAGAATTTTACTTTCATCATTAACCTTGAAAATGAAAAAAAAAATACAATAATATAATATGTAAGCGTATTTGGTTTCGAATCTTGATTACTTTGGGATAGTTTGAAACAAGAACTGATACTTATCTTATGTATTGGTAAGTTTTGAATTGTCAAATTAATTACATGGATTTTTTTCCTTTCAGAATTACATACATTAAACAAGAATTTATCAATGAAAGCAAAAATGGCCGTTCACAGTGGAGTTCTGGTTCCGACACTTATGTATATAATTGAAGCATGGAGCTCTGAGAAGAAGGATGATAGCTAAATATTTGTGAAAGATGATATAACTTAGACCATGTGTGCTAAAACGACATATGGCATGATTTCAAATGCGGATATCAGAAAGGATTGTAGAGCGGAAGGAAATTTTAAGAATAATTTTTTTTATTTTTTTTATGTATTGTTTTGTTGGATCGCCCTTAACATCATTAACTGCCGAATCGATGTAAAGAGTAAAGCTATATAATATTATAGTTATTCTCGTGACATGTGATAGGTAGCTTATCTATTGCCATTTTATTTTCACATAAATTCTTCACCAGGCCAAAGTCAATGTAATAATCATACTGCCATCGCCGGGAATCGAATCTGAGACCTTTGGTGTGGCAGTCAAAGCACTTACCATTCGGCCTCGAAGGACAATTATGAAAATATCCTTGAGTTGGTTTTAAAATATAACTCACATGGATGAAGAAAGTAATTGCAAACGATGTGAATGAAATATGGAATAGAGCAAGATTGAAGAAAACATGATATGACCAAATTAATAAAATTTTGAAGGTCGCCCATGTTGGAATTCGAAGGAATCGACATGCTTGTATGACTGAATGAGTGAATAAAGAGGAAGCTAGAGAGGTGTGTCAGGATAGAGCAGTGTGGAGGTCAATTCTCTCTACCTACAGTTTCGGGAAAATGGCGTGAAGGTTTGTTGTAAGTGTAGAATTACATATATTTTCAAAAAGTATAGGTCGACAGAGAATGTGCGAAAATGAGAGGATTGTTTATTTTCGCTATTTTGTAATAAAAGCATATTCGGTATTATTAGCAGAGAGTTATTTAACAATTGCACTTGTACGGCGCAGTTGAGGTGACGCCCGTAACCACCCTGAACAAAGCTCAAATCCGAGCGCGCCAAGTTCACAAGTAAACTTCACGTTTCCGCAGACCAATCCGGGCCGGGCCGGGGAGGCATTCCGTGACCGTGGGGCGATAATTTGGGAATTTATCGGTCCCGATGAATGCGACTCTCGACTAATGTCTCCCAATTATATTCCTCCCCTGAACTTGGACTAGACGGCAAGCGGGAACTAATTCCCGCCGCACAGTTGCGGGTATTGAGCAGCCGGATTAATTTAATTGATTCCTGATTATGTCGGGACACGGCATTGTTCCAGAAGTGGAATTTCACTCCAATCTTATTTGTGATAGAATGAGTAACGGTGAACTGATTGAATGCTGACCTGTACGAAACTGAAAACCAACGGAAATCCTTTTTCAAAAAGTACAATTTATTATAAAAAATCTTTGAAAATTTCTGTATGCAACCGTAGTACACAGTAGTACTTTTATAACAGTCAAACACAATTATATGTTATATGAGGTTCAGATATATTTAACGTGGTATATATTTGTTAATTGACTAATAAAAATCAAAATTTTCTTTTCTTTGCAGCTGTAATTCTTGTTATTTTATTATTAACATCTTCCAAGTTCTACGAAGGCTTGTCAAGAAGAATACAGATATGCGTGTTAATAGCAAGGTATGAATTTATAAGACATGGATATACTATAAAATGCGGGGACATAGTTTAAGAAACTAAAGAGTTTTATAACTTTTGAGTTGAAGGTTCTAAGATCCAATACAGAAAAAACTCTCAGAGATCATGTCCGTGACGTTGTAATAAGAAAAACTTGTGAAATCGAGGACATTGTTCAGTGGAGTAGAGGATGATACTGGAGGGATCATATCTACCCAGGATGGATAGTGACAGCCTCCCATAACAGCAACTGACAAAATCCAATTTGGACACTGTCCACCTGGAAGACCAGCTAAGAGATGAAGGGACAGTTGAACCTCATCATTTCACGTTACGTTATCTATGTATTTATTTTTAGAAAAAAAGACTAAACCAAAGGATTTATATCAATGGTATTAAAATTTATTATACAATCTTCAATATGAGAACAAAATACCTCATTATCTTGAATTTCATGGGTCGTGTCCAGGCTCGCACCTAGATCCAGTGGATCAGGGGCCTAGTGATCTGTCCCCTGGACTACCACCACACAGATTGTCAAAACTAATAAATGAAAAAAAAAAGAAACAGAAGCATTAACATGTTTTATGTTTAGTTCGTATGAATATGAGATCACGGAGGTTGTCTACGATGGAGTTACATATATTGTAATACATTTATTTGTGGCTAATGTGCGTGTGAGGTATCTTCTCGGAAGGCTTACCCTTTTGAATTATTGTTATTTTTACTTTTCACACCCTTCAGATTACATTTGCTCACTCTACCAAACGTGAGATGTGAAATTCCATTTACTGTATTTGTATTTTGCATTTACTCTGTATCGGAATGTTGGGACGAGACTACATATTGTTTTAAATGAGTAATCATGTTACTTTCACGCTTGATTCTTTTCATATATGTTTCATAAATCATAAAAGCTCATTTTATTGACGTATATCAAATCTCGTGAATTTTCACTTAGTTCAAAAAATTTAAATATTTTTAAGAACTAAGCGAAGCAGAGATGAAAAACAACATCTTCTTAAATACTTTGATTGTATTTGTTCGCATCGGTTGCTTTCCCGCTTATTATCATAGCATTTTGTAACTAACTAACCATCACGCCGTCTCTTCGCTGGGGTAGCCAGAAAGAAACTGCTGCCACACATTTTTTTCCTGACATATTTCTCTAGGTTTCTCAACATTCATATCATGTCATGCACGCGCGTCGATTTCTCTGACTCCTCACGTGGCCGACATTCAATGTTTGATTTATATGATCATGTCATGTTTTCCTCGGTCTTCCTCTTTTTCTAGTTCCATTGACATCGTAAACTTACACTTTTTTTACCATTCTTTCATCATTCATTCTTTTTATGTGTCTAAACCATCTTAATAATTACTATTATTATTATTATTTTGTTGAATCGCTATTGACATTATGACAGCATGAGCCAAATCGATGTAAAGGATATTATAGCTATCATAATGATTCTCGTGACATGTGATAGTTACATAGCTGCTAATCTATCGCATTTTATTATCACGTGAATCCTACACCAGACCAAAGACAGTGTGACAATCACATTTGCCCTCGCCGGAAATCGAACCCGGAACCTTCGAGATGGCAGTCAATGCGCTTACAAGGTATCCTTCCCAAGGTCGTCCTTAATGATCCTTTCGCACCGCATTCACTTCTTATATTTTCATTCGACACTTTATGATACCCAGAGTATCTACACATTCGTCTAAAAGATCTCATTTCGACTGCATTTATTCTGCATTCATCATTTTTTGCCAGTTCCATGCTTCGCTTCCGTACATAAGGGTCGGTACAAGAACACCATTGTGCACTGCAGTTTTGGATTTGGATAGGCTTTTATTTGTGATGACAACCTTTCTTTCAATATCTCTGTTCATTCGCCCATCTTTTGTCTACATACTACCCAAATACGAGTATATAAACTCATCTACTTGCTCCAGATTTCACCATTCACGCTAATGTTGCAGACTGTCAAGGATTCTTTTTTTTTCGAAAATCATTACCTTGGACTTATTCACATTCATCAACAGATCATTTCGCATGCATACCTCATACAAACAAGTCGTCAGGACTTGTAGTTCATGCTCGTTGTCTGCAAGTAGGACAGCGTCATCCGCATACAATGAACAGCTTACTGACACTCCGCTCATTTTGGCATCTACATCCAACCCTTTCAGCTCTTTCATACACTTGTCCAAATATAGATTAAATAACCACGGGGACAATACGCAACCCTGTTTGACACATTTATTGATATCAAACCAGGCTGCAAGATCCCCATTTAAACTGACACTAGCAGCGCTTTTAGACAATATTTATCACAACTTAACTCTTTTTACACAATCATACGCATTTTGTTTTGTCATACAATTTGATTAAAGACTTTCACTATTATTTACTAACATCGCATCACCAACAATTGACCATCATCTCCAATCATCCACACTTAATCATCAAAACACACCACTTCCTCCGGGAAACCCTCCTCTCACTATTTATCCTCGTATTAAAAAAATTAAAACATGCGTGGGACTCTGGACTGGTATTTCTGAGAAGGCAAGATCCTAATCAATGACCATCATCGACCATCACCTCCAATTATCTACATTAATTTATTACTCACAAATATCCGAAATCAATAACAGGTTTAAATCATATTTTTCCTGTCATCTGCAACAGTTATGAGCCTCCAAAATAATGACACTTATATTTAAAATATCGTAGATCCACCACGTGGATTGTCAGATCTAAAATGATAAAAATGTAACTACGTATAAGAGATTCAAATATATCGAGACAGTTGTTTATTTTTCAAAGTATAAGTAATTTTTCGTTGATAAAATTCGCCCCAAAAATAAAATAGACGTCAGTTAAATTGACAAACTAATTTGTGGTAATTGAGTTTTGTAAGGAATGAAATGAAATTGAAGGAAGTCGGGCACATGTTCTGGCGCCATTAGAGTGTAACACCGCAATTATGTAGCGATGGAAAGTAATTATTTGTGGCCATAAATCTCCTCCGAACAAGTGGCTGCAGGCGGGATTAATTACTCCGCGGTGATGGGCGCTGGAAGATGGAATCATAATACGGAATGGGGAGTGCCTAAACAAGATGCGGGGAAACGACTCAATATGTATATTATTGAGTGTAGGTTGCACAATTATAGAAGAAGACATAACTCTTATATATAACAAATATTCAATAATACGAATCTCGAGAAAAACTTTAACTCGGATATGTTCGCTTTTTTATTATGAATATTCTTTTGTGTACTTGAATAATGACGTTAAACTCCATAATGATTAATTAATACGAATAAAAACATCTGTTTTCTAGAAGCTTTGTTATATAAAATTAGAATTAAACACTTTTAAAAACGTTGTATAAAACCACTTTATTTTTAGTCAGGAGTGCCAACCGGTTTCACTCTGTAACGAGGTTCGTCAGGGCTATAGACAAACTTTTTGTGTATAGTCCTGACGAAGCTCGTTACATCCTTACTACGTTACTCCTGACTCAAAATAAGGTGGTTTTATACAACGTTTTTAAAAGTGTTTAATTCTAATTTTAAATATGTCATACCACCAAATAATAGCTTCATTCCAAAGCTTGTAAATGACATGTTTCGCCTATAGAAGACTTTATCAAATGTATGTATTTACATTTGAAAAGACAGGCGGAAGATGTCACTCACATAAATAATAAACCTTTTAGAAAATATACGTTTTCATTCGTATTAATTAGTTTTATGATCACATTTGATAATGCCTTAGAAAGGCAAAATATGTGATTCTCATAAACTATAATACAACTCATAGAAAACGGACGTTTTTATCCGTATTAATTGATGTACATTCAGTTCTTCACTTTAAAAAAAATTTGAGCGGTTTCAACAACTCCTTATTATATTCTGGATAATGTTACAATTTTAATGACAATTTATTATAATTAATTAAACTATACTTTTATATATCACCCTGTATAAAACAATCATCCGAACAGTAGTGACCTATGGATGTGAGGCGTGGACTTAGACAAGCGAAATCCGCAGAGCGACTGGATACTTTTGAGAGAAGGGTGCTGCGCAGAATTCTGGGGCCTGTGAATGACGGTGAAGGCTGGAGAGCGCGGCATAATGACGAGCTGTACAATATTTACAAAGCTCCCAGTCTCTCCACACAGGTCAGACGAATAGACTAAGATGGGCCGGTCACGTGCAGAGGATGCCGTCATCGCGAACCCCAAAATGATTGCTGGAGTGGCACCCAGGTGGTAGAAGACCAATTGGACGACCAAGGCTGCGATGGGAGGATGAAGTTGGGAGAGATGGAGCAAGATTGTTAAGAGTGTCAGATTGGAGGGTCGAAGCGGAGGACAGGAGGAGTTGGAGGCGAAGAATACTGGAGGCTAAGGCTCGATATGGGCTGTAGGGCCATCGAAGAAGAAGAAGAAGATACTTTTATATTTATATGTACGTTATATTTGTATTCCACCGGAATCAATATGTCTTCTATGAAGACATGAATTTTATTTTAATTGATGAGACATTTTCTGAATAACAGTTTACCTATTGCGTCACACTTTTATTCTTGTGGCATTGCCATTCTCTTCATGATCACATTTTGCCAAAAGAAATACAAAATTAAAAATGGCCGATCTCACTTAGCTTTAATAAGTTTTAAATTGAATTTTCTACTTGCAGATGGGGTGGCAAGGATGGAACTGACCGCAGCCGAACAATGGTGAGTGCAAAATATCGAATTCAAAGTTTCGGGATCTAAAACTCTACTATGTACGTTTGGAGTAATGCGGATGCGTGTTTTGTGTGAGTTTATCTAAATTTTGTTAGGTTTTTTTACGGCTCAATGCTTTTTAATTCTTTGGAATTATATATAATATATCCACGTGGGAGTTAACGGTGGTTTTATAATTATTATAATTAATTATACGATTAGCTGAATTTTAAAATAAGATATGCAACAGGATTGTTATCCTGCTATTCAACCAGTTTTAACCTGCGGTTCGGAGTGTTGGCCACTCAAAAAACTACAGGAAGAACTGCACAGTACTGAAATGAGGGTACTGATGTGTGCGGGCGGAGAAACGTTGCTCCACCACATCGGGAACATATCCGCGGCAGTTTGAGAGTGAGGCCAATTTTAGATAAACTTGAAGAGAACCGTCTGAGATGGTACGGCCACGTCATACGGGACCCAGCTGATCATGCTACAAGGAGAGTAATGGAAACGGACTAGCTACCCAGGGGACGTGGTAGGCCCAAGCTGACATGGATGGGACTTTTTAATAGGACTCTCAAAAGAGATCGGATGCCACCAGATGCCACCCAGAACATACAGTTCTAGAGACGCCATACAAGAAAAGCCGACCCCAAGTAAATCGGACAAGGCTAGGAAGAAGGAAAACAGAACAATATTAGAACTTTGAGGGAAAAATCGAAATAAGATAACATAGTAGTGATACTGATCTTGGAGGGTAAGATTGAGGATCGACGAGGTGTTGGGAGAAGGCAGATTTGCTGGCTGAGGAACATCCGAGAGTGGACAGGGCTGAGGACCGTGGAGGAGCTGTTCCGAGCTGCCCAGGACAGGGAGACCTACTCAAGGGTGATAGTCAACGTTGGGGAGACCTGACAAGACACAGAAAGAAGAAGTTCTGATACAAATCGAAATATAATTACGTGAAGTTTAATAGTTTCTTCTTTGTCTTAGGAAGAAACCATCTGTTAATAAGTGAATGTAATTATTTATTAACATTTTAATTAACCCGATGTTTAATATTAACTTCAGACCATGTGTTTGAAATTCGTATTTTCGCAATTCAATAACAATCGAATAAATACGAGTAAGCGAGTTAATAAACCACGAGCGGAAGGAGCTGAAGTAATGCTTTCTGTTTATAAAAGATTTCATATATTACGGAAATATTCCTTTATTTCTGGAGAAAAGGGAGCATTCGGAGAACATAAGTCCAGAACCCGCCCTACGGCGTAGCCAATCAGTGAAGGGGATTATAAAACAATATGTTTTTATTGTATACAAATGGTACAAAATGAATTGCTATTAAGTTACATTTCAAAAATAAATACGTATATATTTAAACATTAATATTTACGTTTTTTTCTCGTGAAGTATCTGAAAGGTCACTAAAAATTATGTCACCAAAGAGTCACAATTCACTAAATTTTGAAGTTTTTGATAGAAAATTTATATTTATTCTATGAAACCTGTTTCTAAGTTGTTCTGATTATATTGTTATATAATACAAGCGCCATTATTGCAGGTTTAATCACTAGACGGATTTTAAAATAATTTTAAATTACACTAGACTACTGATAACGTCTGTTTTTTAGAAGTTTTTTTTTATTGGGGAATGACACGTTTCGCTTGTTATATTTTCAATATTTAATATGGAGTTAATACTCATCACTGTTCAAGAAACTCTTTTTATTATAATATTATTTCTTGAACAACTATGTGAAATTTCATATCAAACAATTAATAAAAATGAAAACATTTGTTTTATGGAAGTTTTTTTTTCATGGTTTTAGGCAATGACAAACTTCTCATTTCTAAGGCATTATAAATATTTTCGTTTGTGTTATATCACTGAGCTGTTGCTTCAGGTTATTTGATATGACATAAGAAATAAATTTGTTTTCAGAAAACTAAACATAAGTAATTGTTTGTATTTTTTATGTATGTACTTTGTATACACAACACTAAATTGCATATCTGACATGTTTCGGAAAACCAGTCCTTCTTCAGTGATACATTTTATAAAGATACATATTTAAAATATTATTATACAAAGTACAAATATGATCAATTTTGACATATGTTATAAAGATTTATTTTATTTATTTATATTTATTTATTTTAAAATAAATCTTTATCACATCTGTCAAAATTTATCATATTTGTAAACAACTTTATAATATTTTAAATATGTATCACTGAAGAAGGACTGGTTGTCCGAAACATGTCTGATATGTAATTTTAATACGGTTGTATATACAAAGAATACAAAAATAAAAAATAAAAAAAACAAATAAAACATCTACAACACAAAGTATGTAGCGAACATAGAAGAGATAAGTAATTGTAATTAACATTTTTAAAACAATGTTCAAAAATCATCTTGTTTGCCCTTCTGTTTTTCTATCATTTTATTAATATTACATATATTTGGTTTAAACTTTTGATGCGGGGACTACAATTCTGCTACGCTACAGATTCGCATACTTTTTTTAGTGGATATTAAAAATAACATTCTTCCTATTGAAAGGCGCACGGAGCTGCGGCTGGAGAGGAAACTGTTTTGTGTAAATTGATTTATGGGTTGTGGTCCATGCGATCCGGAAACCTGAAAAGGTAAACTTAACGGAGCTTTCTCGCAGCGCTTTACTCCACAGCGGCAAGGCGTTCTCATCCAAAACTACCCCGATTACTGTACAAACAACGACTATCCATATTTTAAAATTACGTGTAAAGATAAACTTATTTAAAGCTTTTTGCAATGCTGTGTCGAAATATCGTTAACTCGATAAAATATTGAGATTCTTTTAAAAATTTGTACGCAAAATCGGCAATGCAAACTTAAAATGAATTCAGTAGGTTTCGAAAGTGCGATGGAATATTGTTTCGCGTGTTTCAAATGAAGGGTATAGAGTTCTGGTTGAGTCCGATCTACCGCTTCTGCTGAAGCTGTGTGTAAGGTCGGGACTTAGATCGGTGGAAGTTTATTGTTGCTCGAGGAAACACGAGGGCTGAAGGGCGTCATATTTCTTGCAAATAATCGCAAATTGCCGCGCCCTACACGCTCCGATGAAATGGGGTCGAACTTACCGCCGATATTTTTCATCGCGATCTCAATCTTATTTTACAAGTCTTTTTTCCTGTTATTTATTGACTCGAACGAAAATCGTTTTTTTGTAATAACTTACAAAATGAGATATGCGGGAAGGAGAAATAATTTTATTAGAAGAACAACTTGTTAAGAAGACGATGCCTACAGAAAAAACATTAATCAGTTGTTTGGCTGTCAATATTTTGATTATCAATGTATTTCTATATTCTATCGAGACTCCTGTTGCATAGCTTCTGATGTAATATCAAATAGAATACTAGCGCGTACTGAATAATTTGAATGAACGTGGATAATTGGTAAATAAGAATTATAAATGGAAGTGAAGCATGGAACTGGCAAAAGAATGATGAAAGTAGAATAAATGCAGAAAAAAATTAGATCTCTAAGATGAATGTGTCGTAAATCTGTATATATCGCACCGTGAGTGTAAAACCGAATTAAGTGCAAATATACATTTTCGAGATATGGGAGTTTAAAGGTTTCATATTGCTTGGAAAAACTGTTTTTTTTAATAAACCAATGATTTTCGGTTTAGAGTAATATACCTATAAACCGAAAATCATTGGTTTATTTAAAAAAAAAAAGTTTTTCCAAGCAATATGAAACCTTTAAACTCCCATATCTCCAAAATGTATATTTGCACTTAACTCGGTTTTACACTCACGGTGCGATATGATAGTGTCAAATGCAAATGTAAGAAGTGAATGCGGTGCGAATGAAAGTATTATGATAAAAATAATGAAAGGGTCGTTAAGATGGTTTGGATTGGAGTGAAAGCAGAATGGTGAAGAAGGTATATGTCAACGACGCGAACGGAGCTAGAAATAGAAAAAGGCTGAGGAAAACGTGGCAAAATCAAATCAATCAATGTATGAATGTAGAGAAAGCGAGAGAAGTATGTCAGGACAGAACGGTGTGGCGGTCCATTCGTTCTGCCTACTCCTCCGGAAAGACGGCGCCATGTTTAGTTAGTTAGTTAGTACGTCACGATTTAACTTTTTGTAAATATATTTATATTGTAAACTTAATTGAACACCAATTTCAAGATATAAAACCCCAGATTATGCCCCGAAACCCGGAATCGAATACTAATTGGCGGTAAAATTCATTAATATTCTGAATATATTAAAATATATTTAATTATTAACTATAACACCCGGCCCACCCATTGTGGTGTAACTTTACACCGGCGCCCCTGGAAACGATACAAATTCGAACAAACATTCCACCACAAGTGCAAGAGAAGAGGAAAACCATGCATATTAAACTAGCTTACAATTGATACGACGAAGAAGATTATTAGAATACTTGTATATTTAAATAATAATTAATTGAAACGATGTTTTATTAATAACTACCTCCATTTTTGTCTCTATTTCGATGCGACCGGTTTCGCCAGGCCGACTGGTGGTCTGTCGATGTCTGGTAAAACCGATCGCTTTCAAAACAAAGATGAAATGGAAGTTCTATAGCTATTTGAAAATATCGTTTTATTTCACTTTTAAATTTTTAATTGTATCTCAATAGAGACGAAGAAACAAACTGGAAACTGAATATGGATGATCAAGGTGTTTACAGGACTTATGACCTGTCATTGGTTGGGTTAAGCGCACGCTTTATGTAATTACAACATTCCCCATTCCACCATTGTTATGATCATGTATGATACATTTTTGGAAGTTGTATATATACTCCAAATCCATACTTATTTTCACGTGGCAGTTCCAGTTAGCCATCTATGTAGATTTGATTGTACTAATTAATTTTTTAAGATTAATCTATACAATCCATCCACTAACGCCATCTATGAAGAATGATTGTTTAGCATTTAGCAAACTACTTTATTAACACAATGCGAAGAGGCTACCGCCTCCTATCGCACTGTTAGAAGTCGCCTGGAGTATCCACTCCTATTTTATACGCCAAATAATTGACCAGAATATTTACAAATATTTGTGAAATGTATACTTATATCTGTATACGAATCCTGGATTTTCACCTGTGGGAAATGGGAAATGGGAAAATAGGAGGCGGTAGCCTCTTCGCATTGTGTTAATAAAGTAGTTTGCTAAATGCTAAACAATCATTCTGCATAGATGGCGTTAGTGGATGGATTGTATAGATTAATCTTAAAAAATTAATTAGTACAATCAAATCTACATAGATGGCTAACTGGAACTGCCACGTGAAGATAAGTATGGATTTGGAGTATATATACAACTTCCAAAAATGTATCATACATGATCATAACAATGGTGGAATGGGGAATGTTGTAATTACATAAAGCGTGCGCTTAACCCAACCAATGACAGGTCATAAGTCCTGTAAACACCTTGATCATCCATATTCAGTTTCCAGTTTGTTTCTTCGTCTCTATTGAGATACAATTCAAAATTTAAATTAACCACCCTCTGTTGGGGTAGGCAGAGAGAATGGACCGCCACACTACTCTATCCTAGCACACCTCTCTAGATTCCTCCACATTCATACAGCGAGTCATTCATGCACGTCGATTCTTCCGACTTTTAACATGACCAACCTTTAAAATTTGATTCATGCCATGTTTTCCTCGATCTGCCTCGATTTCGTACTCCATTTACATCATTAACGTATACTTTCTTAACCATTTTTTCTCCATCCATCCGCTCCATATGTCCGAACCAACGCAGCGATCCTTTCATAATTTTATTAATAATACCTTCTTCCGCTCTACATTCCTTTCTTATATCAGCATTTGAGATTCTGTCGTATATCGTTCTACCACACATACGTCTTAGGGACCGCATTTATTCTGCTGTCATCCTTCTGCCAGTTCCATGCTTCGCTTCTATACATTAAGGTTGGGACCAGAACTCCATTGTGAACGGCATTTTCGCTTTTCTTGATAAATTCTAATCTAAAATTAGATTATTTTAAAAACTATTCATTGTTTTTTTATTTACGAATTTGATTATTAAAAGATTGCGGTAGAGTTATAAAGCACAACATTTAAATACGTCCTCAAAGCAACATGTACTTTTCAAACACCACTCTTTGCTCATCTTCTCATGATTTGATCACATTTGAATTTTTTTACATTTCAATTTTGACAAGTGAGCCCCGCTCACCTGGACGTCCACGTGATATGATTAACATGTCCGAGTGCCGACCGATGTGTATGTGTTTTTATATTTGCACACCGAGGGAAGTGCTCACTCTAATGAGCGGTTCGCACGTGCGATGGCATAATATACTACCAACACGAGACGGGTCCATTTACTCCGAAATTAAACTAATATTCTAAAATTATGATGGTACCTTCGACTTCCTGGGGCAGATGTACTCATTTAACATTTTTTTTAAATTTGTAACCATTATTTGAATGTCAAATATTATTTGATAATGCCTTAAGGCGAAACATGTCATTTACATAAACATTATAAAAATTCAAAACAGACCTTTTATCCGTATTAATCATCGTTCAAGAAACAATAAATAACTTAAATTACGGTTAGAAAAATAGACGAACGTGCATGTTACGATGAAAGGATATAGGGGAACTCAAAAAGTTTTTATTAACATTTCATTTATTTAAATAGAAATCACACGCATTATAGATATTTAATTTCAAATCTTTTGCAATTGTGTAATAAGATAATCAAATGATTTTACTGAAATCTCTTGATGGAAGTTCATTTTAAATAATAATAAAATAAAACGATGTTTTTTAACTACTTCCACTTTTGTCTTTATTTAGACAGCGACCATTTCGCCAGACTGGTCGATCGATGCCAGCGAGCCTGGCGAAACCGGTCGCTGTCTAAATAAAGACAAAAGTGGAAGTAGTTAAAAAACATCGTTTTATTTAATTATTATGTAATAAGATTTTTTTAGAGACTACTTTGTCGTATTAAGTTGATAAAAATGTAGGATGAATTAATTTTTAAAAACAAAAGATATTAAAACATTTATATTATAGATATAAACAAGTGATTAAAATAGATATCCATGACTGTAATTTAAGAAAGTATTATTTTACACAACATGTTGTGTAAAATAAATGGTTCAAGTTAAAGGCATAAAAATTGGAGAGACATCTCCAGGCGTAATCCAGTACTGTATAATTTGCAGAGCCTTTCACAGTGCATTAATAAAGATTTTCTGCTTAATGCTTCCCAATCTTAATAGATGACGCTAGTGTAGAGTGAACCAAAAAAGTGAAGATAGGCGCAGCATTCTAGCATATATACAACTTCAAACAAATTGTCAGACGTGGTGGTCGTAAGAAGGGCGGAATGGGGAATGTTGTTAAACATAAAGCGATCGCTCAACCCAACCATTGACAGGTCATAAGTCCTGTAAACGCCTCGACCACCATATTCTGTTCCCAGAAAACAATTTACATCTTCGTCCCTATTGAGATACAATTAATCCTTATAAAAATATTATTTCATTTAAACATAAGGAGACATTTATATAACCTTATACAATATGTACGATTAGTACATTATGTTTTGTGGACAACATATAGCGTATGTTTTGCGTAAGCGGAAGTTAAACGTAACACTTCTCCCGCTTAATTACCATTCTCAAAGGAAAGATGAAATAATTAAATAAAAGAACGCAACATGTTTTGCGCGCTCTGAAAGGCGACAAGGAGAAATGAGGACCCTCGGGCGTACCGCAGGTCTCGGCCCGAGTCCTCTGCCGGGAGGACATCCGGGGCTAATGTGTCCGAGAGCCTTTAAAAGGTTTTATTGCAGCTGGTGAGGCTGCCTCGAAATGATTTATACTCCTGCTCCAACCAAGAGTAGCACAAAACCGCCGACAGATCTTTTTGTCAGAACTCGACAACATTCTCCCAATTATAATAGTACATTTATTTTGTTCCCATAAAATGTGCACTACGAAAATTTTCAAGAATTTATCTACTTGTCAAATGATAAAATATTTTCGTATTAAAAGTTCCATGGGTAAGCGATACTATGAATTTATGCACTTTCTATACTTTATTGACCATACTAATAAATGTTGAGGCGTTTATATCACAAAATAAGCATTATAACAAAACATTTAATACTCATCCTTAAAAAGACAAAAACTCAATAGGAGAAAACACACGTTTAATGTATTGACACACGCTGATTTTGTCCTTTTAATAATGAGTCATAATACGTTGTTTACTATATCAGCCTTTCTATAGTTTTAGTTAAGTTATACATAAACCTGAGGAGATTCTGAGAAAATAGTTTATATATTATACTAAGACATTATTGTTATTTCATTATATTCCAAGAGACATTTCTTGTTCTGAAATTATTTATAAAATAAAGGTGGATATTAACAGTTTTAAAAATTCTTTTTCCAAATTGAAAATAGAGTAAAATTGCTTTGTTATGATTTTTTGAATTTTTTTAAAATTCGTTAAACTAATGATTTATTTAAATAATAAAAACTCTTCTATGTTTGCCATAACTTTGTGTTGTAGATGTTGATGTTTGATGTTTTATTTACATTTTTTTCTTTAATAAATGTGAGTGTTATATACAAAGTAAATAAAAGTGAAACAATAAAAACCGTATGCCACATTTAAAACGATTTGAATTGTACTAAAATATGTTTAGAGATGTTACACCAAGTATGCCGACCCAGCCGAGGGTTATTCTTGCCTCTTCCACTTTGTTACGTTTCACTTCCCGCCAATTTGTTTTTCTCCTCCAGCCGCTGTTGACATCTCCCCACCCCTTCTTTTACACGTTACCCCAACCCTTAACTCACTTTCATCCCTCGCGATGCTACAGACCAGAACACCGCTAGTCCGTACCCTTCTGAATCAAAGATCCTCCGAGCTGCAGACATCCTGTGTTCTCGTGTTTAGCATTGTCGCCATTATACCCTCGTTCGGAGAATAATACCTCACAGGTTTATTATGAATTTATGATACCTTTTTCACTAATTATATTATATGATCCTGGCAGACCAACTAAACTTAAAATATACTGATAAATTATTTGGAGTAAGCGTATACGAGTATGCGTATACTGAGAAAGGTTATAATACATTATATAATACAGTTAAAAAACATCGTTTTATTTAATTATTATATAATACATTTGTTGTGAAAATACAAAGATATTGAATTTTCACAATACTCTTTTGCACTTTTCACAAACATGGTTTGTCCAAAGATTTATAGCAAATTTTAACAATTAAATGATACAATGTCGTTTCTTATACAATAAATAAAAGAGGTGAGACGAGTTAAGTTCAAAAGTAGGATTAATCGTTATTAAATTATAATTGTTGTATAAAAGAAAAAATCAACGATTGGATATAAAGTCAAGTTCATTACATTGCATATATTTAAGTTTATTTAATTATTTATTTTTAATTAAACAAAAACATATGTGAATCCACAAATCGAAGTAATGGCAAATAAGAAATTGATGCTGTGGTTTTTATTTTGTTTGGTAGGTTTAACAGAGATTTCTATTTATATAAAAACGTAAATACTTGTGACAAATTAGTTTTGCCTTACGAGGGTATTTTATCAAACCCTTTCAACCAGTTGGAAGATTATACTGGTCGAGAGAGTCTGAGAATGCCCTCGCAAAGTGAAACAAATTTGTTACAAGTACGTATATTTTTATATATAAAAAATCTCTGTAAAACCGACGAAACAATCGCGTTTACATTGTATCTTATAAATGAGAATTATTAATTTAACAGTTTAAATAATTATTAATATCGTCAATAAGAGCTGATTAATTGTGCCGGATAAGATCTATGATTGTTCTCACAAAGATATTAAAAATTTTCCCTCGTATTATGACCAAATATTATAGATTTTTTATGGAACATGCTCGTTAATAAATTGTAAATACTTCCAGTACATAAACTGATATTTATTACTTTCCACAAGAAAAACAACGATACAACATGTAATGGTATGGATGGATGCTTAACGGCCGTAATTTTGGTCACAGAATTTGATTTATATTGCTTGAAATTTAGTACGGTTTTGTAGTCCAATTTTTATGAAAAAATAATTATTATTTTCAATTGGCGTTTGTTCAGATGAAAAATTCTATTAAGCGATATACATTAAGCACTTAATCACGAATTCATGTTAGATATTGCGTGACAGAAACACTCATTTAAAAATATTTGGTTATCATTACAAATATGTTAAATTATCTGCATTTTTGTTGAATCATTTGCGTTTTATTTGTTTGCACCATATTGGCAACACCAGAGCGGATACCACAAGAACGATAGCTGACAGTAAGAAGAAGAAGAGAGGGTGGCAGTGATGTGGCCGCTGAGGACAATAGCTGGAAGGACTCTTCGATATAGGGTGAGGAACACGGCTATTCGTGAAATCTGAAAAAAGGTGGGAGATATTGTCATATAGGGCAGACAACGCAGATGCTATTAGAATGCGCACGTGCAGGGTGTGGATCTATCCACAATCCTAAACGTTGTGGCGCATTAGATTCCTGTTGGCTATTGTCCCCCCGGAAAACCGCCAAAGAGAATTGAGGGATAGCTGGGAGTCAACCTCCCAAGACAGGCCAGACTGACTTCAAGAACAGACCAAAGCTCTAAAAGGAGAAGAACAAGAATTCCATTTTACATCACTGTTTTTTTTGCGTCAATCATATTAAATATTAAAGTAAATATATACTCAAATATTGGAATATAACCAACCTTTATTTAAATCTATTTATCCAAACATGTCATTTATTTGAATCCAAATGCCACCACGATCAGCATTATTATATTTTTTTAAGACCAATAAAAAACATACCCTGCTTTATAAATTAACATTAACGTACAGATGAGATTTACAAATAATCTGATCTAATTTATTTGATTTTTGTCAAATGTTGTCAAATTCTTTTTGAAATATTTAATATTCATGAAAACGTACTAAATTAAATCTGATCTTATATTATACTAGATGTACCTAGTCATGCGTTGCTGTGGCTACGTCTGCTTAAATCGAAAATGGTCAAAAATGGTCGTTCAATGTTCCCAATCCGAGACCATAGATCCACACCCAAGGCTACTTTCGTCCCACTCGGTTCTGTACCCAGGACTAATCGGCCCCCACCTATATCCACTCCTTGTCACAGTTCCTCGGTATCCACCCATGACCTCAGCCAATGTTCATTGCCACCCCCGACCCCTCGAAACTCCTTCTTACCCAGCTAGTGAGGTTCAAGCATCGGACCCAACCCAACACATCCTCCAAGAAACCCTTCTCTCACCATCAAACAATATCCAACCTCAACATCCATGAAGAAAATTTTAAAATATCTGGGAGACGAATAGCTTCCGGGCTAGAAATACCGAGAAGACGATATCCAAAGTAAAAACACGCGTTTATTCGAATGCAACGTTCAAGCAAAATTTCAAAGCAATCAATTGATAAATATTTTTTGTAGATTTAAGATTATGAACACGAACATTTACATTTTTATTTAAATACATTGATGAAAACTTTATCTAGAACTTTTTTGTGATAAAATTAACATAAAAAATAATACATAGTTGCACATGATTTTGATCAGTTTTGTAAAAATACTGTTTTCATTGGCTTTATCCTAAAATAAAATAAAACGTGTTACGAGAGAATCCCTAGTTCGCGGAACCATTATGGAGCTGTTACGTGTGTCAGATGAATTAACAACACACGTACACGGTATAGCGCTTGTAACAGTTATCGGAAATACATTCGTGCGGGGAGGTACACGGGGATAATTAGAAATGTAGGTTTCCACGGATAGCCTGATCATCAGTGCCACCTACTATCACCGTATAATCGTGTCATCGTATTTACGGAATACACTTACACGAATAGAACTTCTTACGAAATACTTAAACTCACGCAATCCTAGGTCATTATTATTGGATAAAAATCTCTTCAAGAAGAGCTCACAAATCAAGTTTCATACAAGAAATTTAAGCTATTTAACAAAAATCGGTGACAATATGTGTTTTGTTCCATAGAGTTCTAGATTATAGAATCTCGTAATATTAATATAAAATTACAGTATATTTAACGATATTGCAGAAATCTCGAACTAAAACATCATCCTATATATAAAACGTACATCAACAAATTTTAAATTTATTTATAATAAGATGCCCAACGAAGAGATTTGCAGATACTGCAAAAATTGATGACATAGTGAAATGAAGTTACAATAGAAAACGATTCTGGAGGGACGACATCGTAAGGATGGATCCAAGGATTCCAAAGATTGTGATGCACGAGACTCCAAAGGGCCTTCGACCACCAAAGAGATTAAGAGAGATATAAGGACAGCTGGGAGTCTACCTCACAGGAGGAGCAATACTCTGGAGAAAATACCACATAAGTCTAAAACAATGAAGAAGAAGTTTGACTCGCTGTATAAATGTGGAGGAATCTAGAAAGGTGTGCCAGGATAGAGTAGAGTAGCGACACGTAATCTCTACCTACCCTGCGGAGAAACGGCGTGATGGTTAGTTGTTATTGTTGTTGCTATAATTGTTCAAATAAAATTTAGTTTACTATTGAAAAGAAACATATATGTACGAGGTCTGTTCAAAAAGTATCGCGAATTTTATATTTTTTCAAAAAGTATTTATTTATTCATGAATATCTATTTTGTCCCCTTCAAAGTAATTCCCCTCGGATATAATACATTTATGCCAACGTTTTTTCCAATCCTCGAAGCACTTAAAAAAATCATTTTTTGTGATCTTGTTCAGCTTGTGATGGTATTGAACCATCGTAGAGAGAGATGCGTGAATTCAGACGTAATACGAAAATAAATTCAAATGACTAGGAAATATAACACCTAACCATGTGGGGGTAGGTCTAGGCGGGGAGCAGGGGAGACGCGGGGAGGGGAGAGAGGGGAGAGAGGGGGGTTGAGCCGAGAGGGGTGTGGGCCAGGGAGAAAGATAGCTCGCGGCAGTTGACTTCTGACCCGACGGGAAGCGGTCGCTTTGGTATTAAATTCAGTGGGTGTTTGTTGTTCTGATTATCAAGAACTTCATTTTAATTTGTATACAAGTATAGTGGTACGAGGGGTGCGGCATTTGCAGATTTAAAAATACTATAGAATCAGTTTTCCTGAGCTGTTACGACTGAAAAGCTAAGTCTAGAATTAAGAATTTATATTTCAGGAAATTGGAACGTATGCGTTCGGCTTACTCCATGATTATACTATGCTTACGTTTATATATTACATACATGTACCTAAATATATATATATATATGATATATCGATACCTTTCCTATACTGCACGTAATATAGTTCACTAACACTCGGGCCAACGCCTCGCGCCCGAAACGGGTATTCACTAACTCATCGAATACTGAAACCTTAGTTATGGGCATGTAGCGTTCTAACAAAATTTGCAATCTTCTATATAAATAAACGTATAAACTTCGACCCATGCAAATTATGCTACATAAATATGGTTGACTGCTGATGAATGAAGACAGTTAGGAGAGGTTGGGATCGCGCGCTTCGGGACCCCATCGAAAGACGAAATATGGGGTAGTATGGTGAAAGACCCTGCTATCTGTCTATTGGTGGAGGTTGTCTCGAGGGTGAGTGGACCGACTGCTGATGAATGAAGACAGCTAGGAGAGGTTGGGATCGCGCACTTCGGGACCCCATCGAAAGACGAAATATGGGGTAGTATGGTGAAAGACCCTGCTATCTGTCTATTGGTGGAGGTTGTCTCGAAGGTGAGTGGACCGAACTTCGAAAACCCCTAATAGGGTGATGGCCAGGTTCATGGGTTTGAATCCCCAGGTCCACTGATTAAGGGTTGGGAAGTAGGTCGTCTGGTTACCAGACGATCCTGCTGTGGAGCAGTGGAGAAAAATCACCAGATTGACGAAAGATCTGGGTCAACGCGATACTAACACTATCATATCCCAGTTCCCACAAATCCTTATACTCGTATACTTAAAATATTATATTTTGACATTGCATTGTTATATAATTTGTACCTTTCAGGAAACTGTTCTTCATTGCATTATTATTTCGTTACGTTCGGATTTAAACAACTGTACGAATTTTATTTCAGGTTCGCTCTTATTTCATATTATTTGTAAACATTCATTTCAGGGCTACCACATTTTCTAGAAATAATATTTTGAATTTATATTTTGTAAACTTAGAGATATTTTAGGTTGTTTGGTTTAGATGTTCCTAGGAAATATTGAGTGACATATAGTTTGACTACACGTAGGTTTGTCAAGATTGCTTAGAATATTCGGAAGGTTAGGAACGATTAGCTTTAGAATGAAATTATCAGTAATCGCCAAATAAAAGGACTTGGATTACATCAGTCATAACGAAGGGTCATACGGTATTATTTCTAGACGATCACGAAGGCCAACTCGCGTAAGGTAAAACACCCGTAAGCTCCGTACAGGTGGATGAAGAGGGAATGACTGGAGGAAGTTCCACCATTCGCGGAGGAAGGTTAGGAGGGAATCTGCTTAGGTCCCTCACGGACCAGGGCAATCCATCACAGTTAGGGTCCTCGTGGATAGGACGATTCACCACAAGCTCCTCCTTCGATGCCGTCTTTATCTCCTCAATCGTGGCGTAGCGTCGTCCTTTCATGGGCCTCTTCAGTTTTGGAAACAGGAAAAAGTCACAGGGGGCCAGGTCTGGGGAATACGGTGGCTGCGGCACCATTACTGTGTTGTTTTTGGCCAAATATTCGCGCACAAGCAACGATGTGTGAGCAGGGGCGTTATCATGGTGCAAAAGCCAGTTTTTGTTCTTCCACAAATCAGGGCGTTTCTGGCGGATTGCTTCGCGCAAATTGCGCATAACTTGCAGGTAATATTCCTTATTGACCGTACTACCCTGTGGCAAGAACTCATGACGCACCACGCCCCTGCAACAGAAGAAAACTGTGAGCAAAACCTTCACGTTCGACCGAACTTGGCGCGCTTTTTTTGGTCTTGGCTCATGCGGCAACTTCCATTGGGATGATTGAGCTTTGGTTTCCACGTCATAACCATAAACCCATGATTCGTCACCAGTTATGACCCTCTGGAGCACATTTGGGTCGTCACGGACCGAGTCCAACATCTCCTGAGCAATGTTAACGCGATGCTGTTTTTGGTCGAAATTGAGCAATTTTGGCACGAATTTCGCGGCGACCCGACTCATGCCCAAATCATTGGTTAAAATCGAATGGCACGAGCCAATCGATATGTTTAGGTCCTCAGCAACTTCTCTAACGGTGATTCGACGATTGGCTAATACTATTTTCTTCACTTTATCAATGTTTTCGTCTGTTGTTGACGTGCTCGGGCGTCCGGCACGCTCTTCGTCGTTCATATCTTCTCGGCCCTCTGAGAACATTTTGTACCACCGATAAACGTTGCTTTGGTCCAAGGTAGCTTCACCATATGCCACAGTCAACATTCGAAATGCGTCCGCGCACTTTATTTTGTTTTTCACACAAAATTTGATACAGATTCTTTGATCCATTTTTTGGAATAGGCAAAAATCGAAGACGAGCCAAAACACATCCAAGCAAAACAGCTGTCAAAAATTAACTAAACATTCAAAATGGCCGACCTTGTCAGCATGAGTAAGGGACATGAGTACCAACATAACGCTACAAAAAAATCAAAAATCAAATATACGTAGCCAGCGGAAATTCAAAATTCGCGATACTTTTTGAACAGACCTCGTATATTTAAGAAATTCGTCGTATTCAATAATATAAAATTTTCAATGTTTTTCATATGAAAATCTTATTATGAAGCATTCAAGAATGTTTAAGGATTATTTTCTAAGTAAGAAAATTACCGAACAATGTGCAATAAATGAGTTATTTTAGCGACAGAAATGAAAGTTCGTGAAAGATGAAGTGCAAATTTCCTTCCATCAATCACGAGACGGAAGCGACTACAGCAGCCGAGAAGTTGGGAGGAAAACAGAGGAAAGGAAATAATAAAATCCTTTCAAGTCCGGGCGGCGGGTGCGGGTGGGGGCCGGGGTGCGGGGTGCGGGGGAGCCGGCCGCCCTGTAAGCCCTGACGACTAGCTGCCGACTAACTTTTCTAATATTGTAAAAAGTCGCGGATATATCCTGAAATACGAGGATAAACTTGTCACGACGACTTTCCGATTTTATGAAGCAGTAATTCTTCTTTCCTACTTATTATTCCTCTTTTCGTGGTCTATACATCTGCTCTCATTGCCCTCTGCTCTTAGAGATGTACCTATGTAGCTAGCAAAACATTTCAAGAGAGCTAGACGTTATAACGATAACGCAAAATGACGCTGAATGTTCAAATTAATTCAATAGACGATATTAAAGATATAAATTATAACAACGCAAAGTTTTAATGGACTAGAATGGTGGTTGAATAGAGACCCCGCAAAGACATAAGAAACAAAGGGAGACACCTCACACGATGGTCCGATGACATATGAAAATTTTCTGGTGATTGGATGCAACAGGCACAAGACAGGAATACTTGGAGAAATCAATGGGGAGGCCTATGTCCAACAGTGGACGACAACGGCTATTTAAGTAATGCATTTTTAAGAATTAATTGTATCTCAATAGAGACGAAGATGTAAATATTTGGAAACAGAATATGGTGGTCGAGGCGTTAACAGGACTTATGAGCTGTCATTGGTTGGGTTAAGCGATCGCTTTATGTAATATAACATTCCTCATTCCGCTCTTCTTACGAACACCATCTCTAACAATTATTTTTGAAAGTTATGTGTACGAGTATACTACCATGTTGAAAAACATTTTACATATTTAGTTCAATCTACACTAGCGCCATCTATTGAGAAAAGATGTAAACATTAAGCAGAAAATCTTTATTAATGTAATGTGAAAGGCTATTAACCAAATTATCACATATTACTATACAACGCCTGGAGGATAACAAAAAGTAATGCATATTTAGGAAAACAAAAAGTAATGCATATTTATCATTTCTTTAGTAAAGGTGTGAAATTCATTATTTTATATTGAAAATTAATAAAAACTTTGTTTTAATTGTATCTCAATAGAGACGAAGACGTAAACTGGAAACTGAACATGGATGATCAAGGTGTTTACAGGACTTATGACCTGTCATTGGTTGGGTTAAGCGCACGCTTTATGTAATTACAACATTCCCCATTCCACCTTTGTTATTGTGATCATGCATGACAAATTTTTGGAAGATGTATATTTACTTCAAAATCCATATTTATCTTCACGTGTCAGTTTCAGTCAGCCATCTATGTAGATTTGGTTGCACTTGTGAATTTTTTCAAGAATTAACCTATACAACCGACCCACTAACGCCATCTATGGAGAATGATTTTCGGCATTTAGCAAACTACCTTATTAACACAATGCGAAGGCTGTCGCCTAACATATTGTTAGAAGCCGCTAGGAGTATTATTCCATTCTATATGCCAAAGAATTTGACCAGAATATTTGAAGAACAAATATTTGTGAATGTATACTTATACCTGTATACAAAATCCTGGATTTACACCAAAGGGTGGTTAATTCAAATTTTAATTGTATCTCAATAGAGACGAAGACGTAAACTGGAAACTGAAAAACTTTGTTTCCTAGAAGTATCATTATATTTACTGGTGATTATATATGGATTAGATACTGTGTTTTTCACAGCCAATACTATTTACAAGTTAAAATGTACGTAACGGGCTATGGAGAGACAAATACTTGGCATAAGTCTGACAGGAATACCCAATACCGAAATCAGAATCCGAACAAAGCTTGTGGATATTATGTTGCCAAACTAAAGTGGAAATGGGCAAGACATGTCGCCATACAGAGAACAGAGAAATGGACACCCAGAGTCTTGACGTAGAGATCGTGAGGGAAAAAGGAGCATCGGTCGATTAAAAAGAAGTTAGGCTGACGACGTAATTCTAGTCGAAGGAGGAAGATGGATAAGAGTTGCCCAGGATAGAGAAAAATGGAGAACGTTTGAAGAGGCCTATATCCAACAGTGGCAAGACGGCTAAAGACGATCATTATATTTTATATGAGTCAAAATTCAATTGTGTAATTCAGATAGCAGGGATACTTAAGATAAGAATTTTTCATGCACCGCGTATTTAATAATCCCTTATTATAGTTACCGATTGTAACTTATTTTTAAATTAATGTTTATTGATGATCTTCTTCTTTTTCTTCCTCAGCTTATTCCTGTCCACTCCTGGACAAAGGCCTCCTCCATTCGCTTCCATGTCACTCTATCCTGTGCAGACTGCATCTAGGTTATTCCGACGTGTCTGTTCAGATCATCCTTCCACCGTAGTTGCAGTCGCCCTGCACTTTTCTTTGCCACCCACGGTCTGCAAGTCAGCAGTCTTCTTGTCCACTTTTCATCTGAGCTTCTGGCTACGTGATCTACCCATTGCCATTTTAGAGCCGCCACCCGGTGGATGATGTCAGTGACCTTTGTTTTTTCTCTCACCGTATCGTTTTTGACTCTGTCTCTTAGGCTTATTCCTAACATGGCTCTTTCCATGGCTCTTTGGGTCACTCGTAGTTTCCACCACTTTGTTTGGACAATGTTACAGTTTCAAGATCATAAGTACCAACTGGCAGTTGGTACTTATTGATGATACTTTATATAAAATAATTATTTAATGCTAACTGTACGTTTTAATGTGTCTTTTCAAAATCAACTGCGGCAGCATGATGCCATCATAAAATTAAAATATGATTATCTGTTTAATTAAAACACTGTTATAGAATATAACAATTAATAATATTTCTTTAGAAATGGTCGCAAATTGGTATATTCTATGACAATGTTTTAATTAAACAGATAATAATGTTGAAATATCAAAGTGTTTCCGCTAAAACAATGGATAATCTAAAATGTGATTTTAAACTAAGCATAAAACGTGAATTTAACTGATGATTTTCGGCTTCGTGATCACAATTCTTAGAAATATTTTTTTGTTTATATATCACGAATATCCTTCACCATTTCATATATAAGCCTAACAAACTTTGATGTAGGTATAATACCAGCAATGTGACGATGGCATCGAGCTGCCGGAACCGGTCGAAGCCATAAAACCAAGTGGAATTAGAATAAATGTATGTTATAAAACTTTTTATTATCATTATTTATTTATTTGCATTATTAACAAGGCGAGTACTATGACTGCAACGCCAAAGATCCCGGATTCGATTTCCGGTAGAAACAGTGTGAAAACATTTTTTCTTATGACACCATGTCTGACAAACTTTTTGGAGGTTGTCTATATGTTAATCTCTAATACTACTCTTTACGTGGTAGTTTATGCAATCTACATACTGACGCCATCTATGAAGATTTGTGTTTATTAAGCATTAAACAGAATATCTTTTTAACACAATGTGAAAGGCTACCGCCATTAGCGCATTGTTAGAAACCGCCTGGAGATGTCACTCCTATCTATATGCCAAACTTGGATCAGCTATGTTTTTTTACAACATTTCTTTAATGTATACAAATACGTGTACACGAATACTGGACGAATACTTCTACCACGAAATTTTAAATAATGATTTTAATACTGTGAATATCCTTGCAGTAATCATTCCACATCAAGTTATTCGCAGTAATATAACATAATTATAATATCATTGAGTGCCTTGAGTGTTGACTCACAAGAAGTTTCCAAGAATAATTTCGGTCGCGGTGAATACCGCATCGAGTTCTACCGGTACGCTAGCTGGCCGGTCGCCCGACTCGGTATCAGCCTCCAGCCTCCAGCCTCTAGCAACAGTCCAACAGTTGCGCCCCCTTCCCGCGGCGGAGGCGGTTTAATTTCCGCCTGAGGCGGCGCCTTATTATTGGAGTAACACTTGGAAACTAGGGCAGTTTTTAGTTAACTGGTCGCTAACTTTATAGCGTTTCAAATGCTAGATCCGATTTAATATCCGGAACGTTCTTACTTATTAATTCAACGCTTAGCTCTGTTGAATTTTACTTTAAGGCTAACGTTAAGAAGCAAAACTAGTTTATCATAATGATCTATGTGTTTAAAGTAAGTCATTTATATGTGCTGCTGTAGAATAACGTCCACATATTGATGGTTGTGGTTCTTATTTTGTAAAACTCCATTATACTCGTACATTATAATATAAACGCGATTGTTCATTAAATAAAATCGTTTATGTATTAAGGTTCGTATGTTTAAAGGCATAACCAAATTAGTTTAAATAACTTAAATAGTCCATTTTTTTGGCCGAAATACTATAACATAATAAACTAAATAGATGACGCTAGTGTAGAGTGAAGTTAAATATGTAAAGATAGGCGTGGAATCCTACCATATACGAGTATACAAGTTCCAAAAATTTGTCAGACGTAGCGTTCATAAGAAAAAAGGCGGAATGGGGAATGTTGTTAAACATAAAGCGATCGCTCAACCCAACCAATGACAGGTCATAAGTCCTGTAAGCACCTCGGCCACCACATTCTGTTCCCAGAAAACAATTTACATCTTCGTCTCTATTGAGATACAATTAATCCTTATAACATAATAAACTGTTTGATATAAAACTTTGTTTTATGTATCACAATTGTATTTTTATTTTAAGCGACAGCTGTTTCGTCAACATATGTTGACATCATCAGGTGTTACAATAATATATCAAATGTCAAATTTATGTGATTTTTCGAACCTTTATGTACAATTGTGATACAATGTTGATACATAAAACAAAGTTTTTTAATTTAAGAGTTCATTAAAATAACTTGTTAATCCTGTGTTATATTAAAATTATCAATTATTTTTATCCAATATAGTAAAGGTTTTTGAACATATATTTATAGAAAATGCAAAAAAAATGGTACAGTTTATCTTTAATGTGTTATTTTTTTTAAGTTCAATATTACCCATTGCCATTTTAGAGCCGCCACCCGGTGGATGATGTCAGTGACCTTTGTTTAATACCATATTGAACCATATTGTTACTTTAAATATTTGTAAGATTTTTTTTTGCGAATATTACAGAATACAGAAGCATAATCATATTTTTTATATAAATTGTTAAGGAATAATCTTACTCGTATGTACTCACTGTTGAATTGCGAAAGAGAATGGTTCGGGTTCCATCAGTGATAAATGTCTATTAGTGTAACTATACAGTATTTAATTTATTTTGATTTACACTTCATGTAAAAAATAATATCCGTATTAAAGAGACAGTATAGAATAACTAAATGGCACGGTTGTGGTTGTAATAGTTATCGACTAAAAGCTAAAAGGATCTGATCATTAGACATGAAAGCACCCGCCATTTTGTATTTTTCTATGGACTGATACGATCAACCTAGCAAATGTTAATCCCGACTCCCGACACGAGAGAATTTGTATGCAACACATAGTTCTCGGGCTCCGTATTATGCACGCGCGCTCTTCTCTGTGAGAAAAGTGCATTTCAAAACATTTGAAACAGTCTAATCTCGCTCGTGTTTTTTCTGTATTTCAAACACAGTGTTTATTATAAAATAAAGTCAAAGGCTAACAAACCATATACAATAAGATATTATTGCATGATATGATTATTTGATAAGACCAATGAAAGCAGTTAAATAAACCAGAAATATGTTTTCGATATTTATTGATACAAACATATTTGTATGGGATTTTGTTTAATTGTATCTAAAAGAACATTTCATATTAACAAAAATTAAGAAATACCCACTTTACGACGAACAAGAACGAAAACTGTTTATAACCCAATCATTTTAATTTAAAAAATGTCTCTTAATAGAGACAAAGATGTAAATTGTTTCCTGGGAACAAAATTTGGTGGTCAAGGCGCTTACAGGACTTATTTTGTTCGCAGAAAACAATTTACATCTTCGTCTCTATTGAGATACAATTAATCCATAAAAATGATTTACCCGCAATGGGTAAAATCCAGTATTTGTCTAGAAGTATTTGTATACATTCAAAATGTTGTAAAAAAATGTCTTCTCAATTTAAAAAAGATAAACAAAACGAAGTGGATTAATCTTATGTTACAAAACATTTTCAAATATAAATAACTATAACACAAAATGAAAGCAAATATAGAAGTGGAGAAGTTATAAACAATTGTATTTTTTATTGTTTCGGCATTCACTTTGTGGTAGGACATGATTAAATTGTAAATAAAACACTTGTTTTTTACCACTTGAGTATTATATTTTACACGACTAGTTTCGGAAGCTACAGATGCTTCCATCTACAGGTTTAAATATTAACAAAAAGTTTATATTTAAACCTTTAGATGGAAGCATCTGTAGCTTCCGAAACTAGTCGTGTAAAATATAATACTCAAATGGTGAAAAACAAGTGTTTTATTTACAATTTAACAATTGTATTTCTTTGTTTATAAACCCCGGAAAACCTGAACTAGTCTGAATTTTAAAAAAACTTGAATGTACACATTCGTTGGCAGATCCAGGACAACTTGGCGAGATGGCGTTTCCTTTAAAGCAGTACAACGCTTTGCATTTGTAGCATAGAGCAACTAGCTTGCCTGTGACATGCACGGAGGAGGTTTTGGTTTTCGAATATTCGGCAGTGCGGTCCAGCTGGCGGACTTCTGTGCGGAAGATAAATGACCGAGCGACACAACAAAGAACTATCCGTATTTAAATTAAATTAACGAATAAACATGTTATTTATTTTAAACGTAATGTTTGCATTATAAACTTTATTTTACACGTAATCATTGTCACGAATGTCGCGTTCAAATTATATCGTGTTGGCTTATTCCGAAAAATAAAAATCATGCAATTTTGCTAATAGGATTATTTTTATGCGATTTAAGGATACTATTGCCACGTCCCACGAGTATTTATAATATTCTCTCAAATAATCGAAACTGCTTAATATATGACTCGGGTAATTTTCATGAGTGCTCCAACGTTTAATTGATACATTTATCTCACTAAACGTCGTTATTAATTACCGGTACCCAGGATGGAGGGAGAATCATTTTCCAATTGAATATTAAGTCTGGGATTTCATATTCAGATCTCGGTGCGCGATACCACTCATGGGAGCATTTTGATGGAATGTAACAGTGAGGTATTCGATTTGATTCTGGCCTTAGGAATACAGCATGCTTGTGTGTGCCGTATGGGATCGTAAAGCAGTTTTAAAATTCGTTATTATATTTTATCATTGATTTCGGTTTATTTTTCCTTCTTCATTCACTTATTCAATTATTGTTTAATTATACTTTCGATATTTCACAAAATAAATGGTCAGATAAGTCAAAATGATTGCAAATGGTAAAAAAAAATCCATCAATCTTCGATTTATTCAATATTGCGGAGTAAAATATTGATGATGGTTTTAAAAAGAAAATCAAAATGCCAGTGAGCTGCCAAAACCGGTCGAAATAATAAAAATAATAATATGTGAAAATAAACTATACATTTGTTTTTAAGATATTCTTAAACTTTCGTATGAAGCACTTAGTTTGTGATTTGACCTATGGATGCGAGACATGGACGTTAACTAAAGAAGCAATGCATAAAATCAAAGTTGCACAACGGGCCATGGAACGATCCATGTTGGGTTTGTCGCTTAGAGACCATATACCCAACGTGGATATTAGAAGACGCACCAGGGTCACCGATGTAAGGATACGCATTGCGAGGATGTAATGGCAGTGGGCTGGTCATGTGTGTCAACGGAATGATGGAAGATGGAGCCAGAGGGTTACTGAATGGAGGCCAAGGTTGGGCCGGAGAAGTGTCGAGAGACAGCCAATCAGGTGGAGCGATGATATTGTGCGGACGGCGGAAGGATCTGGAGAACACTGGCGAGAGACCGAGAAAGATGGCGTGGGAATGGAGAGGCTTACGTCCAGCAGTGGATAGAGACAAGCTGACGAAGATATAATTAAACTAAAAAAATTAAAAGCGTGACCAGCAACAATTATATAGTTTATTCCAAATGTCAATCTGTCAATATGAACTGTTAAAATTTATAGAACTGTTATGATATTACCATTTTTTTATTCACTTTTTGAGTGTCACGACAGCTGTTTTGTCAGCATGTTGACATCATCAGGAATTACAAACAACTGATATGAAAAATAAAAATTGTGATATCAAAACAGTGTTTAAAACTTCAAGATTTAATAATCTCATTATTATCTTGTTAATTCTCTTTTGTAAGAACATTGATGTAAAACTCAATCTCAAATAAAACATATCAAATTAACGTCTACAAATTTAACTTTTTTTTTCCATGAGTGGTATTTTTTGCCCCATCGCAAAACGTGAATCTTACAGAAGGAAATTTTCCATTGAAAACCGAAACATATCACTTATCAAAACTCCCAGAAAACCGAATATTTTATACGATTTTTGAAATGTCATAAAATTGTGTTCTGTTTAAGAACTTTTATGTGTATTTCTCTGTATGCCCTTATATCCAGTCGGGACCAGAGTGGTCCTGCTTAGTTGTAGAGTAATTAGGTACTTAGTTCGGCCCTACAAATGCACACCGCAAATGGAAATCGGCCCATTCCATGCAGAGACCTCTCCGGCCCTTTTATTGGCGGTTCCCTCCGGCCGTAAACCTCCCTCAAGTCATCAGGTCGGTAATGAAAACATCCCCAGACCATTCTTTGCGGAGACCCCTTTTCCAAATTCCTTACCCTTAATTCTGGCTTCACCTCCCCCCCTGCCCCACTCCCGCCGGGGCCGGCATACATTTCTGAGCTATTTCACAGCAAGGAGTGCTCGTATGCGGTGATGAGTGTTCAAAATTAAACTTCGAAATTCGCTACTTTAAGGGATTAATGTTTTTAGTTTCAGCCCAATTTTAACTCTTTGACAAAATCGTTTATTTTTCCAATGAGTTGTATCTTTTGTGTCATTATAAATATTTTAATACTGGTCATCAAATAGAAATACATCCACTGAACCAAATATGGTATACATGCAATTAGGCGTTGCATCATAAGTAAATTTAAAAAATGATCAATGAGAATGTTTGGATATATGGAACGAATGGACAACATAAGAATTGTTAAAATGTTGTATACAAGCAGTGTGAGTGGAAAGAAAAGTTGTGGGAAGACCAAGGAAAGCATGGCGCGACCAGATTTATCGAATACTTAAAGGCCAAATTCTAAGTCGAAAAAATTGGGAAGCGTGGATGCTACAACAAATGAATGTAGAGGAAGCTCGAGAAATACATTTTTTGCCTCTCTTAGGCATTATCATATGTGGTATACATGTTACGCCTTTCTTATACATTATCAAACATTTGGTAATGCTTTAGATAGGCGAAAAATGTCATTTCTATAAAATTTTATAACTTTTATAGATTACAAACGTTGTCATTTATTTTACTTTATAGTCTTTTTAGCAACGCACAGGGAAACATTTTGGAAATATTTAAAATAAATTCGAATGCAAACGTCTTTTTCTAGAAGTTTTCACATATTTCAAAATATGGGAATGACATGTTTCGTCTTTCTCAGGCATTATCAAATATTTTTTTAAGATATTATAATATTATGATCATAAAAATAACTTAAAGCTTTCGATTTAATTATTTGATATGGAGTTTTACGTAATTGTTCGTGAAACCACAAAAAAAGAAAAAATATATAATTTTATAGTTTGCGTTTTTATGTTGATTTAAAAAAATGCTTGTCGTAAAAAGTGGCGTTGAATTTTCTTCTTCATCAGCAATGTTGTGATTTAGTAACCGATGAGTGTGCCAATATTCTGCGGGGCGTAATACGGCGGGGGCGTAATATGGGGCCAGCTCCTGCTCTCCTCCTCCCGGGAAGAGTATTCAAATCACGTGAACTAAAATTGTAAGCGGCCTGATTAAGCCTACCCGGGAGGCCTAGAATGCGGCTAATAGAAACCGAGTTATTCCCGACATTTTATTCACTCAAACGAGAGGTTCTTCTATAAGTTTGCTTGCATAAACGATTCAGGATACGATATAAGCCGGCAAGTCACATAACATGTTGAATCTTCGGTGGTGAATACTGCACCAAAATTCGATATCTGAAACGTATCGTAGAAATCGTATTTTGATTATAAAAATTGGCGCTAAGCCTTTTTCAGTTTTTCTAATAAATTCATAAGTTTTCTGATAATTTTTTATGTATATAAGTGAAGCTTGGAGTTAGCAGAAGAATAATAAATGTCATAGTAATGAGTAGACATATAATAGTATTTCTTACACCAACTCCTATGGCAGCCTAGATTTCTTACCATACAACGCAATTTTTAAAACTAATTTCCGATAATAATCATAACACACTATACACCTTCCTAATATGGCTTTTATGGAGACTCCTTCCTTATTTCTTGTTTTATAAATTATAAATTATTTAAGCAGTAAGTGGCACGTAAAACAATAATGATTAAGAAGTGTAAAGGGCTAAGAATATTTGCACAAAAAGAACGAATAGACAAGGGAATAATGGTTTAAAAGATATATACAAGTTATGCGAATTGTTCGAAGTCAGAAGAATCGACGAGCATGCGTATTACGTTGTGTAAATGTAGAAGAGGTGCCAGAGCTATGTCACAATTGAACAGTGTGACCGTCTATTCTCTCTGCCCACCCCTGCAAGGAAATGGTTGGTTAATTAATTCAAAAAGTCCTTAAATACCCGCAGCTCCGTATTTACACGCGCAATAATAAATGCCAAGCAAGTATCGTCACTGAAAACATGTAATAAAGTAAATATAGTGTGAATAAATCAAAATTGTATTACAACGATATGTTTCCAATGTTATGAAATATCATAGCTAACTAACTAACTAACTCACATAATGCCATCTCCCCGAAGGAGTAGGCAGACAGAATGGACCTCCACACTGTTCTCTCCTGACTTACTTCCCTTGATTCCTCTACATTCATACATCTTGTCATGCACGCACGTCGATATGTCCGACTCACGTGACCTAGATTAAATATTTGATTCATTTGATCGTGCCACGTTTCCTCGGCCATCCTCTATTTCTAAATCCATTCACGTCGTTTACATATACCTTTTTCACCATTCTGTCTTCACTCATTCTTTTCATGGTGTCCAAACCATCTTAACGACCCTTTCGTTATTTTGTTCATAACACTTTCATTAGCACCGCATTCACTTCTTATATTTGCATTTGACAACACAACAACAACAACAACAAACCATCACGCCGTTTCCCCGCAGGGGTAGGCAGAGAGAATGGACCGCCACACTACTCTATACTGACAAACCTCTCTAGCATCCTCCACATTCATACAACGAGTCATACACGCACGTCGATTCCTCCGACTTCTAACATGACCAATCTTTAAAATTTGATTAATTTGGTCATGCCATGTTTTCCTCGGTCTGCCTCGACTTCGTACCCCATTTACATCATTAACGTATACTTTCTTAACCATTCTTTCTCCATCCATGCGTTCCATATGTCCGAACCAACGCAGCGATCCTTTCATAATTTTGTTCATAATACCTTCTTCCGCTCTACATTCCTTTCTTATATCAGCATTTGAGATTCTGTCGTATATCGTTCTACCACACATACGTCTTAGGGACCTCATCTCTACCGCATTTATTCTACTCTCATCCTTCTTTTGCCAGTTCCATGCTTCGCTTCCATACATTAAGGTTGGGACCAGAACTCCATTGTGAACGGCCGTTTTCGCTTTCATTGATAAATTCTTGTTTCCAATAACTATTTTTAAAGCTTCATTCACTTTGTTACCCGCACCAACCCTTCTTTCAACGTCACTATCCGTTCGGGCATCTGCTGTGAACATGCTACCTAAATACACAAATTCCCTCACCTGTTCCAAGTTCTCTTCGTTCACACTTATATTACAAACTGTCATTTGCTCTTCCCTTTCGAAAACCATTTCATTTGACTTGCATACCTCATTCATTCTCGACACCAAGACTTGTAATTCGTCCGCACTATCCGCAACGAGAACGGCATCGTCCGCGTAAAGCAGACAGTTTACAGACAGATCACTCATCTTAGCACCAGCATTTATACCTTTAAGTTTGCATTTGACACTCTATCATATACAGATTTAGCACACATTCGTTTTAGAGATCTCATTTCTACTGCATTTATTCTACTTTTACCCTTCTTTTGCCAGTTCCATGCTTCACTTCTCTACATAAGGGTTGGCACAAGAACACCATTGTGCACTGCCGCAAGAAATAAGTTCTAAAATGAATTTTTATTCTAGTGGAGAATACTACCGGAGAGAACCGTCGATCCATTTAACCACTTTTCTCTCAGGGCTTTACTTTTAACTTATACCTGTATGTCAATTTTAATAGTGTCATATGTACAACAACAAACCATCACGCCATTTCCTAGGGGTAGGCAGAGAGAGTGGACATTTAAAGCGCACTGTGAAACGTAAGATGTTATATCCATAAAATATAAGAAAACTTCGAGAAAACAGACGATTTCATTTGAATTTATTAATTATTCGGTTTTAAAGCAATGAATCAAATATGATACATATTTGCATCATGTTATGAAGACCCGTGTTATAATTGTTTAGCTAATGATGTTATAAAAGTATCCATGATTTTGTTAAAGCAATTTATATTCCAATTTCTAACATAGGGATTTCTGAAATCCCCAATAAATATGAAATTAAAAGTGAACTTTTATCGGTCTCTTGTTTCCTGGGCGAATAGTTCCATGATTGGAAACATCAAATATTACAAAGTTGATGCATAAATAAAGTCCATGAATATACGATGTGGCGTGATTCATTTCGGTAACCTGTTCTTGTGGAGAGGGATGTTGTCCCATTCGTTCGCCAGTTCCTTCCCAGGAAAATATTTTGTAGAACCCTTTGTAGTCCCCGCCACGTGAATAGTTTCCTATATGTCAATACAAGAAGCTTGTACAATGCAAAGATGTTCAATAACTTTGGCGCGGAGTCGGGCCATAGTTGAAAAGAATATTTATTGAGTGCTAAAATAGTGGTTGGTTTTATTATGGAACAAATGTACAAAGGGAACGATTTTAGAATTTAAGAAAACCAGTTCACTTATTTATAGCTCAGAAGAACGTATATATTTTATACACATTAATTTAATTTTAAATTATTAATATTTAATTTAATAATGAAAAAATACTGTTATTAAATATTTCAATTTGAAACACTGTTATTACACTGTCACGACAGCTGTTTCGCCAACAATGTAGAAGTGTCATAGTATTTCAGTCAAAACAATGGATTATCAATTAAATACTTTATTGTTAATTGATTGGGTGATATTATAAAATTTTCAATTTTCTAATAATTTATCTATCTTCAAAATGATTTTAATAAACATTAAAATAAAACAAGAGTGATAATTTGTTTTTTTTCGTATGAGGCATTCACTTTGTGGTAAGACATTTAAATTTTTTTTATTATTATTTGTATTTAAAATAAAATAAAATAAAAAACACTGCACTTCGTTTTTCACCACAATGCGGTTATTTTAATTGCCTAATTAGATCGATAGATAGATAATCTGGCAATTAAAATAACCACATAGTTGTGAAAAACAAAGTGCAGTGTTTTTATTTTATTTTATTTTAAATACAAATAATAATAAAAATTTGTGATAATTTGAATACCTTCAGTGACGCATTTATTTTTAAAAGATTTATTTAAAACGGCAAACTTAAAAAATGAACATAAATCTTCTACCAGAAACATCCTTAAACTACAAATTTGCACTCTGTATATATTATATTTGTACCAAGTTGTTTACGAACGTACCAAGTTCATTATTCGATATTTCGTTAAGCGCTCCGAAACAATGATGTCTGCCGCTAGAAGCCATCTATCTTAATGATTTGACACAAGAAAGGCTTCACGTTTAGGAACCTCATTTTGCGGAAAACACAATTTCAAGCCCCGTTTTTCCGCCATTATCGCCATATCTTCTTCCTGGCAACACTGTATCGTGCCTTCCCGCCACTTTTATTCCCGCGCTTATCGGTGAGCCCCACCCCGCGCGCGTTCCATTTGACATTTAAATTCAAATTGGAGCACTTTTTCCCGCGGCCCAGTTTATTAAATTTACCGAGTCGTGGTGCCGTTTCCCGCCAAGGACGAGATTTCTGGAAGAAAGGATTGTAGGTCTCTCCCGAACTCTGGTAATGACATTCCACTGAGCGCGTTTCGTTATTCATCGGCACTTAGGAGATTTGGCAACAAATGTTTGGGAGTCAAACAAGGCAGGAATTTAAAGTTTTGTATGAAAACTCCAGGCAGTGCTAGATCCAGGATACTAAACAATACATATTTGGTAATGTATTACACAATATTCAACATCTGATATCCAAACACTGCAAAATCGTTTCATGATTTGTAAAAACATTAGTAATTAATTGATGTTTTCTTTGAAAATAATAATAATAATAATAGATATCAATCATGAAACGCATGAATGAAGAAATAATGGTTAAGAAAATTCACGTAAATGATGTGAATGAAGTCGAGGAAGACCGATGGCATGAACTGACCAAATTAATCAAATTTTAAAGGTCGGCTATGTTAGAAATCGGAAAAAGGGACGTGCGTGTATTATTCGCTGTAAGAATGTGGAAGAAAGTAGAGAGGTGTATTAGAGATGGGTCATTCTCTCTCCCTACTCTTCAGAAGAAACAATGCGATGTTTTTTTTGTTTATAATAATAGCATAAATTCTTCATAAAGCTCTCTCAGTTTAAAAAACAAATGTTTTAAATGATGTGTGTGTCCCTAATATTTTTTGATATTTTCTATAATTTATATTTAAAAAAGCAATCACTACCGATTGTACAGAACTTTTCAAATCAATAACGAATGTGTAAAAAACTTTGTATTATTTAAAGCTGATTAACGAAAAGCGCAAATAAAGTTGAGAATTTTTGTCCCGGGTTTGCCTCGTACGAGTAATGGAGATTTTTTTAAACCGTGTTCGAGTAAGTAGTACCCATGTACACGCTGTTTTAAGCTCATTTTGTTTTTTCTCCCGTACAGTATTAACCTTTCAGAATCCAAACATGTTTTCGTGCAAGAGAATTTTTATTTTATTGTACGATGTGTTATTCTCTGTTCACAACAGGTTTATTTACTAATACAGTGCTATAAATAATAAACAATAAAAAGTGTTAAGAGTTTTCTGTCCTTTCATTCAAATACTGATTATTTTTAGTGAAAAAAAAATAGAAAAATTATCTCTCCGATTTTTTAAATAATCGGCCGTTTAAAAAAACGAAGATGTTATAAACAACCAAGTAAACTTAACTTATAGTCCAATAATTGATTTGTTTCCCCTGTTTCACAATTAGAACTCAACGATTTACCCTTCCGCTAAACTCAATTGTTTCCAGGAGTAATAATGGCCTAGCCTCAGCACTGAGAGATATTTGCATGGAGGTAAATAATATTGAGCAAGTCAGAGAGTTCACTTATCTCGGTACGGTCATGACGGAAGTCAACGATATGCACGCGGAGTTGGAACACAGAGTTTAAAAAGGCCTACGAGCTGCAGCCTCCTTACGAACGTTCCTAAAGTCCAAGCTTCTATCCAAGAAACACCAAGCTGCGTATTTATAACACCATCATCAAGCCAGTGGTGACATATGGTTCTGAGTCATGGACAATGACTCTAAAAGAACAAAAAAAAATCTACTGGTTTGAGAATAGAATACTAAGAATGATCCTGGGACCCAGACCCGGTGTTGCAGTGGGAACTTGGAGGCATAGGACCAACCAAGAGATCTGTACGATGACCCAGTAGCCGCTTATAACGAGCACCGTGAGAGCCGGTCGCCTAGCATGGATTGGGCACGTATGCCGAGCCAAAGAGACCAGAGCAATTAAGACCCTGTACGCGTCTAGACCGACTGAAGTAAGACCTCTAGGAAGGGCTAGACAGCGCCTAATTAACAATGTCCTGGCTGATCTGGCTAGGTTGGGCGAATCGGACTGCTGGAAGCAAAAGGCGCAGCATCGAGGAGCTTGGCGAAAAATCATCATGGAGGCTAAAACTATTCAAGAGTTGTATGGCCATAGGAAATAAGTGAGTAAGACTTTGACTATTATAATTTATTAATTCATACACTAAAGAAGGGAAGTCTGTGTCTCGAAACATGTTTGTGGAAGGTGCAAAAAAATGTTGTGAAAATACATTGTTTTCAAAAAGTTTTTTTTATTTATTAAAATCAAGCTATTATTAGTTTCAGTGGCTGCCATAAAATTTTAAGAGCGATTAATAAAATTTCATTGTTTCAATCACAATATAGAAGTAATAATCACTTTATAATCGCAAATCATCGTCATTGTTTCTCGCAAAGTTACCCTTTCCATCCAGTGGAAACCTTTTCAATCTGGTAGTAACTTTTTTATGGCTTAGGAATAAATTTTCCAAACGTCCTCTAAATATAAATTCCATTTTGTAGACTACAAATAAATATCAACGCCCAGAATCTTGTTTACCGAGGAAGAGCACCTCGCGGACGGGGTGGCCAACTGGCAGCTGGAGAGCCAGCGGTTATATTGATCTCCATTAATTATGCTGAACGCGTTTGATAATGCGAACATTTTAAGTATTAGAGAATATGGTTTAAGAACCGTGGTGGAGTTGGTAGAAGGTAAATGTGTTGGATCCTATTTCTGTTAATAAATGGATCAGACAAAACTGGGAAGCAATACCTTTTCTTATTAACTATTAAATTTAGAACACTGTAATAGTATCACAAAATTTTACTATGAACATTAATTTTACTATTAACAAGGCCGATAATTGGCTCCAAAGTTAAATGAAATAAATGATCACTTGGATGGTGATAGAAATGAAGACGCTCAGATCTGGCAAGACACTGCAGGAGAGGATAAGGAATACACGGATTAGGGAGATACGCGAGGTCAAGGATGTCGTTAGGTGGGGAAGGCAAAGGAGAAGATACTGGTATGCACATGTGAATGGATTCGTTCAGACTCCCCTTCATTGTGTTACACAGCCAACCCCATGGTAGACGACCCCCAAGTAGACCACCAAAGAGATGGATCAACAGCTAGGAGTCGACTTCCTAGGAGGCAAATTCCTCTTAAAAAAACAGGCCACTAGGCCTAAACTAAGAATAAGAAGAAGAACAGGAAAACTTAGATGGTTTGGACATATAGAATGTATATAAGAGAGAAGAATGATTGAAAAGTTGTACACAAGCAGTGTGAATGAAAAGAAGAAAACATGGCAAGACAAATTAATCAAATACTAAAAGGCGGCCACATGCAAAGTCGGAAAAATCGACGAGTTTGTCTGTTATAAATATAAAGGAAAGTCGAGGTACGTCGGGTACGTCAGGATAAAGCAGTGCGACGGTCCATTCTCTCTGCCTACACTACGGAGGAAACGGTGTAATGGATAATTCATTACAAAAAGTAAAGGCGAATATAAATAAACTAAAATTTATTTGATGTAAGATTACTTGCTTTCCGTTTTTATTTTTATTATAAAAAATAAAAGATTAAGCACCGCTGCTCCATAGTGAAGTATGTAATAAAAGCAGCCACCCTTAACAATACGCCCTTATTGAGAACATATTTCAACTTAATAGCCTGTACCTAAATTATGACAAATAACAGTTTCATTAAAATACTCTTCAGACACCTCCTGTGCCTTTTTGTTTTCCAAATAGGATATTACCAGAACACAGGCGCGCCTCCCTTCCCATACGCTGGCTGCTTGTGAAGCTCGCTTCAATTATACATTCGCCTTCGAAATCTTTCAATAATTAATTACTTCCACCTGCACAAGAACTTGATTATTTATCAAATATTGATGTACTCGTATTCGTTAATTATTGAATATTTGTAGATAAATACTTCAATAAAAACATTTATTTTAAATTAAATGTAATTTTTACATTTAAAAAAACATATAACATAGCTTTGAATAAAAATCTTAGACAAATCCTTTGGTATGATTTAGTTATTATAATTTAATTACTACGAATGGTTGTGTCTGTTTTCTAGAAGTTATATTATATTTTTTGAAAATGACATGTTTCGCATTGCTAATGCATTATCAAATGATATTGTAGTCCATTGTTTTGGCCGGAACACTATGATATTTCAACAGAATAACCGTTAAATTTACAACACTGCTATTTTGTTATCACATTTTTTTATTAATCATTTTTTTAGAATATCGCGACAGCTACTTCGTAAAGCGATATTTTCATCATTAGTGTTACAAACAACTCTTCAACTTTAACTCTGTTTGTAACACTTGATGATGCCAACATCGGTTAACGAAACAGTTGTCGCTGAATTCTCAAAAAGTGTACAATGAAAAATTGAAATTATTATTGAATTTAACAGTTAAAAATGATAATGTATAATAATAATAATGCCATAGCAAGATGAGACATGTAATTCCCATAAAATGTAATAAAGCTTCTAGAAAACGGACGTTATCATTCTTATTAAATACTTAATATGGAGTTTTACATCATTGTTTTAAGAAACAATACATATTATTATTTATACGAATAAGATCAATGATTCCCGAAGTGGTATACAGACCCCCAGGGGTCTACGACAATTGTAAAAAAATGGGGGCCCGTGAAATGTAAATGGGGGTCCACGAGATGGTTCGTAATATCGGAAATCGTCGGCGACCTTTTTTTTAGCTCATTTGTGGAAATCGGATGAACGAAATCTTCGGTGACCTTTTTTTTAGCTCGTTTGGCAAAGATTCTAAGAGATTTCTTATAAACCGGAATTCAACAACGAATTCCTGATTTTTTGTTTCGGATTACGGAAAAAAATCTATTTTAAGAAAGCAGGGGGTCTACACAAAATAGAAGAAATCGGCAATGGGTCTACGGGACAAAAAAGTTTGGGAACTTCTGATTTAGATTAAGTAACCTTAATGAAATACAAACCATACATAATTTTTATTTCATAAATAAATAATACAATAACAAGACCTTTATTACCAACATTATTCAATGTGAAAATCTAATACGAGTGAAAATGTCTGTTTTCTTGAAGTTTTATTATATTTTATATGAATGACATGTTCGGGTGTCTATGGCATTATCAAATGTGAACTTTTGATAAACGGTTGAATTGGTAGATCAAATAAAGTATTTTTCTTTTAAAAATACGATTTCGTTAGTTGGAATTCAAAAATATACTGATAACTCGCGTCACTTAATTTATCAGTTGACCAATGGATCTCAGATAAGTTGATTATTTCGTAGACCCAAAGTGACCTCTGTTTTGAATCCTGATATCTTGATTGTAATGTGACCCAAGACTTGACACATGGTTATAGTTCATCAGTGCCAGAGCTCGACACTGCTTCTCATAATATTCTTTAAAAGTAACCATTACTTTCGTAAGTGACTGTGCATGGGTTTATGACAAAATGTCCACGGCCCGAATATTAAATCGGATAGCTTCGGAGGTACACATTTTTACAACCGCCATAAAAGCAGCTCCGTTCGGGGCCTTTATGGACCCAAATCCGCCCTAACAATGTTAACTTAACCTGTTTATATCGATCAGATGTCTCCTCTGGAGCTCTTCTTAAACAACTCAGGAAAATTGACTTACTACAGTTTCTTTTTCTTGTTTCTCGGTAAAAGAGTTTGGTCTAACTGAACGTTTTGTGTAGAAATATTCAATTTTCTTGTCGCTACATAAATCTTTCTGGTTATAGTACTTAGCTCAATATTAATAAATTTTAACGCTTTTAATCAAAACCTGAAATAAATATATTTTCATAGTCAATTGTTTTGGCCGAAACACTATGATACTTTAACGTAATAAACTGTTAAATTAAAAAAAATTGTTTTATGTATCACAATTGTATTTTTTTATTTCGCGACAGCTGTTTCGTCAATCTATGTTGACATCATCAGGTGTTACAATAATATTATAGTAACACCTGACGATGTCAACATAGGTTGATGAAACAGCTGTCGCGAAAAATAAAAATACAGTTGTGATACATTAAACAAAGTTTTTTCATTTAACAGTTCATAAATATATTTTCAATTAAGTATTTGTGGCGTAACGTTTCTTGGCATAAATAGCAAACAAATTAACCATCACGCCTACTCCAGGGGTAGGCAGAAAGAATGTACCAACACACCGTTCTGTCCCGACATACTTCTCTCGCTTCCTCTACATTCATACATCATGTCCTCTACATTCATACATCTTGTCATGTAAGTTATTAAAACAATGTACTTGGTAAATGATCAATAAATATTTTTACGATAAACAATGAATAGAGTTGAGGTAAATAAATTATAATGATATATACCTCTGTGTGTACATTATTCATCGGAAATATGATATTTCTACCTGGAAATCCTGAAATCTTCACCATCAAATTAAACTTTAAGAAAATAAATTCAGTAGTAACTTTTGTCGTTAAATCGCGATAATTTCATTTATGGTAATATGGGCTGTAAAAGCACTTTGAACGTTCGATTAAGGCTTTAAAATACACCATTAGGGAATTTTGTAAATAATTGTACGAAAATGTTTTATGTCTCCGCTATATCCGCAAAGCACAGCACAACACAACACAACACCACACAACCCGCTCGCCTCCCTTGTGCACGCACTCCTGCGACCCTTTGCAAGGAGATGGAAAATGGAGATAAATCAGACTTTACCCTATTCAATGAGTACTTCGTTTAAACAAGAAAGTAAGGCTTATCTCACGAACTTGTAAAAACAAAGATCCAGCCAGATGCTTCATTTCTACTGCAGAGAAAATTGGAATCGAGGTCCGATGGAGAATATCTAATTCTGAAAGTTGGGATGATCACACTTTGGATTTATGCGGAGATGAAAGAAATTGATAACGGAAGCCGAAATGAATGAATTACATTTAGATATTTATGATAAACAGGGTTAACATAAAGGACAAACGATTTAGCATGAAGATAAGATAATTTTCATCATAAATCCTTTCAAACTTGGATAGAAAAAATTAAATGATCCCTAACTAGAAGCTTTCCGAGATTATATATACGTCAGCTTCATTAATTTTAGATAAGAATCTTAATTTATTTTATTTTCCAGATCCATCATACGTTTTTATTTTCTTTTTCATCAATATTTTACCTAAACATAAGCCTCTTTAGAGGAAAACATTAGTTTATACTTTAGGAAACGTAATCTAAAATGAAAAATATAATAGATACTTTTATAAGTGATTTCAAAATGAACATTTGTTTAATGAGAAAAATACACTTTTTTGTGTATACAAGAGGTTTTTACGACAATTACGGTAAATAATAAAGGAAATTCGTGAGTTGCTAAATATGAACCTGTACACTCCTTTAATAACATAAAGCTCGTTTGATTTCCCTGGACACTCCATTTAAGAGTATCATCGAGCCATGGCATTTTGCACAGAGGACAGTTGTTCTGCTATGCGTAATACATATCAGATCATGGCTTATACCGCGAGAAAGTCTCTCTGGCGCACTGAAGTCATAGCGCACCAAGAGGTATAGGCTATCAATGAGGTTATGGAATATTTATCTAAAGTTCATCAATGTACCATTTTATCTCGATTGGAGACTGTGATACTCTGTTACTCAGCAGGTCATTCATGTGTAGAATCCCAGATTTTCCCCTGATTTTTCAGATTTGTTCCAATGCTCCTTCATACTTCTTTTGCGAAATTCATAGACAACTCGCGGATTTTAATTTAAATCTACCGATGCCGTTAAGTATTGATTTTGGAACTGTATAAAGTTATTTAAGACAAAACTCAATGTTTATACCCAATCAATGTCAACATTAACCACCCTACGTATTTGAACGTACGTGATACGTTCACTGTGAATATACCATTCTGCGCTTTCCCGTATCACGTACGCGCTTGAGAAAAAGTAATGTACCTAAAATGTACAAACTGTTAGGGATACGCGTGTGTGCCAACAACACTCGAGTACAAGTCTTCATAAATATGATAGTTTTACAAGGGGCAGGCGAAGTGTGTGGCCGAGTATTTGACGTTTCGTAATTTAAAAAAATTAAATTATTATATAATTAAATTTCATTAATAAAAACCTTATTTTTGCACGTTTCTCGGAAAATAACCCAAAGGTAGGGCGGTTAATACGTGTTTAATTAATAACTTGTTAAGAAGTTATAATGGTTAGCTCTCAATGTTGGATACGTAAATATGGTGTCTACAAATAAAGCTTATTTTATAAGAGAGTAAAGCTAAATGAAAAAGCGGAAACATTGTTTTCAATTGCAGTAATTTGCCGTTTATAGGCATTTGATAAAATATATACACTCTATATTTTATCCAATATAATATATTGTATAAAGACCTTTTTTATTAATAGAATCTATTCAAAGTAGTTGAAGCAATTAATAACTGAGGTAATTACTGGTATAGAGGGCCCTTCTTCTTCAGCATGCGATCTGTAATCGTTGATTAGTTCCAAGACTCTCGTGGTCCTCGCTCGCCGAGATTCACTTTCTCGCGGTCCTGGACAGGAGGAATCGGAGATCATCCAGCATCCACGCTCTAAAACGACAATAGCAATAACCTTAGTATGTTCCATGTATTACACCAATGAGAATTTCATAGGTGAAGAGTAATCGAATAGCATCTAATATTTATTTTAAATTTTTATTACGAAAACACAGATATAAGATTTTCTCGTTGTATAGAAACAGGGTTTTTAATATTAAAATGTTATATTTATAACGAATAAAGTTAAAACGATAAATTTGATTTTTTAATATATATATAATGTATTTTTTTAGGCAATTCATCATTTCGTTATGAAAATTTACATTTTTACATAGAAATCGGTGAAATCAACCTATGTGGTACTTTATCTCACATTTAAAAAAGGGAAAATTGTTTTTCAATTCAAAATATTATATTATACAAAAAGCCATTTCTGTTTGTAAATAAATTTAATATTTTTTGGTAAATATCTTTGATTAGTGTTGATTTAACTTTGTATATAATATAATTATTTATCATAAGAATCAAAAAGTTTAAAAAATATCAGTTTTATCCGTCAAACGAAAGAATAAATTTTATTAAGATAACTTTCTCAGATACTCACAAATGATATGAACTAACAAAGAACCCACCAGAAGATGACATCTAGATGCCGAAACTGGTCGAAGGCATAAACCTAAGTGGAATTAAACTTAATATGTAGGTACACAAAGGAAATCTTTCAGAACAATTATTAAATACCATACATCATATTTTTGAAATATTTTTTAAATGTAACAGTTTAACAGTTACTAACAGTTTTATTCCAAATAAACGAAAGTTATAAAAACAGGCATATCCATTCACATGCATGTATTGTTTTCAATAAAGCTCCGACTAAGCTTATTATTTAGCAGCGTAAGTATGAAAAGGCACAATTTGTAATTATTTCCGACTTGGGTCCAGCGTTAATAGCCAAATGAAAGTTTTACACGTGTAGTTTTTTCTACATACGCGACCACCACCCTGGCTCCACGTGTTTAGCGTACACCTACACGTGTGCCGTATGCTGTTCACGTGTTCGTGACTAACTTACGAGTCCGGCCGTGTACGTGCAATATCCTCAAGTGACAGTGAATTTTTTTTTTTTTTAACTTTATATTAGACCTAATTTCATACATAAAAATTCAATTTTAAATTGCTCTATTCCAAATGAACAGTTGGTTTATTTTGTATTATCGATTACTATTATAGTTCCAATTACCAAACGGTTTAGTGTTTTGAACGACATTCTAAGCTAAATTCTAAGTTCACAGTGGTATTCTTGTACCGACTCAACGAATGTGTATAAATATGTGTACGATTGCGTGTCGAATAAAAATATGAAAAGTGAATGCAGTGCGAATGAAAGTGTTATAAACAAAATAATGAAACAAATATTAAGATGGTTTGGACACATTGTTAAAATGAATGAAGAAATAATGTCAAAAAAGTATATGTTAACGATGTAAATGGAACTAGAAACTGAGGAAGACCGAGGAAAACGTAGCACGATCAAATAAATCATGTTTTGAATGTTGGTCATGTGAGGAGTTAGAGAAATCGACATGCATGCATGACACGATATATACATGTTGAGGAAACTTGAGAAATATGTCAGGAAAGAAAAGTGTGGAGGTCCATTCGTTCTGCCTGCTTCTTCGGGGAGACGTATTTAATGAGTAAGTCTGCTCTTACGTTAAGTATTATTATTATTATATTTTCTACAATTTAATTTTGAAAATACAATAATAATAATTTGCTGAGGTATGGGCTGCACCTCTTATGCGGAGTTAAAGAGAGTTTCCGAGGACCGAGCGGAGTGGAAGAGGAGATGTGTCGCCTTGCTGCAGACCAATAATTAGATTGAGACCGGAGAAGAAGAAATCTAACTATCTATTTCAAAGATATAACTTGCATCTACCACCTAATGTCTCTCCACGGGTATTCCGCCACATTATTTCAATTTGCTAGAAACTTCTTCTACTAGTTTAGACGTGTTTCGTTAATTTGTATTACTTATTGGAGACCAGTTCACAGAAGAGTGATTAACGCGATGGAGTTTAGACCCTATTCTTAAAGTATGTCCGATCAGAGAATTTTTGAAATCAAATTCAGAGATTGACATACGATTACAACAAAGTACACTATGACTTACATTTTAAATTGCATGTACAATACAAATAATTTAATCAAATATTCAAAAAGCAAATTGATACAAAAAAGTTTTTTTAATTTAAAAATTGATACATACAGTATCCGACTGCGTATTGAAACGTATATTGTTCATTCCATCTGCATCGTGAGATTTCGATAGGAGCCTTATTATGTATTCTGGGCGCAGTAGATCCAGACGATTCAGCGTTTTATATTTGAGCGTTGCGTTGTTCTTAAGGAAAATAAACATTTCGTTAACTGTGCAATGTTCTGAAGAAATACGGCTTTCCATAAATAAGGCAAGACCGCTTTATCGCCGTCACGAAACTAACAAACCAAATTGTTTTATTTTATAAAATTACATGGAATATTTTTCTGTCAGACGGGAACACATATCAAGTCAAGGCGAATTTAAAAGATGAAGAATATTATAAAAAAAACTTTAGGTTATTTTAGATATCTACAACTTAAATATTATATAAAATTTGTTATTAATATTATATAATATTATATAAAAAAACTACAAAAATCTAAATTAATCATCAAATATTAGCTGCATGAAGAATTTTATATAAGATAATTTTAAAAACAACGAATAATTTTAAAAAATGTGAGAACTAATTTCAAATCATGCAAACAAATATAATATCATAATCAGTCCGAATTCAAAAACGAAAAGTAAAACAACATCTTGAAACTAAAATGTTAAAATACTTGTAAATTTGTATTTAAACCACTTTATTCTTTACAACAACCAAACGGTTTCGCTTCCATCGGAAGTGTCGCCGCCCAGTGTCTTTTGTAACCCTGACGAAGTACCGCCGGAAGCGAAACCGGTTGGTTGTTGTAAAGAATAAAGTTGTTTAAATACAAATTCACAAGTTAAATCATTTTATATTTTATAATGTCACACTACAAAGTAAGTGCCTCATACGAAAGTATAAAATATTATAAATTATTATTTCGCATAAAGTACTTAACGTGTACTCGTAGGTGCTTTATGCGAAATATAATAGATATTATCTACTTCTTTGTTCACGACTTTATTATTGTTTTATCAAACCGACCGGTTTCGCTCTCACAGAAACTTCATCAGGATTGTGAATAAAATATGTAGAAAGGTGTTTTGAAAATCATTTTTAAGATTAAAAATTGTTTCACTCTATTTTACCAATAAAAATAGCATTTAGAACTTATTCGTTAAACTAAATCATTCTTACCTGTGAGGCATATGTAAACAAAGGTACATGAAACGTTGAAATTTCCTTCTCGTGATCTATCCGAAGAGCTCCTGTCTACGGCGGAACATTGCTCCCCTCGCGCCGTCCCACCGGCCGCGGCCCTCCGAGGAGCGAAAGAGTATTTGTAAATCAGCCAACCGTATTATGTATTACTCCGCATAATTTTTGCGAGGTCTCCGGTATGTATTGTATAAGGAGCAGAGTAGAAGCATTGAAGTAGCAGCCCGCGGAAAGGTGTGGAGTAAGGGTATTCATTCAATTTAACACTCGGCCAGGGTCCCACGGAGTCCCTGGGAGTGTGGAGGGAGTGTGAATGGGGCAGGGGCGAAGAAGTGAGATGGAGAAGTCCTCGATGTCAAATATACGGCCGAGAGTTCAAATTAGTTTCTCTTTTGAATTGCGAGACTATTACTTGAATAGCTGCGAGATTATTATTGTTTGCTACATGTTCTTTGATATTTATTATGTCTTACAATCTAACCAAGTTAAAATGCTTCCTATAGAAAAACATTACACGATATTAATACTCTTTCATGGGAATGACATGTTTCACCATTCTAAGGCATTATCAAATGTACAATATGTATTTTCATAATAATATTTATTAAAATTCTTTTTCTTCCTTTCTTCCTTAGTTTCTTCATTACTAAGGGTTGTGATCTATGGAACTGCCTGTGGTTAAAACAAAACACCTCCAATCCTCTCTGTTCTCCGCAGTCCGCACCGCCGAGTAGAGGTTTCCTCCCGTCATCTCCTTAATCTGATCACACCACCTTAAGGACTCTTATTATCTACGGATTTTTTAACTGACTAAATCATTTTAATTCGATCAAAGCATTAAGATATTTTATTGCTTTATTAAATAAAAATTTTCCCTGTCATTAAAATTTTATGGAATCCAAATTTATATGTATATTTTAATAATGCAGTAAAATATACTGTGTTTTTGTAATTTATTAATAAAAAAAACATGCTATCTGAAAGTAAGGTTAGGGTATATAAGGCATACAGATGCCCCATCATGACATATACATACATAGGATAGAAGTAAGAGCCGATACCAACAGGACTAAAAACCTACTCAGAGTGGGTTTTTAGTGAAAACTTTGAACCTCCACCGAAGGCAGAACTCGGATCATCAATGAGATGATAAGTTCTGTCTGTGGTGTTGAAGACATAGTGAAGTGAGAATAAGCGGAAGACGCTTTTAAAACGACCATATAGACCGCACGGAAGATACGAGACGAAGAAGATCTCCGAGATGATGGAGGAATGTCTGTACGTCATCATTCCACGACAGCTCATCACCTCAAACAGGCTATACGACCTAGACCAAAAGGAAAAAGAAGAAGAAGACTTCTTCTTCGACGTGTCAATGTGAAGCTAGTTTTGTAGCGGTGGCCCTAAAAATGATCATATCTCATTTTTCTTGCCCTTGTGATGGACGGTTAAACCAACTTTATGTCGTTGTACCGGGTACCATAGTTATAACAACACTATACGTGGAGGAAGGCTTATTAAATATAGTCGATTAATAATAATTAGATTCTAACTTAATTAAATAATTTCTTGTAAAATATTAATTAAGAAATAATTGCCGTCCAGTGGGATCTAACAACCCCCGGTGCTGGGTGTAGAGTGGCGTGTGTGGAGTGCGGAGTGCTAAGACATAGAACGCCGTATTTAACCGCCTCGGTGTGCCTAACATAAAGAGCCGCTCGTGCCCGCGCCGCGCCGCGCCGCTGAGAAGCGTCCGTCCCCGTGCGCCCACTTGTAGCCCCCACGGCCCACGGCACACAGATAAGTAAACAAACACCCTCACAGCCTGCACGGTTCACACTCACAGACGCCGCCCAACAAGCGGAGATGTTTTAGCCCATCGGAGATTTACTCCAAATGAACCATACAAATTTATTTTGCTCGGGAAAAGGTTCGCAGAGATGTACGAGCGGCTTTTATTTTTTGTTCATGTTCCTCGTGCCTATTGTGGCGGCCTGTATTGTGGGGCCTATAACATAAACAAAAATAGAAGACCCGAACTCTCTTCAGACAAAACACTAGGGTTTTCTAAAGTAGCAAACGTATTTATAGTAATGTGCTCGTGTAATGTGGCCTTTTGATTGAAAATGCCTGAATCTTGATTGGAAATAGTCGGGACTTATTTACTTGTAACTAAAATATATGTCAGATGAGACATGTGAAAGGTAGGCGAGATTTATGTGTGTAGAAAAAAAGGAAATGGAACTAATGTTCCGTCTTGGCAAGATGCCGCACATTGGATCGTGAATCATTGGAATTTAAAAGGAATACTTGAATCGAGGTTACTTCCTTCACCACGTTTTATTCTTTCTACGATTGATTCTTTTTCATCTCTTATTTTTTGAATAATTCTATTGTATATTTGCTATATGTATAATAACAAGACAAAATGTGACACACCATCTCAATTAGAATACTTACTAAGTAAGTATATTAATATTCAAGAAAAATACGCATTCATTTATATTGTAATATATACTAACAATAATAAATTTAAACTATTATGAGTACATTTACATTACGTTTTTTTTCATATAAAAAAATATTTAAGAAAACGTGTCAGTTATTTTAATTATTTAGTTGAAATAATCATACATATGCCTAAATATTTAAACGGCCATTTAATTAACTTTGTATTATGAATTAAAATTTTAATTGAAGACTACAGGGGAAAAACAAAGAATGTCAGTTAAAATTCAAAATAAATGTAATAATGCCATCTATCCACAGTAAAATTTTCATATTTAAAAATCATGTGTGTCATCGACTATGGCCAGATAATCGATTGCTAATTGCTAAGAAATGTATAGACTTTGATTAGCTTTATTCTCAATTTATTCAAATTAACCTTCTACTGACATTCCTTGTTTTTCCCCTGTAGTCTTCAATTGTGCTTTGATTTGCTTTGTATATCTCTTAATGAAGATATAAAACTATCGAAGCATGTCTAGAAAATTTAATTTAATAATACAAAGAGCAGTATTGTTATTCATAAAATTTCATCATTATGAAATTCCACAGGGTTAATATCTTGAATTTAACTAACTAACTAACTAACCATCAAATAATAATTACCCTTTTCTACCAAGAAATGTCCTTTTTTCCTAGTGCTTTATAAATCATGTATTCTGCAGAGCAGCGGTGGGGGGCGAGTGAATCAAAGTGTTTTAACATTAAGAGTAAAAAGTAATAAAATATAACGAAGGTAAAGCGTCAGAATCCAAAGTACCGCAAAACCCCGACAAAATACCCAAACCTGAAACCTTTCGCCGCGAGTGCCTGTTTCTGTGTGTGTAGATATGAAAAATAATTGCCAGGTTGCTGAAAGATTTTATTTTTAAAATTTACCCGACTGTGCGAATAGGAATCGGCGTGAAAAAGGTTTCCCGACATAAAGAAACCAAACCTTTTTGATTAAGGAACTGGGAAGGGATATTGTATTGACTCCGTTTCTTGTAAAACTCATCATATCGGCAAATAGAAGTGAAGATGCTTATTGTGCGCTATTTCCAAAGCGCGGATTCCCACTTCGCCAATACAACATATAAATTACGAATCTCCGTAACTTTGTAGTCCAGACAAAGGATCTTCTTTGGAGCGAAAATGGTCTTCAAAATGAACAAGGTCAAAGAATTTTTTCCATTTTTCGTTACAATACAGTGAAAATCAAGGTTTTAAATTTATAAATTATTTTGCATCGTTAATTACTCAGGTATTTTAAAATGGCGTTTAAATTAGAAAATTACACGTTTTGGGTCAGTCATTTAGCTATTTTATCAAGTATTATATACGTGTTTCGCCATGTCTTCCATATTGGGCAATTAATAAGCAGTTTTTATCATACTAGGGGCATATACGTAAGGCAAAAATTCCAAAAAATAAGATTTCAGTGCACAATGGTGTACTTGTGCCAACGCTTATGCATAGAAGAAAAAAAAACAGAACTGGCAAAAAACAAAGAAAGTAGAATAAATGCAGTAGAAATGAGATCTTTAAGACAAATGTGTATAAATCTGTAAATGATAGAGTGTCAAATGCAAATATAAGTAGTGAATGCGGTGCGAATGAAAGTGTTATGAACAAAATAATGAAGGGTTCGTTACAATGGTTTGGACACATGAAAATAATAAGCGAAGACAGAAAGGTGAAGAAGGTATATGTAAACGACGTAAACGGAGTTAGAAATAGAGGAAGGCCGAAGAAAACGTAGCACGATCAAATCAATCAAATATTAAATGTAGGTCACGTGAGGAGTCGGAAAAATCGACGTGCGTGCATGACAAGATGTAAGTAAGGACATAACAGTGTAGCGGTCCATTCTTTGTGCTACCCATCCAGGGAGATGGCGTGATCGTTAGTTAGTTAGTTAGAAATATAAAAAATAAGATTGTCCCGTCTTTGGATTATTTAATCTATTAAAAATATTCTCTTTCTATTACTTTTAAAATTTATAACACTGTTATAATATCACAATTTATTTTTATTCACAGAGAGTGTCGCGACAGCTGTTTCGCCAACTGATATTGGGATCATCAGGTGTTACAATAAACTGAGTTTATTGTTATACCTAATGATGCCAACATCGGTTGGCGAAACGGCTGTAGCGACACTCTCAGTGAATAAAAATAAATTCTGATAATACAATAGTGTTATCAAATCAAATCAGTTTATTTTCTCAAAAGATATTGTAAACAACAATTATAATTATTATAGTTTAAGGCATCTTTTGAGAACAGGTAAAACATAAAAATATATATAATACCAGGAACGCATGAGAGATGGTTCGACATTAGAAATACAAGATACTCTCCAAAGTCAAGAATATTTGTCTTCTGAACGTACTTTCACGAATATGAAAGACATCGATCTCCGAAGCGATCATGATCAGCAGTTTGATTGCTTTCCACACCGGCATCACCAGAGGCAGGTTGGTTCTGCATGCTGGGAAATATAACAAAACAGTCTGTGCTGACGCTGTCGAAGATAACCATCCGGAACATAAAGATGGATAGCCTCCAAGATGACGGAATTCTCAAAGAATCCCATGATAAGTCTGAAGAAATGGGTAAGTGTGCACCAATCCCTTCTTATTTGTAAACTATTGGTCCCCAGCATGCCCAAGAGGAATGCAGTGGGATAAAGCCACGGATAGCTACCAAATTCCCTCATGTAGAGATATCTCAGAAATCTTTTCTGAACCCTCTCCAACATGAGCGAGTATCTCGCCTCGTGGGAAAACTCTACCAATTCGGAATATAAATCCCAACATTTTCAGTGCAACTCCACATATTCTCTCAATGTGAGTATGGAAAGTCAGCCTACTATAGTTTTAAATTTTAACAGTATTAATGTTGAAGTATCATTGTGTTTCGGCCAAAACAATGGACTATTCTCTTTTTGTTTACGAGTGAGGTTCTCATCTAAATGGCGTTAACTGAATTATACAAGCATTTTTCATTGGACACGAATGTACGTATATGTGTTCAAAGTCCTTTACTAATAGGAGATTGGAAATAAATTAATATTTTCTAAAATTAATCAGAACTTGAAGGCAAGAATCCGTTTTGTTATATACTCGTATATTGAGCAATTTGAGGTTTATACTAGAGTAGATATGGCACGAATGTTTCAGGAATATTTTTTTTCTGAAAGGGTAATGTTTGTTATGATGATGAATGACAAAATGGTGGTGTCCAGTGGAAGAAGTAAACAGCGCGATCAATCACGCTGGCAGAGTGCGGGGAGAGGGGGGATATTTGATATGGCAATATTGTGGGTGACATGCTCCTAAACTGACACATAAACGTTATTTAAAAAAAATTACTTCCACGTTTCATGTTTTGCATTCGTTATAAGGTACAAACAACGCAATATTTCTATATGCAAGTATTAAACGAAATATTTGTTGCATTTACATTTTAACATGGAAATAATATTTTAAGGTCAAAATGTAATGATTTCAACAACATTTTGAATGTATACAAATTCTTGTAGACAAATACTGGATTTCACCCATTGCAGACCACCCAGAGACGAAGATGCAAATTGATTTCTGGGAACAGAATATTCTCTATTGAGATACAATTAATCCTTGTAAAATAAAAATAATTTATCCGCAATGGGTGAAATCCAGTATTTGTCTACAAGAATTTGTATACATTCAAAATGTTGTTGTATAAATATAACTGGTACATGCAGGCAAAAAATTGGAGAGACATCTCCAGGCGAAATCTAGTACTGTATGAATTGCATAGACTTTCACAGTACATTAATAAAGGTTTTCTGCTTAATGCTTTCTAATCTTAATATAGATGACGCTAGTGTAGAGTGAACATAAAAATGTGAAAATAGGTGCAGAAACCTACCATATATACAAGTTCCAAAAAGTTTGTCAGACGTGGTGGTCATAACGGTGGAATGGGGAATGTTGTTAAACGTGAAGCGATCGCTCAACCCAACCAATGACAGGTCATAAGTCCTGTAAGCGCCTCGGCCACCACCTTCTGTTCCCAGAAAACAATTTGCATCTTCGTCTCTATTGAGATACAATTAATCCTTGTAAAATAAAAGTAATGATTTCATTTTGAATTATGTAACAATAATTCCATAACACTAAAAACAATACAAGTTTTTCGTATGGTAGTAATTTAAATGTTCTGGTTTACATTAATACTTGAATGTACAAGATAAGTACTTGAATGCTACAAAATTCTTATTTAACTTATTGAAAGCTAAGGCATTAACATTGTGGAATTCCATAGTAATACACTTAAATAACTTGATGTAAATAACTTGGTTTTGTATCCACAAAATATTTAAGTTTCGGAGGATATATAGTAAAAACTAAATAAAGGAAGACTAATATAAAAAAACGCATTTCAAATTCGATGCAATAATTTCAATTTAAAATATAACCTGGGCTAATTGTTATAAGTACTAATAATATGTTTATCAGTAAGAACTAATAAATAATATTAAACAATAATAACACATAATGATAATAACTAACTAACTAACCATCACGCCGTCCCCCCGAAAGGGTAGGCAGAAAGAATGGACTGTCACACTTTAACCGATGCGGCACTCCATCCTTCTCTTTTCGCGGTGTGATGGGTTGCGAACCTCATCGCCACCAATAGGCATCTCCCGCGCACACTTCGATCGTCCAACATCCACAAAATAAATCTAAAACAAGTAATATAAAATACAGTGATATAAAATAAAATAACAAAATAAAAATAATTTAACACAAAATGTTCTTTTTAGATGCTGCACATATTGTCTATTTAATTTATGGTCCACGTATTCACCGTTTTTTTTAATTAGCAGATAATCAAAAAGTTGATTTACGACTAAAGCGCATGATAATATTAAAATATAAAATTGTATAATAATTTAGAAAAACATACATTTGAAAAGACATAATTAATATAGAAATTAATACATAATTTATTTGCATAAGATTGGGAATAGGAGGTTGGGATACTAAAAATATACAAAAAATTTAAGGAGAAAGGAATTATTATTTACTTTTAAGCATTCTTAATAAGAATAATAAGACTTAAGAAGGTTAATTGGCTTTGAATGCCTAATGCTAATTCAAACACTCAACAGCTTCTACATTACATTAATAATTTTGGATATAATCCTACAGCTTAATAAGTGAAACTATCGCAATATCTCATCCTTACAAAATACTTGTGAATATTTTAGATTGAACATCCGCAGTCGTTAGTATTCGGGAGAGAGAAAGAGAGAGAGAGAGAGAGACATGACTGCAGACAAACGAATTTATTACGCGATTTGCGCTTGGGCGGAAAATTGACCGTTTTGCCGCCAAAACATAACGAATTGATGCAAAAGTCGCAACAACTGATGCAATGGACGCCTGAAAAGTTGTTGCGCGGTTGTCCCGTGCGGTCGTCGCTACCAGCTAATCCGTGGACGTTTCACCCCTGTGGTTGTATGTTATACACGGTCATAGATCATGCGCTTTAGTTGTAAATCAACTTTTTGATCGACTCTTTAGTTAGTAATTTACAGGACTGCGTAGTGGGGCAACGAACAGTGAACTGATTTACTAAACCGCTAAAGCGCGCTTTATTTATGCGTGCTCCTGATAAGCTAATAGCTGCTAAACTCGCGAGATAAGCTAATAATTTGTAAATCTATTGGATTACATTACGAATAGTGATAATACCTGACAATTGAATAATATATTTAGAGGAGCCGACCGTACCGTGTGATTTGCTCTTATACTCGTATGACCAGATTGTGAAATAATAGGGAATGTACAAATACATAAATGACAAGTAATATTTATCAATAATAAACGAGTCTGCTATTCAAGGATGAATTGTATCTCAATAGAGACGAAGATGCAAATTGGAAGCAGAATATGGTGATCGAGGTGTTTACAGGACTTATGAACTGTCATTGGTTGGGTTAAGCGCACGCTTTGTGTAATACAACATTCCCCATTTTACTTTTCTTACGACCACCATGTCTGAGAAATTTTTGGACGTTGTATATATGTTAATATGTAACACCAAACTTCACATGTTAGTTTCAATCTACACACTAGCGCCATCTACGAAGATTGGATTTTAAGCATTAAGCAGAAGATCCTTTATTAACGCAATGTGAAAGGGTATCACCATTAACGTATTGCTAGATAACGCCTGTCACTCCAATTTATATGCTATAACTTGGACCAGTTTTTGTTTTCATTGTCTTGTAGACGAATACTGGATTTTACCCGTAATGGGTAAAATCCAGTATTCGTCTACAAATATTTGTGTACATTCAAAATGAGTATGCTACTGTTATACTTAAGTGAATAAGTGGATACAAATAGTTGATATTTTAAATATGTATCTTTATAATATGTATCACTGAAGAAGGACTGGTTGTCCGAAACATGTCTATGTAATTTTAATTTTTTAATGTAAATATTGTATGTATAAAGTATATAAAAAAGAAAAAGTGAAATAAAGCATCTACAAAGTATGGCAAATATAGAAAAAATAAATAGTTGATTTCAAATCTATATTACAACTTTATTCTTTGATAACATTTTGTTGAAACTCACATATTTTTTGTTTTAATTATATTACTATAAATAGCTTCAAATAATGAGAAAAAAGTTTTTACAGGAACTAATTTATATTTGATCAAGCAATATTTCTGTGTTTTGGCAAATAAACTTTAACATTACTTACTGTACTTATACAGCCGAAGTTGTCCACTGTCTTCCCCATAATTCTCCACACACTCCTAAGTTGCGCCTTCTGCATCTGGGGGGGTCTTCCTCTGCTTCTTATCTTCACGAATTATCCATTCCACAGCCCTTCTAGTCCATCTTTGGTCTTCTTGTCTGGCAACATGTCCTGCAAATGACAATTTGAACTTAGCAACCCTTTCAACAACATCCGTTACTCCTGACCTACGTATCTGAGTGTTTCTTATCTGGCCTGAAAGTTTTAACAAGAATAAAAATTTCAAACACAGAGTATAATTCTTAGCAAATGTTCCAATTTGAAGGATCTGTAGATTGTATGTATTTAGAAAAGTCAAATAGTTTGATACACTGAAATATGTCTGTGGTGTGAACGTATGATTCTCGCAGATATACTCGTATATCTATGATATACATCTATTGGTTGAAATTGGATTTCTATATAATTATTAAAAGCTGTGCTGTGAATGTTTCAAGTAAAAATCTAAATCTTGATAAATTGACACTCGTCATGGAAAACAAGGGGCAAGAAGAATAATTGAGACTCCTCAGCCTCCCTTTCAATGGACCACCAATCAAAATCATAGAACATAAACGGCGGAATAAAGCTCCAGTTGCCCGTATTGTTGGCCGAGATGAAGGCGCACTATTCAGATATAACC